>JANFAB010000016.1:600000-1020264 GCA_024613165.1 Pisolithus albus | reverse complement strand
TCATCAGGGTTTTATCTGGATGGTGCTTGATAGCCAATCGCCCTGGAGTGTGCGGTACACGGCATATCAGGCAACGCCCATGAACGCCAGCGAGCAAGGCATATAGGTATCGCACGGGAGAGGGACGTACTATATGCTCTCTTAATGTCCTCTGTGGAAGCATCGACAGGCACGCCGAGCAGGTCATAATAACCGGTTTCTAGCGGCTTCTCCTGTGTGCCAATCTTGCGTCCTTTCTTACCGGCAGAGCTTTGCCCGTTTTGACCATTTGATGAGTTAGCAACGGAGGATGGACGAGCGGATAGACCTGCTGGTAGTTGTATAGGATAGAAGGCATGCTGGTACACGGTCTGACACTTGCAACACCGGACACGAAGTAAAGTTCCCTGTGACGGTTATCGGTGAGGGTACGGGGAACTCAAGTGGAACATCGCAGCTTCCACACTGCGAGCGCAGGTGGGGTATATACGGCCTCGACTGTGCGATGGGGTATGCACTGCTCATCGTCGTCGCCGTCGTCGCTGTCGCCAGTGTTCCAGCGAAGTCGAGTGGAAGCTGTCCAATGAGATCACGTGAGGAGGCGGTCACTCCAGCGTCCCTCTGGTCGACACTGAGTGACACCAGCCATGGGTTTGTCTGTGGACTTTGGAACGCCCGTCAACACGGCCTTACTCGTTTACATTCTGTACTCGGTACAGAAAATCATATTTCCACCACTACCCAACCTCGCACCCAAGTCGGTCCCAACGGAATTCAAGGAGGGATACTCATGGATGCCCAAGTCGCACCCTCCGACGCTCTTATACCAGACTTACACGCCTAAGTCACTCGTGAAGTACGACGGAAAAGATGGTGGTCGAATTCTACTGGCGATAAACGGTATGGTATTCGACGTCACGACC
Organism: Pisolithus albus; assembly: GCA_024613165.1. Classification (NCBI taxonomy): domain Eukaryota; kingdom Fungi; phylum Basidiomycota; class Agaricomycetes; order Boletales; family Pisolithaceae; genus Pisolithus; species Pisolithus albus. The sequence continues at coordinate 1,019,362 of JANFAB010000016.1, read as the reverse complement.
GGCAGGAATTTCTACGGACCGGGTGAGATGTTATGCCATCCTGTTGACGGCCTTTGCGTTCTCAACGAATGCTAGACGGAATGTATGGCAACTTTGCAGGAAGAGATGCTTCTCGTGGGATGGCGAAGCAGTCTTTCGCTCTGGGTACGAGTCCTCGAATCACCGACTGAGAGACCTGCATTCACAACAGATTACACAGAAATGCTGACACCAATAGACCAGCCTATAGACAAGCTGGAAGACCTTGACCAAGAAGAAATGTAAGTCGAGATTCGCTTGCACTACATGACCTAACCTTGTCTCTCGGTGCAGTGAGAATATGAGGGGTGCGTGAGCTATTGTTTAAATCGAATGCTCGAGTCTCACCGCTCGCCTAGGCTGGATCGAACACTTTTCGAACAAGTACGTGATCTGCGGGAGGCTCGTAGAGAACGACGCTGTGTGAGCACGGTAATATCACTGCGCTTGTCCTTGTGTATGTAGTACGAAGCTTGTTTGTAACGGTAATGACATGACATCCGACGAGTCTCGCGTCCCCGCAAAGACAGCACTTCGATGGACACGGACGACCCCGATTTTTTCGGTCGGCTTGCGCGAGGGGATGGCAGCACGTTTGAGGACCTCCTGCGCAACGCACCCCGCGACGACGACGACAATCTCGCACAACCACGGGACATCCCATTCTATGTCGAAGAAGAACCAGAAACACCACTTCAGCAACTCATTCGACGCTGGGTGAACGAGCGCCATTCGCCCGATGTCCTCCCCACCGAAGAGGACCTCCTCTCAAGGTTGCTTGACCACATCCGGAGTCAGGTGGGACAAGGCACTCATCTCAATATGTATGACTGTTGGAATCGATTCATAGACCAACGACGCGACGGCTGTGGTAGTCTGAGACCGTGCAATTACTTCGCGCCGATCCATCGTCGTCAGAAGAGGAACACTTCAGGATCATGCTCGTACAGACAGAGGTCGAGCGAGTCAAGTTTATTGTCAGGTCTTATCTCCGCACGAGATTGTTCAAGGCATGTCCCCCCCATTTTCCTCGGCTGTGTAGTTGGCGTTGCTTACGCTCCCATCGATAGATAGAGAAACATGCTCGATACATCATGACGAACCCCGACGTGCAACAGCGATTATCGCAGAGCGAAGTAGATCATGCAAGAAGGTACTCCATCCTCTCATGAATGTGTTCTGTCGTTGCACGGGTTTGGGACAGGTTTGCGAGGCTAACAGATCAACATTTCTACAACACCGTCCTCCAAAGTTTGCCAGAGAGTCAGCAGACACTGGACGATCGAATTCTCTTTGTTCCATCTATGAGTAAGAAATAATTTCTTTCTGTCCCGAGGATTCTTCGATCAATTTTCTTCAGTCACGGAACCAGACAAGACCAGGGCAGTTTTCGTGCGTGCGCGTCAGAACTGTCCACCTGTACGATTACCCGAGTCAGTACTCCCCACTCTCATGAAACTCTTCCTTCTAAGCCTGTTGTTTCCAGCGGAACCGCATTAGAGATGCAAAAGGGTCACATCTCTCTCACTCCTTATTGGGTCGTAGAAGAGCTTGTGGCAAGGGGAGAAGTGGAACTCGTGTAACCCGCCGCTTTGTCTGATTATTAACTTCGAATACGAATTGTACAGTAGCCAACGAACGGCTTCGAAATACATCATAATACTCCCTACGTTCTGTCACCCTATCTAGGGACATTAAGAAGTATCATCATCATCCTGCCAATCATTGTCACGATAATGTCGGTTTAATTTCCCACCTTCCCCGTCTCCGTCCTCTTCCATGGCAACATCACCCTCCACGTCTGACTTACTGCCTCCGGGATCGGCACTCTCAGCATCCGCGGGTTTCCTCTTTCTCCGTCTCTTAGGAGCTTCCGACGATGTAGCCCCTGATGCAGCACCGTTTTTCTTCGTCTTCCCACCTCTTTTCCTTTTTGCCCCCTCCCCACCCCGGTCTGCATCGAGATCGATCGTACCTCCAGCGGAAGGATCGGGAACGGACTCGACAATCTCTTTGAGAAAATCAAACATGTCGGTCGTCTCCACAGCATGTTTACTGAGGGTAGACCGAGTAGTCCATAGCGTTAGTTGCATCCACACAGGAACAAGGTCGGGCAGGAAGCGTACAGGTGGTATGCTTCGACCTTCTTTGCACCACGATGGACGGTAACGTTGCACGCTTCCTCGACTAACATTGTTAAGAAAAGCTCCAGAGCTTTTGCTATCCATCCACGCCCAGCAGCCCCGTTCAATCGTTGGACAAAATGGTCGTCAAGGAAGAGGCCAAACGGTCGCAGAGTGTCCGGGAAAGTCGACGGAAATACCACCGAAAATAGAAGATGAAAAAGAAGAGAGGGTTGGGGGACGTGATAAGCACTCGCTCTCAGAACTCCGCGCACAAAAGTTGAAACAAGGGCGCACATACATATCACGATAGGCGTCGCCTGCGCGACTTTACCAACCTCCTCGTCTTTCTGCATGATCTTCTTTATCCTTGCCTACACACCGCGTTCCATGTTTTTTTATTCGCCACGAGCGGGGGTAGGACATGTGTGAACATATATGAAGGCGTTCGAATTGGTTATCTCTTTGTCTGAGCCGCTCGTTACAATTAGCGGCCGAAAGAAAATCCTCACCACAGGAAACTTCGTTTGCTTATTCTTAGTCTTCATAACCGTGTAGTGTGGACCAGTCCGTCAGATATTATGTTGAAGCTGCGACCGGAATGTAAATCTGGGGGTGCAGACATCTTCACCACTCATATTTAAGTCCTTTTGGGCCAGCATGACCGGTCACGTGATGAATGGGGTAAATCGCAAGTACGGGTATCGATGAGTACTGTAACACGACAAAATTCAGGGAATGATAAAGTAATAACGTGTCTACGCAGGGAATGACAGGGAGAAGTACAGACGCAGCCCCCGGTCGGGGGCGCAACAAAGGACGGCCACCGATGCTTACTAGACAGCGGGTGACATCTTTTTGTCACTGATAACCAGTGAGTTACGAGCTCAGCTAATTCGATCGAACAAACGACGCACCCGCTGGACCCCCCAAGAATTACCTCCAACTTCCGCCGAAATTCGAATACTCGATTTTCCAGCTGCTCGTTATTGGTTTCGTGAGCATGGTCCAACTTGAATGCCCTACAATCCCGTAGGAATTGGTCCAGCTCCCTGACGCGGATGTTAGATAGTTCGGGCTCGCCAGAACCCCTTGCCCGAGCAAGGTATGATGCAACGAGCGTCGATAGACCACCTGTGATGTGAATGCTCGATTAAACCTCTCTGTACAAGTGCAAAGATAGCGTCCAGCGGACCTAGTATCGAAGTGGAGACTTGAGCCTACACAAGGCGCGCGTCGAGAAACCTTTCACGATCATTTAGAATGGGAAGCTAACCTGTTTACCAGTTTGAAGTGCAGCAGCTATGCCAGTGGTCAGAGCACCCAGGAGTACTTGGAGGCCAATGGCTATGTTGAGCGCGTATGATGTCGTTATAGCTAAGGAACGTTTTGTTGAAGAGATGATAAGCCTCAAAAACCGTTCACTAACCTCTGTTATAAGCTTTCTTCTTCTCTGCCTCCGCAGCGTCGATCGTTGGCTGGATCCTTTCCCCATACGTTTTCTGATGCTATACAACTTTAGTCGCTCATACAATCTGGCCGACGCTTGCACACGCACTGGCTTATCAACCGGCACAATCCAGTCAATCTCAGACGCATTTGTCGCGGGACGCAATATTGTGGTACCACGCCGCGGCAACCGCATATGCCCGTCTCGGCTACGAGCAGGCGGAGGCACTGTTTCTGTAGGCGGCTCAAATGGATTAGGCTGACCATGGACGGCAGGGCCCTCAGCAGATTCGAGAAGATTCTTGTCTGACCCTTCACGACCATCTTGTCCTACTTGCGATGGGTAGGATGTGCTGCCTTGGGTTTGCTCAAGGTACCGAGAATCGGTTCTAGTGGCGGTAGGGTTCTCCTGTTGACCATCGCGTGCCGCTGCAGTCTGCAACCCCCCGGAACCGCCGGTTGGATTCTCCGACTCCGGAGGAGGAAGCGGCCTCTGGGGGGGAAGAGACATCACAGGAAACCACGGGGATTGCAACAAGCAGGGGTCGGCGCCTTGAGACTAGGTCGGGTTATAAACTGCTTGATTTCGGGACAATTTCAAAGTCACTGGTTGGTCTGATTTGCTTCCGGATGTTCCACTGGAAGAACCTTAAGATATGCGGGAATTACTCACACCAATCGGAGACACTGACAGAAGAGCCGTATGTGAATAGGATCTAGTTCGGTTCCCGTTGACGATGGTGAGTGTGTACCATTGAGTTTCATTCAGGTACGGCAGGCGTCCACCCTCGCGAACAACGTGCTCGCGCGTTTGCTTGACCCTTCCATTCTCCACTGGGGGGTGATGTAAAACCGCAATTCGGAAGTGCCGGAGAGATTATGTCCAGACGCTCATTCTTCGAATCCGTTGTGAAGGGTGAGTTTAATTCTTCGCATCCGCAGAGTAGGAGGGGTCACAGGACAGGCTGCCGGATTTGTGCATTTCCTCTGAGATAGCACGACATTCGACGCATGACATCGATCGTACGTAGATGTCGGGACGCCAGGGGAAGTTTACGATAGTGCGCTGTCATTCAAGGACCCAAAGTCTAAAGAGACAATGGGATAACACCCGTCGGGCACGCAGTCCCAGCGGGTGGGCTGAGTGGAGGCTTCGGGCCACGACGCTGCCAGCTGTCCGAGTTCTTACGTAATACGCATATCAGAGGGGTCATCACTCACCCGGCGTCTACCCTCGAGATAGGTGGCCTTAGCTTTCCAGTCCCATCCAATCCAGTCTTACGGGGGCAGTCAGTTTTTTCATGATTCTGCAGCCTAAAACGACACCAGCCTCCAAGATCCGAGGCTGGCGGTTACAGTTCTTTAGATTAATATCCATAGCCATCGGCCATGACCACGCATGAGAGACTTGGCTGGCGTCATTGGACTTTGAGCATGTGAACCAGTCCATAATTGCCTCCAGAGTCGCCTTGACGACTCCCACTCATGCTATCGTTGATTAATGTCATTTTCGTGCAGCAGAACTCCCACCGACTGTCACATCAGTTCTCAATTCGCAACACATCATACACACGTCCCCACATGGATTGTATTCTCAGGGGATTTCAAGAGAATTAACGGGATCAAACCAGGGCCATTTGACGTCACCCTGCGACAGATAGCTATGTATGTAGCATCAGGTCATATGTACTACAGGCACCGACGAAGTACTTGATATGTGTATTCTATATACCCTGGTGGGCAGCAAGGACAACGTCGGAATGGTTCGTTTTGCACGGACGTCGCAAAGATAAATAATTTTTTAGTTGCAAGGTTTAGTCCCCATCGCGTTACAGCGGGAAGCGAGTGCTCTAAACGAATTGCCAGGAGAACCAATCGGTGATGCCCACCACATCAGAATGCTGCGCAGTTCCGAGTCCTTTGTATTACAGTAATAGCTTGAAGTGAAGTCGCTGCCGAATAACTATGGTATTTTGTTGTGGATATATATAGTCTTGAGCACTGATCATCATCGTCGTCCATGTTCTTCGAGCGTTCCCCGTCGATCGCCGTCCCCCTAATAGGATTTCCGTATACCCATCGCATGCCAGCCTCTAGAAAGATCCTAAAACACTATATAACAAAGCCATCCGGATCTGCGAACGAGTGAATCGAATCATCTTTAGAGCGGAACAAAGCTGTACGCACGAAAAGACCATATCGCATCTGACGGAAATAAACCGCACGACGAGAATCGAAGTCAACCTCGGGATCAATTTCTAGGGATGATTAATGAGTAACAGAAAGCTGGCGATGCGGAAAATCCAACTTGCCGTTGACTCTGGGTAAGGGATGCATAACTATCATATCTTCTTTGGCCCTGGACAACAACGCATGGTCCACCCGATAGGCATCCTTCACTCTCAGCCAGTCTGCCTCATCGCGGAACCTTTCTTTCTGTACCCGGGTAACATAAAGCACATCGGTATCTGGTAGAACCTCTTCCAGGGACTCTAACTGTTGGACGGGGACGCCGGCCTTCCGCGCTACTGCAACGACGCTAGCTGGCATGGCCAAGGACGGCGGCGAGACGAAGTTCAATCGCACAGAGTAATGACAAAGAAGGGTCACCAAACTGTGAACGGTGCGCCCGTTCTTCAAATCACCCAGTATCGTGATTGTGCGGCCGTTGACTGTTCCAAGTTCGGAACGTATCGTGTACACATCCAACAGAGCCTGCAAGTAAAAATATTACACGGTGAGTAGTTAGCATGCCATGTTGTAGCTCACTTGTGTAGGGTGCTCTCCGATTCCATCGCCCGCGTTGACCACCGGCACTGGGGAAAACTTCGCCGCCAACTGGGCACTGCCTACGTCAGGGTGCCTAACTACGATTGCATCGGCATAGCAAGCAACAGTCCTGATCGTATCCGCCAACGTTTCCCCTTTCAGAACCGAGGAAGAGTCGACATTGACTTGGATAACGTCACCGCCACAGCGCTTCATGGCCGCATCGAACGAGGCACTTGTTCGGGTAGAAGGTTCGTAGAAAATATTACAAAGAACTTTGCCCCTCAGGATGTCCAGCGTCCCACTGCGCTCCACTTGTAGACGCATCTCATGTGCCAAAGAGAAGAGGTCGTACATGTCCCGCTGGCTAAACTGTTTGACTGAGAGGATGTGTCGCTGATGGAATGCTGGGTGGGGACCATGAGAGAGGGTAGCGGGCAAGGAAGGACCCGTAGATACTGGTCCTGCCGCCGCGGGGATGGTCGGCGGATGGCTTGGGATAGGGTGGGGATGACCGTCGGCACTCTTTACAGGTGGGTGAACTTGTTCTGGCTTCGTAACAGGGGCGGTCACCGCAGGATGTGGGATGACTGCTGCAGAAACGTCCTTGCCAGTTGGCGACGCAGTCAACGCACCGTCCAAAAACACGGTCTTTCCATGCATGACAACCCGATGAAGCGAACCGGCCACAATCTGCTTGTCCAACGGTGACCAGCGGCCATCCCTAGCACTATACTGGTATCGCCGTCCAATGACTACTTCAACATGGGTATTGGTCTGTTCCGGCAACCCGAAAATACGTATGGGATTGTCGTGCAGGCGGACCCTCACATCTTCGATCGTGAGACGACCAGCAGCAACTGCCGAAAGAAGTAAGGGTAGTGCCTCCGGGGCTCCTGACCATCCAGATGGACATTCTCCGAGCTCCGTCGCAAGGTGGTATGGAAGTGTACCCACGGAAAATGCATCGATAACATCCAGTTTACTCCAGAAGAATTCCTGTTCCTCCGCGAACGGTAGCATGGTCGACTGCGGGTACTGCTCCCGCGTGAAGAACATCGTATACACCGACACGTCACAGGTGACCTTGAGCTTCCTTGCCTTACTGAGGGATATTAACAGCAGATCTTCTTTGTTCCTGACGTCAGTGATATGAATACTACGATTATGAAGGCTGGCAAGTAGCAGCAATGATGCGAGGTTAGAGCCTCTAGCATCAGTGACGATCATCTTTTCAGCGACCCAAGCAGCGAAGTGTACTGCTGTGGCAGATATTTGAGGCGCAATTGTGGGGTCATGGAAGGGTATGAAAAGTGCCTTGACCTCAGCTTTACCTTCGTCGGTCAGAGGTAGGTTACTGGAATCCGTTGTTGCGACGCTAAGTGCATAATTGCAATAAGCATGGTTTTCGGTGGCGCCCTGCATTCGTTTTAAGGAGGCATCGTCTGTGATCGCCTCGTTTAATGCGTTCGGAAGGATTAGGGAAGTAGTAAACCCGCTACTAATTGATGCCTGTGTTGCTTGAATAACTTCATCTTCAATAAATCTAGGGACAAATGCAGAGATATTGACGAGACCCGGTAAAGTGTGCGCCGGGTATGAGCTTTTACAGTCGACGTTCGACACGTCCAAGGGCAATTTGCGAACCAGCGCTTCTGCTAAGATCTTGGCACACTTGACATTGGTAATCAACGGGATGGCGAAGTCGACAGCCATCCTCCTCGTACGGTACCCTTTACTCGCATAACTGGCAGGACGACGGTAATTGTTCTTAGACGGCAAGTTGATATACATGTCGATCAAGTTATTTGCCAGATGCTGGGTAAGCGAGTATTCCGACTTCGCCAAATCGCTGCTGCCTTCTGGAAGTGTCTCCAAATACTGTAGCACTGATAAGGAATTGCTACAAGGTATGCTTCCAGAGACAACCTTACCTTGCAAGGCACATTGTGTTCTGTCAAGAAGTCTGCAGTTCCTGAAGTGGCGAAAATATTATACCCTGCTGCGTGCAACTTCTGCACGGAGGGAAGGATCTCAATCTTCTCTCGGTAACTCCCAACAGAGAAAAGGATATTTTTCTTCGGGAGGACAATCCCAGTCGATTTCAGCGCCTTCAGATAAGCTTCGTATTTATCACGACCGAAGCAAGCCACCTCGCCAGTTGAAGCCATCTCCACACCAAGTACGGGGTCCGCACCAGACAGCCGACTGAAACTAAATTGCGGGACTTTGACACCGACATAGTCGGGGGGAAGACCGGGGTCCGGGTAAGAATCGACGGGTATACCGAGCATGACTTTGGTCGCCATCTCAATTGCGTCGATTCCGGTGACTTTTGAGACGAAAGGGAATGATCGTGCAGCTCGAAGATTGCACTCGATGACTTTGATTTCGTTGTTTTTGGCAATGAACTGGATATTGAAGGGACCAGTAACGTTAAGGGCATTTGCGATCCTCGCGGTTGCTTCTTCGATCTGTCGTACAGTGGCTGGGTCCAGATCTTGAGGAGGGTGTATCAGCGTTGCGTCACCGGAATGCACTCCTGCGTTTTCCACGTGTTCCGAGATAAAATGCATAACCATCTGACCATCTTTCGCAACTGCATCCATTTCGATTTCCTTCGCCTGTTCGATGTATTTGGTAATCACGACAGGGTGATCACGCGAAACGGCGGTGGCCTGCGTCAAGTAGTTCGACAGGTCGTCACCGGTAGACACGACATTCATCGCCGCGCCGGAGAGCACGTACGACGGACGTACGAGCACCGGGTAACCCACGGAATCGCAGAAGGCCAGTGCCTCCTTGAAACTGGTTAGCTCCTTCCATTTGGGCTGATCTACACCAATCTCGTCCAGCAGCCGGGAGAATTTGAACCTGTTCTCGGCAGTATCGATCATCTCCGGCGATGTGCCGTATATCTTCACGTTCTGACGATACAATGGAAGCGCGATGTTGTTTGGCGTTTGACCACCCATGGACAATATGACACCTCTGGATCGTTCCGTCTCGTATATATCGAGTATCGTCTCGAGACTGATGTTCTCAAAGTACAGACGATCAGCCTCATCATAGTCGGTGCTGACAGTCTCTGGGTTGTAGTTAACCATGATGGTCGGGAGGCCTTGCTCGCGCAAAGTCCTGATGGCCCGTACAGCACACCAGTCGAACTCGACGGAGGAGCCAATGCGATAAACGCCGGATCCAAGTACCATAATTCCTCGGTCATCGAATAAGACGTCGTGCTCGATCGCGTTATAAGTGGTGTAGAGGTAGTTCGTGAATGCAGGGAACTCTGCGGCCACTGTATCAATCTGCTTGACGAAAGGAGAGATGAGCGCCTCCTGGCGAAGGCGGCGTACAGCAAGCTCTGTTGACCCCATGCAGCTGGCGAGAAGCCGGTCGGAAAATCCGAGTTGCTTGGCCTGCAACAGTGTGTTTCTATCAATCGACGAGATCGTGCATTGCCTAAAGGGGTCGAGATAGAGATCTGAGTGAAGGTCACAAGACACGTTGAGGATGACATACATCAAGTCCTTTTCCATTTCATGAATATTCTGCAACTTCCTGAGGAACCATTTGTCAATATTAGTCATCTGCCATATCTTCTCAACAGAGTAACCCAGATGGAAGGCCGTAGCTATTGCGAAAACTCGCTTATCCGTCGGATTAGAGAGCTCCTCATCGATGTCCTCGACATAATCATTCTGAGACGGAGAAAATCGACGTGAGATACCCAGAGATACCAGAGTTTACATACCTTGGCAAATCCGAGGAACTGGTCATCGATGGCGCGAATGGCTTTCTGAATAGTCTCCTCGAAAGTCCTACCGATACTCATGACTTCACCAACACTTTTCATACTACTGCTCAGCAGTCGGCTAACTCGATTGAACTTTTTGAGATCCCACCGCGGGATCTTAACGACGACATAATCCAGACTGGGTTCGAAGCAAGCGCTCGTTACTTTGGTTACGGTATTTTTGATCTCATTCAGGGGCACGCCTAAACCGAGTTTCGCAGCGATGAATGCCAGTGGGTAGCCAGTTGCTTTTGAAGCCAAGGCAGACGACCTCGACAGACGCGCGTTGACCTAAACTCAGGTAAGTTTGGGTGTTGCCAAACTACCAATTACAAACCTCGATGATGCAGTACTCCTTCGAGAAGGGATTCAAGGCATATTGAATATTGCATTCGCCAACTACGCCCAGATGTCTGATTACATTGATGGCCGTCGTCCGCAGCATGTTGTAGTCAGCGTCCGAAAGAGTTTGAGAAGGCGCGACCACAATGGAATCACCCGTATGGATACCGAGAGGATCAAAGTTCTATACATCTCTGAGCGACGTCCACTCTTTGACCGACCGTAGGCGGAACTCACCTCCATATTACAGACTGTGATGCAATTATCCCGACAATCACGGACGACTTCATACTCGATCTCCTTCCACCCTTTCATACTCTTCTCGACCAACACTTGGGGACTAGTTGCAAATGCTTTGCTACACAAGGCACGTAACTGATTTTCGTCCTGCGCGAAGCCGGAACCTAGACCACCTAGCGCGTAGGCAGCGCGTACTATGACCGGGAATCCAATTTCCCGAGCGGCAGCAATTGCTTCTTCCGTCGTTGTTGCGGTACTTGACTGCGCACAGCGCTCGCCGATACTCTCCATCGCTTGCGCGAACAGCTGCCGATCCTCCGTCGTGATGATGGTTTCGATCGGCGTCCCGAGAACCTTCACGCCAAGGCCAGCGAATTCATCCTTGAGCTTTATGCCAACGTTGAGAGCTGTCTGACCGCCGAACGTGACGTAAATTCCGTCAGGTTGCTCGTACTTGATAATCTTGCGTACGAAGTCAGGTGTTACAGGTAAGAAATACACCTTGTCGGCAAGGCCCTTTGAGGTTGCGATGGTTGCGATATTCGGGTTGAGGAGGATGGTATATATACCCTCCTCCTTGAGCGCTTTAATTGCTTGCGAACCCGAATAGTCGAATTCACCCGCCTGGCCAATAGAAAGGCCACCCGAGCCCAAGATAAGCACTTTTTGAACGTTGACACGGGGTGATAGCCTGTCATTGTCCTCTTTTCGTCCTCCTGGAAGGGATATCGGTGGAAACGTGTTTGTCGAAATACAATCGATGATATTCTGGATAAAAGCATCAAAAAGGAATTCAGTGTCGCGCGGCCCGGGTGTTGATTCAGGGTGGAATTGTACGGAGAAAAATGGTTTGGTTTCGCAGTATATGCCTTCGTTACTGCCGTCGTTCGCATTTCGGAATAGCTCTTTCCAACCACTTGGCAAAGTTTCCGCGTCGACCTGGTAGCCGTGATTTTGACTAGTGATGTAACACCTGCCGGACAAGGCATCCGTGCAAGGTATATTATGGCCACGATTACCATACTTCATCTTGGAGGTTTTCGCTCCAGCTGCGAGGGCAAGTAGCTGGTGCCCAAGACAGATTCCAAAGACAGGGCGATCGGCCTTTTCCAAGGCATTCTTGAGTCTCTCGACAGTCACAGTGAGCCTAGTCGGATCACCTGGGCCATTGGAAATGAAAAGCCCGTCGTAGGGTTCAGCGTCGTTCAAAAAATCGTGATCCCAGGGAACAACTTTTAATTCCACCCCACGGGCAGTGAAGCACCTAATTTGATTGTACTTCATCCCGACATCCACCGCTAGCACGCGAAGTGGACGTCCGGAGGGGTGTCTGCGTGGTTCCCCTAACGGTGAATATACTCGCGGGCGCTTGATTGACACGGAAGCCACTAGATCATCCTGGTTGGGATCGCGGAAAGGGACGTCGACATATTCATCGCGCCAGAACGAAGGTGGGGACGATGCGCGAGACGCGGGCAAGGATTCCGGAAAAAGGGAAAATAAACGCCCTCGGGGAGCCTCTGGCTTACGCGCAAGTACTTTCGCCAGCATGGAGCCTTGTTCTCGAATTTTTTTGGTGAGGGCACGAGTGTCAACACCGTATATAGCCGGGACATTATTCTCCTTCAGCCAAGCACCAAGGGAAGAATGTGCCAAAAAGTGGCTGTAATCGTCTGTGTAAGATCCTACGACAAGGGCCGCGACATGGATTCGCGACGATTCAAATTCGGATGGGAGTTCATCTAAGGATGCGGGACGCTGTGGGACACCGTAATTTCCAATCAGAGGATATGTCAGAACGAGAATCTGGCCCTCGTAAGAAGGATCTGTCAAGGACTCCGTGTACCCGACCATGCCTAGATTGGCAAACGTCGACAATGGCGGTATTTTGATGTAAAGACAGAACTAACCGGTTTGGAAAACGCACTCTCCGGCAACGCTTAAATCTTCCGCGCCGAAGCTGTAACCACGATATGCGGTGCCATCGCTCATTTCCAACACTGCATCTTGAGGGGAATTCCCAACCCGCGAAGGGGCAAAGGTGACGGGAGGTGCAGGCCGGCCATTGGCGCGGCCGAGATTGCTACCGGAACGCGATAAAGGTGGTCGGAAGGTAGACATGTCTTTCAATTGACAAGTTGGTCCCGTTCTTCTTTTCCCTTCACTGAAAGCTGGTCAAAGATTTCGGTGAAGAGGAAAGAAGAGAGGAAATATTAAATCACAGAGCATAGAAAAAGATCAATATTGTTTGCAGTTGTTTGTCTGCACTCGATCGACGTGTGTGGCCACGTGACCATCTAACTTGTGGTTGAGACCAGCCATCGGACGTGCGTCCGAATGGCATGCTCGTGTGACCAAGATTCGTCCCTAGCCTACCATACTCATTTGAGTAACTTGCATCCATGCTCGTCTCCAGTACCCCTGGTAACACGCTGCCTACACTGGATACGAACCTACCAGAATTCAAGCCTGGACCCGCATTAAGTGTGGTCACCCGATACTGCTTACTCCGCGGAAGTAATCCACGTCTCGCCTATGCCAAAGGCGACAGCGGCGTCTCCGACAAGTTCGAGTATGTGTCCTGGTCTCTTGTCATTATCGTGCAGACCCAACTAACGGACAATGTACTGGTCGGTAGGTGGAATCAGAGGATGCTGCATGACGTTGTTAAGTGTAGTCGAATTTTCATACAGGTGGCCCCCGTGGGTCGGAGGTGTATCCAGACGAGGATGGTTGGCTAATTTTATGCTCCCTACGGAATCTGATGACGGCATTCACACCGGGGATTGTATGTGGTGCGGTCAGGTTAATGCCGAAAGACATTCGTTGCATCAGTTTCATTGAGCCTAGACGTTCGCACCCGAGGGTAGAACGCATCAGTTCCAGGTCAGTTACATTGCTCAGATGCAGTATTAGGGTGGTCTCAAGTTTGCGTACTCTACGAGGTAAATACTAACGTCAGGATTTAGTTCACAAACAGTTCCTGATTTTTGTCTGTTTGGGCAATGATGCCCACTAAATCGCAAGATTTTACTTATTGGGCCCCGGAATTCCATCCTCACGTCCCGGAGCCCCTTTTCAAACAGCTCTGCATCCGAGTCAATTCCTGCCCGACGATGACAACAACGTAGCCCACTTACCCACAGCACAAGCAAGCTGTGACGCAATGTACCAGACCAGCGAAGAAACTCGCTATAGCTAACAGGTTTTCAGGGAAGACTGAGATCAATGTACATTGCAAACAAACTTGCATACTGACCAGCAACGACACATTCGATGCAACCCGCTATCGCACCAACGATGGCCATGACAGCCTCTGCTATGCAGGCAAATATGCCCGTGATACATGAGATGATGATCCTATGCGAGTTCATACATCATGCATCATGAGCCATGCACTCGATTGTACAATTCGATGCAACGCACCCCATCACGTTCCAAACACAATCGAACTTTGGTTGGATGCTGCCACTTCAAAGAACCAAGGGATGACCCTATATACCATCACGCCGCCAATGACGTCGTACTGACGCGTATATCTGTCGTAGAATCGGGCCCCACTCTGTTGTAGATGAAACATTCGTGGTGGAATGCGGATACTTTTGCAGCTGGCATCCAAACAGCACAAAAGGTATGATGATATCATACACCTGGTCCTGGCGACTCGGCAGCGGAGCAGGATCACACTGTACGGAGCCAGAGTCCCAAGTATCGCTTGTATCTTCCAGGCTTGTAGCCAAAATGGGTATACTACGATTTCCGATTGCTGTTCCCTCGTAACGGTAAAAGATCGAAAGACAAAAAACGCATGATATCGGCTAGCTAGGGTAACGTTTGAGGGCGTGAATTAAAGGACAATCGAGGCATCGGACACAAAAACACCAATAAAAGGGATACCTAAAGTTTTCGTCAGGAATGGGAATGTAATCGTGAGGCACATTGGTGCTTTTAGTGTCTAATCTGCTTCCTCCTGTTGCACCTCCTCTTCGTATTCACCCTCCTCCTCGACTCTGTTTAAAGGGTCAGATCCGTCAACTCGAACGAAAAGACTGCTCTTACGTTGCATCCTGGTATTGCTGGTACTCCGCGATCAAGTCCTGCATGTTCGACTCGGCCTCGGTGAACTCCATCTCATCCATACCCTCCTGCGTGTACCAGTGCAAGAAAGCTTTGCGCTTGAACATAGCAGTGAAGTGGTCGCTGACACGTTTGAAGAGCTCTTGGATGGCAGTCGAGTTACCAAGGAAGGTGACTGCCATCTTGACACCACGAGGAGGTATGTCACACTGAGCAGAGAGGACATTGTTGGGAATCCACTCGACGAAATATGCAGAATTCTTGTTCTGAACATTCTGCATTTGTTCCTCGACTTCTTTCATCGAAACCTTACCGCGGAACACGGCGGCGACCTGCAGCACGTTTATTATGTGATAAACAACCAGCTCTAAGCGGTTCTTACCGTAAGGTAGCGACCATGTCTTGGGTCAGAGGCAGCCATCATGTTCTTGGCGTCGAACATTTGTTGCGTCAACTCGGGGACGGTGACGGCGCGGTATTGTTGACTGCCTCGAGCGGTCAAAGGGGCAAATCCAGTCATGAAGAAATGAAGACGGGGGAAAGGAACTATGGGAGGAATCAAGAACCAGGATGATACAAAAGACGTAGAAAGCGTACCCATGTTCACTGCGAGTTTCCGCAGATCAGAGTTCAGCTGGCCGGGGAAGCGCAGACACGTTGTGATGCCGGACATAACGAAGGAGACAAGGTGGTTGAGGTCTCCGTACGTTGGGGTGGAAAGTTTAAGTGTCCTGAAACAAATGTCGTAAAGAGCCTCATTATCGATGCAAAACGTTTCATCGGAGTTTTCTACTAGTTGATGGACTGAGAGGGTAGCATTGTACGGCTAAGGTAATGCTGTTAGAGTGATCACACATATCAAAAGGAAGTAAAGTACCTCGACAACGGTGTCCGACACAGCCGGACTGGGGACGACGGAGTACGTGCACATCATGCGATCGGGGTACTCTTCCCTGATCTTAGACATGAGTAGGGTCCCCATTCCAGCGCCGGTACCACCACCAAGCGAATGCGTAATTTGGAAGCCTGGGAGAAATTTTTAACATCGATCCAGTGCCATCATTAACTCAATCGCACCTTGAAGACAGTCAGTACCCTCAGCCTCCTTGCGAACGACATCCAACACCGAGTCGACCAACTCGGCTCCCTCCGTGTAGTCTGCATGAGGTATGATCAGATATCCCGAGATCGGTGAACAGTACTCACGTCCTTTGGCCCAGTTGTTACCAGCACCGCTCTGGCCAAAAATGAAGTTGTCGGGGCGGAAAAGCCCACCCAACGGACCAGAGCGAACGGAGTCCATGGTACCAGGCTCGAGGTCGACAAGAACTGCACGAGGAACGTACTTGTTTGAACCGATCTCATTGTAGTACACAGAAATCCGTTCGAGCTGCATGTCGTTATTCCCTTTGTAGAGACCATCCCGTTCGATGCCGTGCTCATCGGATACTACCTCCCAGAACTTGGCACCTAAATGACGACCGGATCGATGAGCGTTGACATTTTTTCCAACGAGGTGGCTCGATCCGTACCGATTTGGTTACCGCACTGCGTGGAGAGAAAAAATCGTAAGCGATCACACAAGAGCATGACGACGCGTTGTCCTACCTGGCCGGTCTGAATGTGCACGATTTCACGCATGCTGAGGGGGTGGAATCAGTATGTGACCGATGGAAGCAAGTTTGAAAGGAAAAACGCGAACGAGTCGCGCTGCACGCCATGCACGCGCACCACGACGCGACACCAGCACACGAGATTGATGGACAACTAGTATGACACGTACGCTGGGGATCAAAAAAAGAGAAGTCGTTACAATGATGGACGTTGGGACACGAAGGGAGGTTTGGTCAAAAACGAGGACAAGTCGAGTCGGGTCAAGGGTGTCCGCTTAATTTTCGAGCGGCGACGGAAACTCGGTGGCGCCAAAGCTCATGTGTTTTTCTTTATGCAACCCCTGCCTCGAGGCAGCCGCAAGCGATACCACATTCACTAATATCGATCTCCGTGCAGGGGTTTTGCATAAGTGTCAGTTCATGAACCCGTTATCAGGGCTTCATGAGACGTTGGTTCGCCCAATGTTCCACAGCACGCAGGTAAAAGCGAACGTGTTGAGTTTTCTAGCGAACAGTCTGTCCCACCGTGAAATTCGCCTGATCAAACGCTTAGGTCTTAATCGGATCGTTGGGGAGCCTCATGCCTGCCTTGAGGTCTCCGACAACCAGAATAGCCACCCAATTTCACGCATAGCCATCTGAGGCAGCGAACATGGACTTGTCGTGCCTGAAGACGACTGAGCTATGCAACGGTTGATACTTAATGACCCGCGCCTCCAATGCGATGCACTCACTCATCCTTTGGTACGTCCTTACACTCTTGTCATGGACGAGAGTACGCACGAGGCGGCACCACGACCCCTCCGATTCCGGAACTCAACAATACACGAAATACCCACCCCCGGCACTCTGTCCGAGAGGCCCCCGCGTTATGTGAGCAGACCATTAAGATAGTGTTGTCAGCGAACCGTTGTCCAACGCACCATCACTCAGGAACCCTTCATCATAAGAACATGGTTCGTCGCTCTAGCGGCGGCGTGCATGATTGGTTTGGGGATCACTATAGAAGTCGCCCTCCACATATCCAACACCCAGAATAGTCCGTTTAGTCCCAGACAGTGCATGACACCTTTTCAACATATAACTCAGGATTTCATGTCCCTGAGAAGAACGTTTTCAGTTTCGCCTCCACGCAATTCTTGACGGTATGGTAGCCACAGACATCCGCATAACAATTTTTGATATTCACCGTGTTTCCAGTCATTTTTCCCGACGTTGCTAGTCGTGCCCCTCGCATATTTTTGGACTATCACCGACTGGATGCTTCGCTGGTACCAGGTGATTTCCGTTGGTAAGGGTACATTGGCGAGTTCTGCTCACATACCACTAGCCGTATGTGACTCTCGCTGAGGGCAATGCGCCTGCTTCGCGTAGCATCCTCCTAGACTATGTAAGAGTGTTTCATTCAAAATGGTGAACAGCGCTAACATCTTCTTCAGATCGCACTCAAGTGCGCACGTTCCTTCCGTTAATATGCCCTTTTGACGTCTATTGGCAGCCAAATAGCTGTGCTTTTTTACTCATTCAAATATAAGCACTATCTCATTTACGTGTCAACGCTCGTAGCCCTCATCGTCGCTTTGCTGCAACCCCTGGCAGGCTCTCTCCTGCAGGTCCGACAGGTGCCTCACACTGCGGGTCAGTAATGTCTCAGAGGCGAGGGAACGTTTTACTTACGGGTGCCCTATCTAGTGTCTACGGCAATCAGCACGAGGGCAATAGCACTTTCCCCTGACGTTACCCAACTGGAGGCATTTTTGGCCTCTGCAGGGGTGAGCATTGCAAACCAGAAACCGCATATGCGCTAATACGCCATTGACCAGTATGCTGATGCAGCAGGTGAGCCCATCCAGCTACAAGGATTCGTAGGAACCAATGCACTTCAGTCTATAGTGGTCTCGGCGATCCTCCCTATGTCAATGGCGCATGGACTGTGGCCAACTTTGAAGTGAGTTGTTTTCCATTCGTGTGGATGACTTTTTCTCCAACATTCCACCGTCCAGCCTGAACCCGACGTACCACTCAACGGGTCGCTTGCGGTAAACACGACCGGTCTGCAGACGGAGGTCAACTGCATTAATACGGAATCGCTGAACTTGACGTCTTCGGGTGGCAATTACGTTGCTGGAGCCACCTTCCCTAATACGTGTGTCGCTAACTTCACCGTCGGAATCGCGGACGGAAACCAGCAGTATGGTGTCATCAATGCTAGTAGTTGCGCACTCGAGGGTCAGGACATCTCTTGCCAACCCGTTATCTTTTGGTATTACTTTCAAGATATGACTACCACCAACGATCCACAAGTATCGGCAATTTTCTGTCAGCCCTCGATGAAAGTGTTCGTTATAATGACGTCGATGAACTTGCATAATGGAACGCTCGGAGAGTGTACGACACTGCAAAACTTCACGGAGCCCAACAATGTCACGGGGGATCCACTGAATGGCCAAGTATTCAACGGGTGCGTGATGTCAATCACACCACCTCAACCATCCCTTGTTAATGGTCTTTCAAATAGGGTTGAATTCGACGCCTCCAGCAACGTCTATATAGCTGCAAGAGCCATAGCTATCAACTCAGGCTTACCAGGCACCGTATACAGATACGCATCACAGCAACCTGGCGGTATCCAGTCGGTATACAACGACTCTTACGGTTGGCTTAACGCAACATCGAAGATATATGTGAGCTTAATGGCCCGTTTCAGCCGCCAACCTCTATTTGACATACTTGACAAGGCCCAACACCTTGCGGTAGCTGCGCAAGCTAACTACTTTGGCCAGACCAACACCACGATTCCAGCACTGCTAACGACGGACGTTCCGAGGTTATTTGTAGAGTAAGATTCTCCCCCTTCGTCTTAGCTAAGTTCGCATGTTCATGCACCTTCTTACAGAACCTTACCCGCTCACTTACTGAGCGCGCTCATGATCCTTATTGGCATAACCGGACTGATCGTCCACACGCTACACGCGAGGTCGCGTCGCAAACTCTGGCTAACGAGTCCTCCGGGCTCGATTGCGGCTATTGTTTCGCTAACGTCGCGGTCTGGTTTTGGCGAACTCCTGCTCCCATACGACAACGAACCCCGAATGCGATCCAGACTTACTGGTTTAAAGTTCCGCTTGGACCAACGCACGGGTGCTATCGTAGCTGAAGAGGACAGCGGATTCGACGCTAGCGACAAGGCGTCGTTACTCGGTCATGAAGAGGTGTACAGAAGCTCCGTGTTCCGAACGGATAGCCTATCCGGGTCGTCCAGGTATTCTTTCAAGGCTAAGGACTGGCCATGATACAGGTTTGGGTTACCCAGTACATTATGTATACACACACACACGTAATCTTTACCAGTCCTCATCTGAAAAGTCGTCTATTGCTCGAGTGACGGTGGGTAGTGCTGATTTGAAGTCGTTTGGATCGTAGTCACCGAAGTCATTAGGGTCGTCGTCGTCGTCGTCGTTCTGCGTTTCTTTCTTCGGAGCTGGTCCAGGCAACAGTTCCGCGCAGGGTGGCTCACTTAATGTACGCCTACTGCGCTGTTCATCGATAGCAGCACCCTCAGCCATGGACTTCCACATCCGGAGTTGCAGCCTACAATGATCGACAATGACTTTTTTTCTTCTCGAATCCCGGAAGGAAGAACTTACAAACTGTCATCACCACCACAGGTCCGAGTATCGGTTTGAATGCGCAAAAGTCTCGCAGTTTCCGGTGTTGTATTAGGGGCATTTGACTCCATCAACGCGCTGACCAATTTTTGCATGTCGACAACGTACGCAGCGGGGTACTCAACTGCGCTGCGGTGAGAGTTGGGTTGTACTCCACGGTTTTGGATTTCCGTCGAACGAGAGTGATCCCCGCGATAAGCTGATGTAGAACTGCGGGCGCCCCTCTGAGGCGAGCGTGAGCGGGAACGATACCCTATCTTGATGGTGTTATAAGGCGTTGGCACACAGCAAAACGTGATTGGTGCGCTCTATGGACATACCTTGTCCTCGGCAGGGCAGGAAGGAAGTAAAGAGGACAG
Organism: Pisolithus albus; assembly: GCA_024613165.1. Classification (NCBI taxonomy): domain Eukaryota; kingdom Fungi; phylum Basidiomycota; class Agaricomycetes; order Boletales; family Pisolithaceae; genus Pisolithus; species Pisolithus albus. The sequence goes on along the minus strand of JANFAB010000016.1, from coordinate 998,905 downwards.
TCCTGATTCGTATGAAGCAACGTCGATGCCAGCACGTTCCAAGATGCCTCGAGTCATTTCTTCGTCATGACATAACACGATCAAAGGCATGCCGCTCTTCCGTGCATCGTGGTCGAACAGAGCGCGCAGCCTCTGAGGTAATTCAGATTTGGTGATTTCTTCTACTTTCGAGTGATTGGGCATCTGTGGCTCATGCTAAGCGGACGTCCGTGCAATACACGATTTGATTTACGTTACCTTGGAATGAGGATTCTTGGCTGCTTGTTTCAATTTGAGATGCAGCGTGGTCCCCGTAAGAGTATCAAAAAAACTGGGAAAATGGGCGTCCGTGATGCCCACTTCAATCAAGCTTGGATTCTGCAGACACTCGTCTCTACGCCGCTTGTCCACCGACCATTGCACGAAAACAACGGAGATGACTCGAATGCCAGACAACCAAGATGGCGGCGATAAAGCGAATTTCTCCGGGAAAATATGTTTATCCATGAGGTGGTAAAGCACCCTACAAAAGAAAGATGGTAACCACTGAACACGATACTGCATGCATACATACCGTTGTTGCTCGAAATAAGCACGATAGTGCACCGAGATCGGCCCAGAAACGTAGCCGCGGTTAGCCTGGCTATTGTCTTTGGGTTCTTCTGTTTCTCTTCGATTCTTGTTTCTGGGCCTTTGTTTGTACGTGGAGAGCTTCGAGGATAACTCTGCTTCTGAGCGGAAATAGATTGGAGACAACGAAAGGAAATCGGATGACCGCCAGGATCCCCTTGGTACGTTTAAGCGATACTTTTGGGTAAACAAGAGCATTTGCTCCGTCGTGAGCAGAACGTATGATGCACCACAAGGCAATATGCCTTGGGCGAATTAGAACTGCCACTTGGTGATACGGTGTCCCACCGATCGTACCTAGCACTAGTTCGAGGGGTGCATCTGAGCCTCCAGGTCTAAAATTTTTGGACGTTTCGGACGCGAGCGCGCGGATCATGGGCTTGTCATCATATTGCTTGAACCTGCGACTCGTAGGTGTTCAGAAACGGGAACTGCACAATACGCCGACGTACCATCCGTTCGAATGAGCGCGGAAGCCTGATACTTGGTAGAATCTGGTTTGAGCAGTCATGATTAGAAGGTCGAAGAGGTTTGTGAACGGTGGCAGGTCGATGGTGGGGAGGGTGCACCAGTGCTGGTGGCCCCTGCCTTTAATATTAGTCGCGTACGGTACAGATCGCGTATTCCCAAGCGTCACGTGATGCAAGTCGGTTTGGCTTTTACGGATTAGGTCAATATTAAAACCAGGCCTGGACGTTGTTGTGTCCATACTTCAAATATAGTCTATTGTATTCACATTTTGACACTGTTTAGGCCTGGTCATAATTTTGATCTATCCATTGTGGGATGGGATGGTACAAAAAAATGACAAATGAATTCATAATATGGTATATAAATCTAAACTCTCCATTTGCACTAGTTATTCTCTATGGGTCAACAAGCCTTCCTCAAGTGTGGACTCCCCCGATTCAAGAGCCACACTAGGCCCTTGCTCTTGCTTTTGCTTGGTTAACTATATAGCCCCGATATCAATAACCCCTATACCCAATAGGAGAGAAGTGATGCCGCACCACAATGTAAATTGCACATGTCATGATAATCCCAGTCCCAAGGAAGGACAGGAAAGATGGCGTGGTTTTGAAAAAAAGGACCTCTAGTACGTCCGCGAATATCACCTGGACGTAGACTCCAATCGTCCCACGAGCAGCCGTCTCACGCTGAAGACCCATTGTAAGGCACATCTGTCATCCCATTAGCGTTAGGCGGCATCATCAAACCACGGTAAAATGTATCACACCTGTGCAGTGAAACTAAGCACACCTATCAATAGCAACAGGACATCCCACTGCCATGGTGTTGGGTATACGATGGGTTCCCCAGAAATAAACAACCTGTACAATAGAAATTGTTGTTCTATAGAGCAACTGGTGGATTAACGTACCCAATCATCGATACTATTGCACACCACAGGGAGAAATAAGCCATCGAATGCATTGCATGTGCACGTGTCCCGATAGCACGGATCGCAATAACTGGTATACCATACACTTAACACTATGCTGCGAAATCCATAACTGAAGATGAACACACTCGCGAACGTGTATATCAGTACACCCATCACTAGCACCCTGTATTCAAACGAAACATGAACCACAGCAAAACATGAAGGCGACTGGCGTACAAGGTGGCGCGTAACCTGTCCCCGGCACTAGCATCTACTGCAGATCCTTCAAGATCCGGATCGCCGGCACTTTCAAACAAAAAGGGAGGTCTCGCGATCAAGACAACACCGAGGAGACTGCAGACTGCACCACAACCGACAGGTAAGTGAAACAAGTGGATTCCGTTATGGGAAAACCCTGACGCGATGCAAAAGCCTCCTTCTTAGAATAGGATTCTCTTAAGAACAGGCGACCTGCTATTCCGGTGAATATAGGCCCAACAAACGTTAGGACGGTGACGTCTCCCAATGGGAGATATTGAAGTGCGTAGTAGATACCAAAGACTGCAAAAAAACTAGAAAATCAATGCACTCAGCTCTTGTCCGTGACTTCAGGTTTCGCGAGCTTACCCAGTAACGCCTCGACACGCCAAGAGTAGCCTAACTTCCTTCGGCCCAAGAAACGGATATGGAATCTTCGCAACGAACCTACGTCACCCAGAAAACGGTCAACTAAAGACGTCGTAATTGTTGGAAGACGTACATGTATATCTCGCAACAAATAAACGTGGTAGCCTGACACCCAACGTTGGCATTAAACAGGAGTTAACCACATACAAACGTAACACTACCATGGAGATGGTCATGAGCTCTGAGGTCGTCAACACAGGCAGACAAAAGCAATATCGATGCTGCTCACCTCGAGCGCGGGAACAGGTGTTTCTAGCTGGTTCAACACTTTGATGGCGGCATTCATGAACGATGCGAACATTTGCGCTAGCATGACGAGTAAGAGACCGACATTATTGCGCATGCATTCGATGATGTTCCTTTGGATGGCACTACAACATTCCGCCCACTGTGTCATGCTGGGATGTATTGAGGGAAAGCGCACACGGGCAGACGGAAAGTGACCAGATACCGCTTAGACCCCTGTGCATCGATGTCCTCCTCCCGTACTAGTTCTTGTGAGAAGGAAGTGTAGGCACTGTCCGAACTCGTGCTCATGCTGGTCGCGTTATCTGTGAGTTAGTCCACGGCCGTGAGCTTGATTAGTCATGCGGTGTTCTCTCACGAAACCCGACAGACCCGGCGTGTCCAGTCCGAGTTCTCCTCGGCACGATTGATTCGCACGAAGTCAGCACAGCCACGTATTTGGGATTCCCGATTGGGTTCCCTCCTGTCCGCCCTCATGCTGGGGGAGGTGTCATGTACAGGCACGTGCGCGTGGTGGACGCTGCCGGAGGGAAGAGTCAAGGTCAGAGTGACGCTGGGCGGACTGAAAATGACCTGCCTGTTGGTAGTATGTTACTCTCGAGAAACTCACAGTAATGGTGCCACATACAAGCGGTGGGAGTACCGGGCAACCAAACGGACAGCGGCGCGCCCCAAGCCCACCTATTATTGCCAAAGCTGAACTAGAGGACCTAAGCCCCAACCCCAGGTAACGCAAAATAGTCTCACACTGGCAGTTCAACCAAACCCAGAATTTGTGGAATCGAGAGTGGTTGGACGGATGATTAATTGGTCGTATTATCATCCTGCAGACTTGCTGAAACAGAAGAGTAGCGCCATTTGCTTTATCGACGGGGCGTGTTCTGTTCTTCGGAGTTGCTCAAGGAACGAGTTTACCTTCTTTCGATGATTTACTCCCGTCTTTCCTTCGTCCACCCACCATCAGCGATAGAGGCTTTGAGTAAAACGACGTAAAGAGGCGAAATCTTGACTTCGACGCACCGCATAAATTTGGCGAACGAGCTGATACCTTCACAGAGCATCGCATCAACTCCGCTATCACATCCAACCTTCCAGGCATCGTAAAGAAATTAAAATGGGATACTCCCCACACCAACTCGCAAACGGTTGGGGTAACCTGGTGTGTCGTAACACACGATGCAGGGGACGCGAGTGTACTGGTAGGGAGCAGCGACTAGCAGGGCTTCGGTCACGGAAGACGTTCTGCGAATCAGTACTTTTGTGGCAGTGGCGGGAGACTCGACAGCTTTCCAACTCTGCTGATCACAGGGAGGTGAGGCATTACTGGACGCGTAGGGAGAATTCAGCGTGAAAGCCTGACCGCAGATAAATTTTAGCTCGGAAACAGACTGGCATGAGGTCAACCTACCGCGTGTTCACATACCAGTCGCGCCTCCCCCTGTACAGATGGTTAATTGTATGGTTCTAAGTCCGAGGGAAGGTTCCCAGTACCGGCCAAGTCTACGAGTGGGATTTGACATGCACGTCCGCGGGGATCTCCTTAATGCGGCCACTCTGGCGCTTGGCCAACATAGGGACTGCAGAATACAGGGAAGTGCCAGCCACGGACGCCCATACGAATGTCTTGGTGTACCGTCGTCGTCAAGTGGCCCTGATGGTTGTAAGATAATGATAATTCGGGTCATAGTGACGGATAGTCGATGAACTTACCGTCATTCATCGCCAGCCACTGAACCCAAACTAAACGCATCAGTGAGTGCACTTCATAATGCATGACGCCCGTGGTCTTCCCACCGGATGACAGTGGTGAGTGTTATTGCGTACTACCGCGCCGTAATGAAAAAAGCGGGCTAAGCCTGATCGTGCTCCTGGAACTCGCCGTGCGAAGGTCGAGACTTCTAAGTACTGCTAGGTGTAATGCTTCTCCCCACTAGTGGGTCCAAACGGTCGCAAGGCAAGTCAAGGCCATTGCCTCAGCATTCCGGGCTGCGGCTGGAAGTGGAACGGGTTAGTAACGGACCCGCTGGTGTGGTACGCGGCATCCCATGCCTAATTGTCTAAACATCCTACGTACTTGACAGGCCCACGCTCCGACTGCTTCAGCGTTCGCAATCGATTCGAGCACAACGTGCTCAGGCTCCTAGAATCCTTCAAACCTTCACACCGAGTCCACCCAACTATCGACCGGAGAGTATTGATATGAAACACTCGGGATGCCAATCTCAAGTCGATCAGTTTCCACGGCATGACGTGAAATATCTCTGGCCAGGCAAGGCACCTTTGAAAAGAATGCTCTCAGACACACGCGATGCATGACCAGGGTTGACGGCGCCGCGAGTGGCTGCCCAAACGGTGCCGTGCACATGGAGCCAAGGGTTGGCCGCGTCTCAGAAGAGTGTGTCCGCGAACAAACTTGGCAGTTCCTCACCCCGAAACTGTCTTCGTCTATCTCAGGGGGGCAGGCAGCAGCGTTTGTATGGGGCCCATCGCACGCACACGTCGGTGGCGGGCCACGATATGACAAACAGAATTTCCACTCCACACTATACACACAGGCACATGTGAGGTAAAGCCTCCGTACTTCCAGCGTTTTGACGGCGTAAAAACCCAAATTGCTCACAGTGCCTGTCTATACTTGAACAAATTCCGAGAAAGAAAGAGAGAAGAGTCCTTTGCTCGTCACACGACTTGCGCAGCTAATATGCCAATACGTTTTAACAGTCCGCAAGAATTCCGCGCGACACAGCAAAACATGCCTTCATCAAGTCTACCGTCGTCACGTTCGAAGGACCTTCGAAAATATCGTATCATATTTCGAGACATGGCACTTATCACGGACTTTTCTCTTTGCCCTAGATGGTCACAATTGGAGTTTTTCCGGAATCGTAAATCTTGTTTGACCAATCTCCTATTACCCACTACTCGACATGGTGACGTGGCGTCGTGTTTCTACTGGTCAACGTGCCCTTCCCCCCTATCTCTTGGGAACTTGTGTGTGCCTGATCAGTGTTCCGGTCATCGCAACCGTAACGACATGTGGGGATGTTACAGGAACTAGCCAGCTGTCTTCGTGCACAGGCCTGGGAGGCTGGGTGTATACACATCATCAGGTTTGATGAGGAACCGTCGACTCGTGTCACAAATACCCCAAAGTTTGACCCCACAAAATTATTGATAGTTCCGGTGACACGAGTGAAATGGTGAAAAGTGTTATGTGTGTGCTGCAGATCATTTGATCGACAGGAGTAAGCGTCGTTCTACCATTCTGTAGAACCCACCCATCATTTACGATCAATTAGAAGGAAAATATAACTTTGTACGCATGTCAAATCCGATGTCAAACAGCCAAATTTCCGAGCTGTCGCATCTATCATCGCATCTGTACATGCACCAGTGTTACGATGCAACCATTATGTATACACGATCGAACGAGAAAGCAACGAAAGGATAACTCGATTCTTTCTAACATGTATCAGTATAAGTCAGTGTGAAACGACTTCTTCCACCGCCGTCCTGCGGGCCCGCCTGCTGACGGGGGTTTTGACACGTCGAACGAAGGTGATGGCAAAAAGAAAGGTACAACAGAGGTATGGCAATGGCAGACAGACGTCTATTAGCCCTCCTCTAGAATTAGTAGCGACGGTGGCGGAGAAGCGGTCGGGAGCCAGCCTGCCGCAATCGTGTTGGCTCCATGACGACTTTTCTTTCTTGTGGAGAGGCGCTTACAAACGGAACGAGCCATCAAGAATCCGTTGTCGGTGCCGCCTGAGTTATGATGACAACGGGAACGTAGAGTAGGAGAGGTAGCGCGAGTGTCGAAGGAGCATCACGATGAACCAGGGCGACCGGGGAAACGATGAGGCCGAGCATGTACAGTACTACAGTAGGAGACAAAATCAGAAAAAAAAATGAAGAGAGCAAAGGCAGATGAGGATTGAGTTGGACACAAGAACCAAAGCAGTGATAAGAGAAGAGAGGCCGAAACAATAAACAGAATTCCATGTTCTAATGCGCTACTTTTGAATCGACGGGCATCCCAGACCTTGATAGTAGGAGTGAGCTCCGCAGTCGTCCGCGGTATAGATACGCCACGTAACGTAAGAAGAGAAGTACCAGGATACCGTCCACAGCGCGTCCCAGAATTCCCAAGACGTCATACTTGAGCGGTGGCATCAGCAGCAGCCGCGTACGCCAACTGCACCTGTATCTGCATAGCCTGCTGTTGCTGAGCTCGCAGATACTGATGTTGAGCGGAGGTGTACATCATCTGTTGCTGGTACTGCTGAGCGTACGTCGGTGTTGAAGGAGTGACGGGGGTGGTCTGGCCACTCGGCATCGGTGTCGACTGTCGCGAACTGGCGGCGCTCGAGTTCTTGTGTGCGTGTATCAAACACTCGTGCTGCCCGCTCGCAAGTAGGTTCAACCCGATCGCCCCATGTTCCCCAGAATGCTGATAGTGATACCGCAATCCGTTCATGTTTTTATACCGCCGTTGGCAATCGCCGATCCCACATGCGAACGGTCGAAGCCGACGCTCCGCTTCACGTTCGACTTCCCGCAGTTCGCCCTCGCTGATCGTGTTGTCGTCATCTCCCGCGGCTTCCCGAGCAGAGCGCTTGCTGGCGAGGAGCGCCTGCACCTGTTCGAGGTCTTTCGGTGGTGCAAAATTACAACTACCATGCGTCATGTGATACTTCAAGCCGTTGGCCTGCTTGTAACTCTTGTTGCAGTTGGGTTTCGGGCAACGGAACGGCTTCGACAGCAGGAGAGACGACGCTGGGCGAGATAGGGTCGTACTTGCACGGGGACTTGTTTGAGACCCCGACTTGGAAGGCGCACAGGAATCTCTCGACAGCTGGGTAGTCGAAGCAGCCGAACTGCGGGTACTACCTGACGGCGACGGCACACGAGAGGCGGTAGGGGTATTCGTGGGGGTATTTGTCGCAGAGAATACGAGGGCGGGAGGGATGCAGCTGTATGGACTGGCAGGTTCTTTGGCGGTAGTGACAGCGTTGGACAACTGCTCGTCAGATATGGGCAGTGGAGCGGCGCCAGGCATAGATGATGAGTAATCGGAATAACCCGCGTAACCATTAAATGGCTCCGTGTTACTAGAAGGGCTATTCCTTGATGGTGGGAACACCGCTATCGAGTGGCCATGTATGGAACGCGTTGGTATGGTGGTGGTGTCAAACGCCGAAACAAGTAGATGTTGCGAACCATCTTCGCCCAAGGGAGGGAATGAGTGTGACGGGTGTGACGACAGGGGCGTTGTAAGGGGCGTATCGGGTGGGGTCGGGCCACCGGAAGAGGGCGAACTGGAATGATCAGCGTCAAGTTCCATATCATCTGGGTCGAAACCGCCTTGATTGTAAGAGGCCGTAGGGGGCTGGGTGGTCGTCTCAGGGAAGTACGAGGTGTGCTGCGCACGGATGGGTGGCAGTGGCTGGCCCACGGGTTGTGTGATCACTCTTGGATGGGGCTGGCCATATTGATCGACGACGAGGACGTGGACCTCCTCAAAGTGCTGTACGAGGCCATGCAGGTCGTCTATCTGGAGACCACAGCAGGAGTAGTTCTTACACTGTAACCCTGGTAGTGAGCCGAGTGAGGAGCGAGGAAGAGGAATGTTGACTCACCAGTTCGTCCTCGCGATCGAAGGTGCTGAGGGCGGCGCCAAGGATGGAACCTCGGTCGCTCTCTATGGACGAGGACATCTTTTCGCACCTGAAGTCGCTCGGACTGGGGAGAGTCAGCGGGTGTGGCGTCCGTGTTTAGCGTGGCACACTTACTCGAGTGGGCCGAGAAGTTGACCGGGAGAGCAACCGGGGTAGAATCGGCTGCCAAATGAGCCCACCTTGGAAGAGATGGGAGAGCCGATGAAGTAGGATGCCGATATGGAGCTGTTGGCGAGTGCGAATGGATCTGAGAACATGTGGAAGTCGGAGGGATTAGGGGGCTGGCATGCAATAGGTTGTGCTGTAGAGGGCATGACTAGGAGGGGGGTAAGATAGGTGTACAGATGAGATTACACGGGCTTGACAAGAGAATATATGGTATACACCGACGAAGGGGATGAGGACGATGTGTGTGTTGTGTGGTGAGGTGGAGGAGAGAAGAGGAGAGAGTTGGTTTCTGTCCCGGTGTTGGTTTCGTGGCCCTCTATTTAGACCCTCGACAGCCCTGGCCAATCAGCTTCACTGCAAGCGCGAATGATATCGGAATGAATTCCCACGATTACATAAACAAGCCCGTCTGCAGACCGATCATTCGCAAACACACACAAACAAACACCCGTCCCTTTCGAGTTCAAATATGCCGGCACACATCCCCAGTACTGCCACCGTGTCGGCTGAGGTTAGCCGTGCTGCTACGGACACATATTCCCCGTACCCCGTGTACGACCAAATGCACAGCGCTCCTCCTCCCGGTGATATCACAGGATAGACTGGGTGGCCCTGGTTCTGGAGGCCCACTTCCAAATTGTCATCCATCAATTTCAATTTCTTCCCCCATCTGAGAGATCGTCATATCAATATGTATTCTGTCAACCCACACGACTATCACCCTCCCCATATAATATACTCGTATAGTTGGCTAGTACATAGGTGATGCGGCTCGCTAGCTTTATCCTAACCGAGTCCGCCGACGCTACTACCCGGATCGCCATCCTTGAATCTGGTCTAGGGACCATTCCCCATTCGACATCCAACCCAGCGAGCGGATACGGCGAGAGGCACTGGCACCCTGTGTCAGGCAGTGACAACCCCCGTGACCCACTCACTACTCCTGCGACCCTCGCACCTCCTCAGGGGATTTGCCTTTGCCATCAGTCTGAGATCCAGTCTCCTCGTCACCTGCTACGCCAATTCCGAGACAACCCCCAATTTCCCCCGGGTACCCCGTGCTCGGTAGCAAAATACCATGTGGCACTTTCTCCGAGGAATTTGGCGTCGCCAACTTGATCGTCGTACGTTTGCATGGTGGGCCACACTCCGCAAAGTATGGAGTCTGCGACGGAGATATGATCACGAGACAAGTACAGAACTTCCCAAGTCGGCTCGCCTTTGAGATTCGTCTCGCACAGAATTCGATCATATCAAGTGGGCTACGATCACGCCCAAAGATTCACGCCGACTCGGATTGCAGGTCGCAACTGTTTGCAGATTGAAAGTTGACTGACGCCCACCATGTCGCGAACTTACCCCATTTGAAAATCGTATTGTTGCCACGAGCCAAGCTCGTGCCACGCCCCGAAATCGCCGCGCGCAAACCGTCCTCGCAGACTTTCCAAACGTTCCCTGTCGTCTCAATGCGTTGTTTCAACTATACTTGAAACCCTTCCGGTCACATCGCCAGTGTACATGATAGGTGGTTCTTCAGGGTAACCCTTTCCTGTCGCATGTAACTCAAATCACTATGCAAAAATGGAAATTCAACCGGATGTCCAAAAGATGTCATTAGCAGTGAATGACACCCAAAAGACCCCGCGGTGAGGTACCTGCACCAACTGCCGTGGAACCCACACGAACCCAAGCAGTGGTTCCGCGAATGTATGGATGGGAACCAAACCCCTCACTACATCTCTTCCAGGGTTGCTCCTACATCTTGGGCGCAGTATATCCAACCCATGACATCGCAAATTGCGAACATCGATCCACGTGCACCAGCGTTTCCGTAATAGCAATGGAGAAACTCACGCCTAATACGGCTCGTATAACTTATTTGTACGAACGCAATAAGATTACGAGGAGCCATTGACCTTACCTAGTATGTAGTCGACCGAGTCGTCGCGGGTCTAACTTCACCCTACATACACCACCAGTGCGCAGTCAACCGGTGGTTGGGACACGTATGCATGCATCCATTGATGACGCGGACGATTACACGTCAGGCGTTGATAAGTACGGAACATGCCTTGCATTACGATCGGGCAGCATGCTCGCGTGATCCGCGCGGTCCTGTCCTACATCCGACCAGGTGCTGCGGTAGATAGGTATGGATGCTCGTCATCTAATCTTGTATGGAGAGCGACGACGGGACCGGGGGATCTCAAGAAACGAAGTAGCGGGTTGGATGGGATATGGAACGGAACCCTGACCCTGATAAGAAATGGGAATGCTGAATACCGTGGCGTACACGAGAGCGCTCGATTGCTGCCCTCGAGAACGCGACACCGTAGTCGTGATCGCAGAAGGACCGGGCACACTGCCATATCCTCGAATGTATCTTCCGAGACTTGAAGAAACTTGGAAGACGAACTCCTCCGGTCAGCCCACAGCCCGCTCTGGGTCATCAGCTCGAGATGCGACTCTAGATCCTGCTTGGTGGTCATCACCTCGGACAGTGTTCACATCCGTCGGCTGGACCGATTGGAGGCAAATGAATACGCAGTCGAGAACGGTCACACAGGTTCAGCTGCGGTGAGGAGCGTACGGGTTCGGAAAACCTGTCGTCTAAGGTATGCACACCCCGCGTTTCGCAGGTCCTCCGGCAATGCAGGTGAACGGTTTCCCGGCGGCTATGTGTGCATCTGGCGGGCCATCCAACTGCCGCTAGTCCCGCTTGTCGATTCGTGGGTACTGCCTTCACGAGCTGACCAACGCGTCCTCGCGTTCGACCACCATGTAGAATGGACTTTCCCCGGAAAGTAGACTCGGAGCAGACCCGGTAGCTGCCTGTAGATTAAGCTCCGTGTTCAACCATCATGCTCTCGACGCGTCCTCTTCGCATACGCACTACAACCCCGTGGGCGACAAGCCGAAAGCCCAACCAGCGCACCCAGAACTTTACGTCTTCGTCTCGACTTCGATGATGCCTATCCCCAATGCACGCGAGTGGCATTTCGAAAGTTCAAATCAGCACCCAACGATGGAAATGGAGACGAAGCTCCGCATGGCTCACTGCCCATCTCATATTCACAGGTGTAGACAGGCCTACTCTTCCGGTCGAGGGGGGACTTGTCCGCCACAAGACCTTGAAATGGGCAACTTGAACCGAAAACCATAACACGAAGGCTGTTCTCGCTCACTTCCGGTAAATTCCGTGCTTTACGTGGCGTCGGCCCGGTGGACTTGCGAGAGGCTTGCCACGTTCACACAACACTTCGTTAGGGTCGAACGACTGTGTCGAATTGACAGCTTGACGAAGACATCCGTGCACCACGTTGTATTATTGGCTCTGGCCTACGCCAAGGGGACGCGCGACATTCTGGCATGGCCAAGGTAAAACCTATGTACGACCAGTCTTTCTGATCGCCTTCAAGGGTTTGGCTTCGTACGCTGTCACGCAACCACTCCTTCTCTAGATACATCAACACGGCGATAGCTGCTGTGCTGCCGTGTCTCAGCCTCTCACATCCACGCTACCCTTTTTTCAGGATCTCCGAGGGAATGTGCGTGAGGCGTCAGACCCTTCCTGGAAGGTGTACACCCTCGCACCTAATCATATGTGCGACATCGGGACAGCCTTGCATCAACCTGCCACGCTAAGTTCAATGAGCGTGAGTGTTCTGCACGATCTCACAACACCTAGTGATCAACACGTTTTTCATAGATTAGGGTTTTGATAGGCATCTGTTGGAGTGAAGTGCGTGTAAGGTGCAACTAAAAGTGTTACTGGCGTGCGAGCATGCCTCTCAGCCCCTATCTGTCATCCTCAGGAAAAACATAACAGTACCATTGTGCATACACTTCGCATTGAGAAGGGCGAAGAAGACATATGTGCCACAACAAGTGAAGGGGCCAAGGGCTCTCGTATAGCGCTCGCCTTCGGTCCACTGTTCCGTATTACGACGGTACGTTCCTCCGCTCACTACGGACAGACTGTCATCGTTCGTGTATTCCATTGTGGCATGGACTGGCTTCGACAACGGTCCCTGTACGCCCTCTTCTTCTGTCGTCCAGCTGTTCCGAGCATGTCGGGTGGTTGTACGTTGAGAAGAGTGTTCTGTCACCCCTTGAATCCGCGGAGAAACCTTTCTCCCCACCTCCTCGAGGCTTCGTGGGGTAGACTGCTTTTGGGGCTTGATCCGAGGACCCGCTCGGAGTTTCGAGACAGTCGTTCCAACTCATTTGCTGAAGCATGTCTTTACCTAGCTGCTACGTCGCGCGGTCTGGTTGATCAATCGGTAGCACTGTCATCTGATGCGATGACCATGTGGTGTTCACAGATCTATGTCGAGGTGAGGTATTTTTCAGCCAGTCGTTGGAGGACTGGTTACCTGATCCTGGAGTATTGGGTCATCGACTTGATTCCAAGCCTATCGATCTAATCAGCGCTTCGCTAACGGTCGATCGATCGTGCACATGGGACGATCAGCACTCCAGCGTTCACGCGTCTATTTAGTCGATAGTTGTATCTCCCGACAACTGCGTTCCCTACGAGCGCTGTGACATCGTTCTACGCCGCACTACGACTGTAGTAATAATATACAGTGAATTCGACGAGTGCTATCTGACTACGGCCATGCCGTTAGCATTAGGGCAGCAAGTTCTAGCGGCCTCTTTCAGATTTCCGTCCTCGTTCTAGCCTCTATCGACTGGCTGATTTACGCCGGCCCGCGACGTGGAGGGTCCACGACACGTCAGTGCGAAAGTTGATAAATAATCCAAATCTGATGGAGAGCGGAGATGGGCACGTACAGAACTTTAAAACGCTGTAGATAGGACCTCCCTAATACCCTTTAGACGTACCATCCTTTATTGTGACCGCTTTTGGTCGTCATCCAATATCACGAGTATGGGTTGCACATTTCTGATGGGAAAAGGCCCTTCATGAACTTCTCCGTTTCCATGTACGTGTTGCTTTCGAGATGCCGTAAAACCTCCATAACAAGTTTATGAACGGGGACAAGCAGCACTTGGCTGCCCAAGAGTAGGTCACCGAAGCCGTTCAGACCAGGGGCATCTCTCGCAGTCCCGGTGGCGTGCACATACATACGTCCATCTCTGGTTAAATAGCAATCCAACGGATACCAATCCGTGCTCAGGGAGACAGACGGCTCCCGCGATTGTGGGCCCAACTGCTGCGGTCTTTCCGCGAAATCGGAACGCCAGAAAAATCTGAGTATCCAGTTGCCTGCCAAGAGAAAGATGACGACGACTGTGACTATCAGTAGTACCAGACGAACATGTCGGAAGAGTGGGAAGTGATGCATGCATAGGCACGATGGTCATGATAATGTGGAATTGTGCACACGCCAAAATTATGCCGATGCAAGATGACGCAAGGGCAGTACCGCGAGCCTTTCCCGCCACAGCGGATTAAAGGGGAGCCATGCACGTTCGCCAAACCGTGGCGCAGGCCCCGATTGCGTGCTGACTTTCGGATCCGTAGAATTCAATATATATGCTTGGAGAACTTGGTAATTTGTCAGATCGGTGTTGTTGGCTCCATTCTTCGTTCCTCGCTGTGGAAACAGTTGAAACCGCTGCACCCGGGATTTGGATGTGGCGCACACTATCATGCAACAGGTAAGTAGTAATGCATGGTATCCATGAAATTTGGAGTAACTCTGCTTACTATGGTTGTCCATCGTGCCCCAGCTGTCATGCCGTAGTAACAACTTTGTTGCAACTTGCGAGGGTTGCATTACTTTGTCAGACGGCGACTACCTGGCACTTTAGTAAAGTTGGTTGAGTGATGACCGATGATGGAGTACAGAAGACACTAGCAGCAAAATTGCCCCATGCATACATCCGTCGAGTACTGGTGATGGTGGCCACGGTTCGATTTGCGATCATACCGAACACGACACATAGAATGGGCTCGAGAGCGACTTGGGGTGTTATCGGATAGATGTTCAGTGTACTAAGCAGCTTGGCCACCACCTGTGGTGCTCCGGAATATTCCAACAAGTTTCGAAGACTCCGCTGACTTGCTGTCAACGTCACACAAGATTTCAATGATGACCCTGACAAGTTGGACGTGTGCCGATCGTACCGTACTCACCAGTTACCCTGGACGAGATGCACGTATTCTGTACTGTAGATCGTTGTTCCAGGCTTGATTCGAGCCACGGCAGAGTTGCTAGAAAGTACATGGGACCCCGAACCATCACACAAATCGGTTCCGTGTTCTTGGAACTTACTGGTCAAGACCAAACAGCAGCCTATGGGTACCCTGCACTGTACACTCCGCTCCGTCGATCTGATCATCGAAAGGGCTGCTAAGTACCATGGCACCGCTTTGGTCAACGTCGTAATTATCGACATGCATTTCGCCCGGGGGGAATTGCAAGAGCGGTTTCTGTGCGCTGCACGGTGTTGATGGAAACAGTGCTGGTGCTCTTCGCTTCCTGCATAGGATATCAGATAACGCATCATGTATGCCAGCACCGCCGACTCTTGGCCTGGGTGGGTGGAATCTGCATCACGTACGGAAGGCTTGACGTTGCTCGTGACGCGTAAAAGACTAACTTGGCCTGGTGTGGTACTAACAATATTGATCTTTGATCCTCCGCAGCGCAAGGGCTCCGAATCCGCTTCCCTATAGCTTCCTTATGGCCTATCGAATATCTTGCATTCCATGTGGTGGATAACAACTGGTGGGTTCGATCGCCGACCCTACGTTACTCATGATGGGATCAAGGCTGGTCACGATCTCCGGGACTGCACTCCGTTTCTAGAAAACCGTCTTTGGTAGGTCTGCTACACAACTTGAAGATCCCTGAGGGCGGCGCATCAAGAGGAAAGAACGAAACATGCCCCGATGCATGGTTCAGCCTTGACGACGAGTTCAGACGAGGTGTCGAATACTACCTCCCAATTCTGTCACGAACAAGGGTCCCAACCTGCACAATCGCGCAACCCACAGAAGGGCCACCGACACCTACCATGGTGAGCACCACTACGCGTAGGAGGTTGGAACGTAACTGTGAGACTTGAGGATGTGGTCGTGGACGATCGAGTATTCAATTACCAAATAACAGTACAGAGGAATCTCCTGCCTTCCGAGACCACGCCATCTTCCAAACCCTCGACTGTGAAAATATCGATGTCCTTGTGGGCTGCACGATGACCAGCGGCTGGCAGGTGAGGCCAAACCTGTACTCGAATATGATTCGCGACGTAAGGAATTCTCTCCCGTTTGGTGAGTTTCAGCTTCGAACGTACATGCATGCGCATAGACGGTAAGTAATTGGTGGGCATCCCGCGGCAGAGTGTCTTCTTCTGATCCAATTACACCGGTCACCAGGGTCACCAGGTACATTTGTATCCGCGGGGCAGCCTTGCACTGACTTGCGGTCGTACGCACTACACTGGAATCTGGGATCGGTTCAACTCCACGGGTTTTCTCATTCGCTAGGACGACACACCAACGAATCGGACGGCAAATGCCCTTTGTTAGTGTCTGGCGGCCTGCAAGCCACGCGTGGTTTTGTACACCTCTCGACCACCTTTTAAGTTGAATCGGCACTATTTGTCGGGAATAAGTTCATCCTAATGATTTAGGGTGCGGAGGCACTCGTGCCAAACTTCTTTGGGCATGTCGTCAGGTCTTTCCGCCATGAGAACAACAGAACATCTAGCAGGGTAATTCTCGCGTATGAATGTTAGTCCATGTGGCTAGTATGTATCTGAAGTTGTCCACGTCGAAGGCGAACTAAAAACTACGCGATGTAGAGGGTGTCCGTGAACGAACCAAAGTCCAGAATTACAAAACTCAACATATCGTAACAGCATACGTATGGTCGTGCAAACACTAGCGCTGCTGATCAGTGACCAAGATATAGACTCATTCTACCTCCCAACATCAATGGGCTGGACTGTCATCAGGACCAGTCTGGATTGTCGGGAATCGTCGGGTACCAACTAATCCTTTCACTGATCAATGCCTTGAGAGGAGCACAGTTGGTACCAATACCCTAAAATGAAGTCGAAAATCTAGCATTTACAGTTGGAAAGTTCTGACGACGAACCTGGCGTGGTTTTACTTTCTTGAGCCTCAGCTACTGACGGTGCTTCTGCCATGACAACTGCAAATCCGCTGTTCGGTATTAGTTAGAATGGGGCTACAGATACTTTCCTGCAGTTCACGTACTCGTGAAGGTGCCAATCGATGTGACTAAAGTCAAACGATAGTCTGAGTGTATGTACATGAAGACGGCATTGGAAGTCTCACCAGTGGAAGTACCAAGGTCCAGGGTTGTTGGTGCTGAAACGGATAGTCACATTGTCGTTCACTGCCTGGGTGCCAAGCGATACTGTATCCCTCCGCACTGGGTTCACATAGTTGTACGTGCTGTTGCCAGCTACACGGACAACATCAAATGCGTGCTGTAATAATTGTATCAGATAAACTCTGAACATCGCTACATGGAGAGATGAAACATACCCCATGAAGGTGCATAGGGTGCTACTCAGTCCGGCTCCCAGTCAGTTTACCGATGGCACACTTCCTGACGTCGACTTACCGGACCACCCACTGCGCCACCGGGTGTGAGATCAGTCGCCGGAATGCTAAGCTCGACCGTTTTGTTAAGTGGCAATGGATAGATGCTCCCGTTGGGAAGCAGTTGTGAAGCGCTATGAGCACCACTGAGAATTTGCAGGAGCACGGGGAGTGGTGGGTTAACAAAGGTATAGTTGTTCATGGTGAATAGTCCCTCGGCATTGAGGCCAGTGACGATGTTGATATTGACATCCGCATTCCCCACTCCGGGGATACCAGGTACACCACTGGCAAAGAGGGGATGAAGCGCGCTTTCATCAAACGGCAGAACGTACGGTCCCGGTTCAGTCGTAGGATCCTCGATGGGTGCACCGCTATACCTCAGAATGGCAGAGTTTAGTCCTCCATCGAAAGTCTGATTAGGAAAATCGGACACGGCTCGGATCCAGTAATTGCCCACAGGTTGATCAGCAGTAACAATGACCGAGTAACGCTGGGCTGCATAAACCGGAAGTGAGTCAACGACCACAGGTTCCACCTCGTTACCGTCTGCTTCGATAATCGTCATGTTGTGACCATCGATTGTGAAATTGAACCATGCATCACAAGAGGCTCCGATAATTCGGAACCGATATCTCTGCCCCTGTGTGACATTAACAACGGCGAGTGGCGAAGCAGGGCCACCCGGATAACGGCCAAGTCCGTTGATCAATGTAGAATCCGGCGTGAAAGGGATACTGTTGTATAATTGTGGGGAGGGTAGGTGGTACCTATACAAAAGTGGAATGAACCCAAAGCAGACATTTCACATAGCACTCGAGACGAACCAATCAGAAAGCATAATGACAGTCGATGCTATGATATTATCATTAGTTAAGCGCATTCGAATGAAAGAAGTGACCCTACCATCGTCGACATCGTACATATCGGCGAGGGGATCGTCTGGATCATAGATGACCAGCGGTCCCCTTAAGCCGTCGCAGTACTGAACCGACAAGTGCGAGTGGTACCAGTATGTCCCGGCTTGGTCCGGTACGGTGAACTTATGCAAGAAGCTCCCATTGGGTTGGATGGGGCACTGTGTGATGAAGGCGGTGCCGTCGGCCCAGTTGGACTGATGCTGAAAGATACCGTGCCAATGCTAAAAAAAAAGTGTGAAGGGTCAATATATTTGATGCCATCAAAGGACGCCTAGTCATGAACTGACAATGCTTGTCGTGACATTCATGGAGGTGTCGTTTAGTAAGTTGACAACATTAACCAAGAATTCGTCTCCCTTAGATGGAGAGATTAGTTCATAACTCGCACGGCAGGAGAACGTAAGAAACACCTTTTGGGCCTGTATGAGGGGACCGGGAAACGTTCCACCAGCAAGAACAGTCCTTGGACGTTTCAGCACTAGGACATCCCAATATCAAGAGTACGGCGTACGATCGAGGAAAGCCATCGGGCGCGATGACTTTATTCACGACCTCGACGGTCGACACGGGACCTAGGACATTCGCCCTCTTGGATAGTGCGCGACGGAATTGCGGACCAATAGAAGTCGCCGACACCAGGTAAATGTTAACTAAGCCAAGGGCGAGTAGACGCGCCAGAGTACGCATGATGAGCATGGTGAGAATGCTAGCCAAGGCTCGAGGCAGTTAGGAATTTGCACGTTCCATGACGCACACTTTTATAACGTCTCAGGTCACGGCGTTCCGCCTGTCAGTTCACTTCGTGAGCCGATGGGCGACGGCATCTGCAATTGGACACCGCCCATCTTCAACTGAGGTGTCCTCAAGCCGAGTGC
This sequence comes from Pisolithus albus, assembly GCA_024613165.1. Taxonomy (NCBI): domain Eukaryota; kingdom Fungi; phylum Basidiomycota; class Agaricomycetes; order Boletales; family Pisolithaceae; genus Pisolithus; species Pisolithus albus. Next base: position 979,790 of record JANFAB010000016.1, on the reverse strand, counting down.
TTCGCATTACAGCAGCCACGCGAAGTGTTACATTAGTATTGCCGAATACGCAACGTCAGGCAGTGGTTACAGAAGGCACTGGTAAACAGTCTCACCGGAATGTTGAGCCCCTGGAAGCTATTTTTATTTTCATCAGGCCAGACCAACCAGTTGACCTGGGCAAGAATGCTGAACTGCAGCGCAAAAGAGTGCAATTTCGAACTTACCGCTTATAGGGCCTAGTAACCGCCGCCTTTGTGTACCGTCACTGAGCACGTTGAATATTTACCTTCCTTCGAGGCCTCTGCAATTCAACCCACGGAAACACAACGATGTCCGAGTGTATTCTTGTAAAATTCATCATTGTGCCTGGCCTACCACCGGCAGCTTTCAGCGCGAGATCGTGTTTGAATCGGAATGTTGTGGCCGATATGATGATGGGCTGCTGTTCGGAGGCACTCATAGTCATCGCCATCAAAACGGGAATGAACCACTTAGCTACAAAAGGACTGCACAGCAAAATTATTGGACAACCTACACGAGTGCGAGACGGGCGGTGTTCTCGTCCAATGGTCCCAAGGCATCTATACAAAGACGTATATATACGAAAGACGTAGTACGTACCGAACAACAACATTCGGATAGTCTGTTTTCATAAGCGCTGTGGAGCTAGTCAATGGACGGTTGGTCTTAATGCCGAGTCTGAGCTGAGCCATTTTGTAAATAGGAGGACCACGGTTATCAGATTATCTTCCTGAGTCCCACTTGCAATACAGTCCTTCGCGCAGCTGCGTTCCGACCCGGGCTTGTAAGCGTTGACCATCAGGCGCACCCCTGTTTGGTGTCCGTATTTGGACATACTTGGTTTTTAATCTTACTCGTCAGGTGACCAATAGCTCACCACAGCAACTGACTTTACTATTTATTTATTTTAGTGCTTGGCCACGCTCGAGCCAACGTTCCTTGCGAGACTCGCACTCTGGTGACTGGTGAGCCGAATTACTCAAATCAAACCATTCTCGAAGGCCTTGGTCTCTATGGTATTGCCTTCGTCCGCGGGACCCTGTTATGTTTGGCTATGCTTGTGGTGACACTCTCCCCTCCAGAGGAACTGTCCATAATTACTGCCCCTAGGAACTCGAAACAATACGAAGTCTAGATCAGAATGGACACTCGGTGTTTAAAGTGTACGTCCCAGTGACACGTGAAACTACCACAAATTTGCCTCCATTATTTCCTTCAGCAAGTCACTTAGACACTTCATAATCCCATCTGATCAGGCAAATATTGTTCAGAAGAACAGATATGAGCCAACCGGAAGGCTGGGTGAATGATTGATGCACCATTTTATGAACGGCCACTTGCGACACCATCGATCATTACATGGAAGCTCTTCAACACAACTCGTACGACGGTCTTCCCACAGTGATATTGGAGAACCTGCAACTTGAGATTAAGGGATCTCCTTAGCAACTGATAGAACTCCCTAAATCGATCATACTCGATGTATGTCCATTGATACCTGGCATACGACCGAGGTTCCCAGAATACATACGAAAAAGCCCTCAACATTACGCCGAAATCCTTTGCCATAACAGGGATCAGATAAAATAACCAGGAATGATATAAAATTCGGTCCTGCTTACTAGTGGTGGCACAACGCTGAGGTGTACGGATGTAGATCGGCCTTCTCGTAGTTAGGAAGTAGTGCAAGGGCAATAGTTGCAGATAGGCGGGTCAATGATAACCGTTCCCGTGTCCGGGAGTAGAAAACCTTGGAGGTAGCGGGACAGATCTGCCATGATGGTAACATGGGAGTGATGCCATACATGCCGTGGAACACGCGTCATATTTTGAGGAAGTACATTGGTCCCGGTACTGCGAAAAAAAAGTTCGAATTAGGCCACAGCGTGTGGTTCTATTTATTGAAGCCCGGTCGCTGAGCTTCAAGCTCCAACTGTCACAGTTGACGATGCCGCGAAGAACTTCCGACCTGTGACTAAAAGATAACAGATTGGAGAGTTAGATGTCCATCGAGTCAGGGGTTCATGATCAGATCAGAAGCGGTGAACTGACTTGAAACCGCATCATCATCATCACAAAGTGCATTGCAGGACCTCACAATCAGTGGTCAGCGCGCTTTCTTCAATCTACAGCAAGTATATGAACCAGCATCATGGTCCCCGTTCGCCTTGGTTCGCCCACTTGGACCGGAACCGGATGTATACTATGTCAGCATAGATCTTTCGAATTGGCATCAACCTACTACACGGAAAATGCTCGTTGAGATGTTCACAATGTCGAATTGGTTGGTACTGAGGATGTTGTCATCCTGAAAAAAGTGCAGTCAACCTCTCAAAACGATGGATGTTAAATAAGGGGGCCAGGAAAGTTCCTCGAACAAGGTCAGAATCTCTGATGTCAACTTACCGCGAGAAGGAGGTGAGCAGGTTTCATCGTGGGAACTTGAAGTACAGGAAGCTTGTCCGTCCCGGGCCCGGACCCCGGCTACTTGTACTGCACAAAGACCGATAAGAAAATAGGGCAGGACTTGCGGGGCTATGAGCAGGAACTAACAGAGAGCCACAACTCAGAGGTTTGAGTTTGAGTGTTTCAAGTGCTGTTACATCGATTACACGTGTGGCATACGAACAGTACTAGTGTGCAACAAGCGCAGCACGAGGACGGTGGTTGTGAGTTCCCCAAATATACCCTGGCAGGTAGACACAAGAACGGTACGTACCACGAGTAAGCAAACGCTCGCAATCGGGCTGGTCGAGGCATATCGGTAATCGGACTAGGTAGGGAGGGGGTTGGAAGCGCTTACCAGCGTCGTTCAGAATAAGCACACGAGATAAAGGAGGGGACGGCGCCCACGTGCGGAAGTGCAGAGATTGGCGGGCATACCCGCTGTCTGGGTACGACGTTCGTGTCTTGGCACTGGTGCTGTATGAGGGACTTTTAGACTATATGTAGTGTCATGGTTGTCCACTTGTAGAATCGACTCCTTCGGATGTTTTAGGTGCCAAAGATAAAACAACGCGACGGCAGACGTTCAATGATGCCCGGTGATTAATGGTGAGTGTATTACACCACGACCTCGCCAACATAGAGTCCTGGTGGACAGAAGATACACAGTTACTGAAGTATTCTACTCCTAGTGTGTCCCCGAATCCGAGAGCAACCACAAAATAGACCAATAGTAAACGAACGCCGGGATTGCGAAAAAACCGGTTATATCGTAAAGGTATAATATATGATGGTGCGTACACCAGCACTGCTGATAGGATTGTGGTATGCACATCTTGTTATCGTGTAATTCCCTGGGAGGAGCACAACTGGTACCAGTACTCTGGAACACGGTTAATGTTCTCACCATAGGGTTGGAAAGTTTTAGTTACGAACCTGGTGTAGCTCTACTTTCCTGAGCCTCAGCTGCCAACGGGGCTTCTGCCATAACGACGGCAAACCCACTATTGAATCACGGTTAGACTGGGTCAAGAGACAAATCCCCTCATTTTCACTTACTTGTGAAGGTGCCAGTCAATGTGACTAAAGTCAACCCACGGTAAGAATACATGTAACTCAAATTGGCGTTAAACGTCTCACCAGTGGAAGTACCAAGGTCCAGGGTTGTTGGTGCTGAAACGGATGGTCACATTGTCGTTCACTGCTTGGGTGCCAAGCGATACTGTATCCCTCCGCACTGGGTTCACATAGTTGTACGTGCTGTTGCCAGCTACACGGATAACATCAAATGCGTGCTGTGATAATTGTATCAGATAAAATCTGAACATCGCCACAAGTGGAGATGCAACATACCCCATGAAGGTGCATAGGGTGCTATTCAGATCGGCTTCCAGTCAGTTTACCGATGAAAGACCACACGAAGTCAACTTACCGGACCACCCAGCGCACCCCCAGGTGTGAGATCAGTTGCTGGAATGCTAAGCTCGATCGTTTTATTGGGTGGTAACTCATAGACACTCCCGTTAGGAAGTAGCTGTGTAGCATTCTGAGCACCGCTGAGAATTTGGAGGAGGACGGGCAGTGGAGGGTTAACAAAAGGTATACCACCAACGGTGTACACTCCCTGAGCAGCGTCGAGGCCAGTGACGAGGTTAATATTAACGTCCGCATTCCCTACTCCAGGGATGCCAGGTACACCACTGTTGTGAAGGGGATGAAGTGCACTTTCATCGAACGGCAGGACGTACGGTCCAGGTTCCGTCGTAGGGTCCTCGATGGGTGCACCACTATACCTCAGAATGGCCGAGTTCAGTCCTCCATCGAAAGTCTGATTAGGAAAGTTGGACACGGCTCGGATCCAGAAGTTGCCCACGGGTTGATCAGCAGTGACGACGACTGAGTAACGCTGGGCTGCATAAACCGGGAGTGAGTCAACGACCACGGGTTCCACTTCGTTACCGTCTGCTTCGATAATCGTCATGTTATGACCATCGATTGTAAAATTGAACCACGGGTCACAAGATGCCCCGATAATCCGGAACCGGTATCTCTTCCCCTGTGTAACGTTGACCACGGCAAGTGGTGAAGCAGGACCGCCCGGATAACGGCCAAGTCCGTTGATCAATGTAGAATCCGGCGTGAAAGGGGGGTTGTACAACAGCGGCGAGGTCTTGTGGTACCTATACAAGACGAGTTGAACCAAAACAAACATCTCATTGATATTGGAGACAAACCAGTCGGCGAGCACAATAACGGTCGATTCTATAATGTAGCATTAGTTAAGCTCAGACGGAAGAGGAAGGAACCCTACCATCATCGACGTCATACATATCGGCAAGGGGATCGTCTGGATCATATATAACTAACGGTCCCCTTAATCCATCGCAGTACTGAGCCGATAAATGCGAGTGGTACCAGTATGTCCCGGCTTGATCCGGTACAGTGAACTTATGCAAGAAGCTCCCATTGGGTTGGATGGGGCACTGTGTGATCCACGCGGTACCATCGGCCCAGTTGGACTGATGCTGATAGATGCCGTGCCAATGCTATAAAGTAGAAGGTGTCAATTTGTTTCGTGTCATCAAAAAAGCATTTGACCGTGAACTGACGATGCTTGTGGTAATATCCATGGAAGTGTCGTTCAATAGATTAGTGACATTGACCAAAAATTCGTCTCCCTTGAATGGAGGGGTTAATTTCTGAGGCATGGGGAAGGGAGAACATGAACAACACCTTTCGGGCTTGTATCAGAGGACCGGGGAATGTTCCACCGGCCAGAACAGTCCTTAAACGATTCAAATCCAGGCCATCCAGATATCAACGAGGGAACGACTTACGATCGAGGAAAGCCATCAGGTGCAATGACCTTATTCACGACTTCGACGGTTGACACGGGACCCAGGACATTTGCCCTCTTGGATAGGGCGCGGCGGAATCGCGGTCCAATGGCGGTGGCCGATACTAGGCAGATATTAATCAGGCCAAGCGCGAGTAGGAGCGCTGCAGTACGCATGGTGAGCATGGTGAGAACACCAATAAAAACCGAAGGCCGTTGGAATTTGTTTTGGCTCCACGACCAGAAGTCTTTATAGCCTCTCAGATGAATCGATTCCGCATGCCACAGCCTACATCGTCATTCGGTGGGATAACGCTGTACGCCGCCCATTTCTGGGGCATCTTCAACCCGAGTGCTGCATATCACAGCAATCGTGCCACATGCCATTCTTTTGGATACGGGGAGTCAGGCGATAGTTACAAATGACGCGGAAAAAGACACTCACCGGAACGTTGGGTCTCGGACAGTGGCCTCCAGCAGCGAGCGGATGGAAAGCAAGACACCGGACTGCAGTGCAAATGCGTGCATCTCACACTTGCCGTTAATTCGCGGCGTAGTCTAGTGGTTACAGTTGCGGACGGACGGCCCTCCACGGGTCATGATGCAATACATACCTCTTGAGGTTCGTAACGGTAAGTCAACCAGACGAAGACAAAAACGAGATAGAGCACATGCTTGCACAACGCAATCATTGTGCTTGGCACGACGACTGGTGCCGGACCGAGTTCGAATCAGAATACTTACTGTGTCCACGAAACACACCGGTTAGTAGTTGCGGTCGATGTGATGAGCCGTTCGTTGACTCCACATGCCCATCAGAACTAAGATGAACTAGCCACAAATGGAGAACGCCCGAAACACTCGCATCAGCATCTGACAATTCTTGCCCACCTTACGAGTGCTATACGCGCGTTCTCCTCGTCCAGGAGTGGCCCCGGGTGTTGTTGTATGTGGTAGGAATTGATGTCGGCATGTATGTAGTCTGCTTCATGTGGAACCTGCAGCGGCACAGACTCAGCGATTTGACTCGTGATTTTGAGCAACGAGGTGAGTAGTCCAACTCAAAGTCTCAGATTTCAGAGCTCAACTACGGTGATCAGGTCCACTTTCTTACTCTGGCCCTGGTCCCTGATTGGCATCTTCAGGCACTGCTCTGTTCGGGTGAATGTCGACTGAACCTGTCACAATCGCACTCTGGTTAGACCGTCCTGGCAGGGTGATCCAGCTTGGCTGCCTGGGTTTTTTTTTTTTCCTTGTCGAACTGGCCATATTACTTTGGAGTAACTGGTGGATATTCAACTGCATCCCCGTCCTTCAGTCCGGGTAACAATGGTATACCGAACGCAGTGCACACCATAACTTATTCGTCATCGATGGGTCATCACGATTCACGAGTGCAGCTACTGCCGTCGGTTACCCTGGCCGAATCTCCCGTCGAAAGTTGAATCTTTGGCGGCAATTCGGTATACTCGTTCGACCTCCGTCGGATCCATGTGGTACGTTGCGGATATGATTATCTCGTTTTGTTGGGGGCAGTGCTTGGAAGGTCTTCTAATGGGGGGCGTGGGCTGAACACCTGCACCTCATTAGTAGATTACGGGTGAGAGGTTACATGCCCTCCGTAAGGCTCATTCTCGTACCACAGCATACGGCATTTACATACTTAAATGCTTCGTAACGTCAAGCGTCTGCTCTACCTCGAACTTTTTTTTGGGGGGACAATTATGGTTAGTGGCAACGACTGCGTGTCTTATGAAGTTTAATGTACTTTACAGCGCCTCGTCAACAGTCCTTAAGATGACTCCTTGGCGTTGCTTCTTTGCACGCCGTTTATTGCGAACTGGGATTACCTACTCGTGCTCTATCACACGCACCCTTCCTCTGCGATGCTCTGCTGAAATGACGTGCGTTATAATTCCATCTGTGGGTTGCCAGCTACCTCTCGGTTCATTTCCGGGAGTGAGGTTGTGGTGATGAGAGGGTACGACTTTCATCATAGATACCGCAGTGCGTGCAACGACTGGCGAAGCCCTCCCTTAAGGAGCATTATTCTCTTGGGAGAGACAATCGAGTTGGTGTGCACTCAGGTAGTCCCGTTCAACCGAGTTAGTTTTTGATCAAACATGACCCAAGCGATAAAAGCTTGCGCCTATTACTACTCGGCCTCGCCTCGCCATCGACATAGGAGTCCCTCAAACACGGCTGCACGACGTTCCCGTACGGGTTTAACGCAGAGCGGTGCCACTGACTAACCAAGTTTTGTCCTTGCAGCTGAGCCGCAATCACCTCATGCAGTGATTGATGATGCCCTCGACCAAAATATGCGTAGCGACGAAAGAGAAGATAACCACAAGTGATGCAAATTTCTCTTCTGGTGGATTATAGTTCTCTGGGTTGTATCTGCGTAGGAGCGGAGTTTGGGTTCACATGCTGAATGAAACTGTTATTTTCATTTTCACTTGCTGAGGTTCTGGATAGCAAAGTCAGTTTGGCAGATTATTAGGAGTCGCTGTAAGTTCCTCTATTGGGATCTCAGATCCCCGATCCAGAACCCAGCGATCGGACGCTAGAAGTACACAGAATCCCCCACTTGAGCCTAGTGTAGTCCGTTTTCTTGCTATTCACAATCACATGATGTCTGGATTGCCCTACTCTTGACAATGGTATCAAGGTTCGTCCAGCGTTTTGGTGCTTTGCATCAATATGTACATTGGCACGTCTGCCCATAGTCCCTAGAAAGTATAACAACCTTTACGATTACGCCTGAAACACGTCGGGTGACAGGCACAATGTGACAATAAATAAGATAACAACGAACGACGTAAATGGCGTTCTCCTTCAGCTACGAATGCGGGTACGAAGCTTGGACGTGCGGGTGCAAATTTGGCTTCAGGTGATTGCGGAAGCGATGCGGGGCCGTCGCAGGTTGATATTGAGGGTTGCCATGCTCGTGCAGGGGATTGGAGCGCGCATTTGATAGGGGCAGCGAAGATGCATCTGTCATGAGGTATTGTGCGGCTGCTTCCTCGCTGGGAACGACGATTCGCAAAAAGATCATCAGGGAAGGGGTTAAATTATATGAGAAGAACACACCCAAAAACAGCTCTTAGCAGGTCGTCCAACATAGCTTCCTTCTTCAACTTTTCCTCCTTTGCTTGTGCTCGTGCGATCCTGGAAAATCACATTTAATACATGTATGCCAATGCCAGCCTGGGCATGTACCTCAGCTCCTCTATGAGGGCAGCATGCGTCTCCAAAGCATGACGCATCTTGGCCTTCTGGATGATATATTTGACCAAGCTAGGTGACCGGCCCATCACTAGGCCTGTTTGTGGATCCATGTGACGAGCGACGTGAGGTGGTAAGCCATCCTCTCCGTCGTCGTCGTCTACCCCGTCTTCATTGCGGTCGTCTTCCTGACCGGGTGGAGGGTGAGTATCGAAGTAGTCTGCACCGGGAATTCCTGTTTCTGAAGGTGATCGAGGCTCGACCTTAAAAGTGTTAAACCCGGACGCATCCCCAGGTGCAGAAGGGGTTTGTGCGTGAGAAGGGTTTGGTTGGGGAGAGTCCCCGCGTTTCCGTTTCCGAGAGCCGCCGCGTCCCGAGGGAGGAGGTAGCATGTTGTGCTGAAGGCGCATGTGCTTTGCGAGCGCGTCCGAGCGGGTGAAAGACTTGTCACATTCTATCAGCGATGTAGCTGTTAAACTCAAGTGCCACCGGTGAGAAATGAGGAGAACCCACCTGGTCGCGTACATGTGAAGGGCTTTTCGCCGGTGTGCGACCGGATGTGGGATATAAGAGCGAAGCGGGATGTTTGTGCAAGGCCACGACGACCGCAAGTAGCCCACTCGCACGTGTAGTTCGATTTGTGGACGCCGATGTGTGCTGACAAGGTTGTCAGCTAAGAGGTGGTAGACCAGCAAGCGCACTCACAGCTATGGATATGGTCGATGAGAGTGGGAAGGTGGGAGAAGACGTGGCCGCAGCCCTCCCATAGACATGTTACAGTATCACCGGGGTCGGCTGGTGGTGCGGAGGACGGTCCTGGTGAACCACGGTCCTCCGCAGGAAACGCGGAAACGTCGCCTGCCTCGCTTGCAGACGAAGAGTCGTCGAGGATAACCGTTGACTGCGAGAACGACGGCGACGGCGAACGCAGCTCAGCGGGTGACGGCGAGTACGTCGAACTTGCGTGTGCCATCGTCGAGCCTCGCAAGACAAACAAATGGCCTGCACGCTGCTCTCGTCGACGACCAGCAGCTGTTTGCCGTTGATTGGTCCAACTGGCTTGCCGCCGATCCCTCACACAGTGCGTTCTCGACAAGGAATCTCGGTCAAAGGCTCTCCGAACCAACAAAAACTGAGATTGTCTTGAATCCCCAGCGTTGGCCCAAAACCGCCGCAAGCCCAACACTCGAGTCCGTCTATCGCGTTGACAGGGGCTAGTTATGTATTTGCGACTGTTTATTTCTCGTCGATGTAACGGACGCTGACGAAGTGTGGGTGTACATACGACGACTACCATGGCGTACCCACAAACACCATTCATCCAGATGACACCAGGGTCTACACCTCCAACACCAGCTCCTGCGTTGCGCGGTCGTGGGACAGGTGCAAAGCGCGGCCGCAAACCCCGTGGCGCGTTCCCAAACGTTGCTTCAGACGCTGGCCGAACAACTCTCCAACAAGCTCAACCGACTCCGAGTACATTCACACCTCTGCAATGGCCGACCCCTGCTACAACTGCATCGCCATCTACTGTTGCGCCTCAGCTCGCCACGACAGCAGCGACTCCTACCGCCGCAGGCGATGTATCAATAGACAGTGGAGACGAAGAAATCGTCCTCGCCACGGAGAAGGTTGTTACTGCTGGTGCTGCTCCTGCGGCTGGGCATCCCGTCGGCGCCACTCCCAAACCTGAAGGTGGTGACGAGGATGGAGAAGACGAGATTTTACCTGCTATGGCGGACGATGATTATTCTGCACAGCTCTCCTGGCAGAGCGAAAGTAAAGATAACCTAAAGTTTGTATCGAACGTCAGAACGAAACGACTGCCTTTTTCCTGGCTAATTACCCTTTGCGGTAGAGTCCTCATGGACAATTTCAGTCCTGCTCAGTATGATCGGTTTGAAGCGTACAGGAGACATGCATTGCCCAAGCAAGCCATCCGAAAAGTATGCATGCCGGCAGCACATAGTCGAAGGTGCCACTGACGCGGCTGCGCCAGGTAATACAACAAACGACTGGCCAGCAGGTTTCGCAACCCGTGGCACAAATAATAGCAGGGTTTGCTAAGGTATTCGTCGGGGAGATAGTAGAGAAGGGTACGAAACATCCTTGGTGACGCTCCTTGGCTAACGTTGCCTCCGTAGCCCGGGCAGTTCAGGTACGGCGAGGTGAAAGTGGTCCGCTTTCGCCTGACCATCTTCGAGAGGCGTATCGGTTATACCAGACAGAGACAGGAAGGGTAGGCAGTGCTCGTCCTGGCAGAGGTCGACGGTTATTCCATCGATGACACGAACTTATGAGACGAATGAGTGCCTGTCTGCTTCTTGGGTAGATCATACGTCCTGGCAGGCGTTGCTCGTCTTAGTGTCCAAACTGTATGCATCGAGTGTGGCATTAATGGGGTAGTGGTAACCTGGGTCGTTGCCATCGACCCGCCGGGGGTTCGATTCCCCCTTAATGCAGTTGATTTTTTTTTTCTTTTGCTCCCCAGTCGCACAGCCACACGCCTGATCACGTGATCACTGGCGTTTTCGTCGGTCCCCCGTCTGCAACTGCCAACCACCGCCCCCCCTCAGCTGACTTTTTTTCTTCTCTTCTTTAACGAACGAAAGCGACACTACCGCGCTCATGGGTGGTGAAAATCAACAGCTGCGCACGGGTTATCTCCACGCCACCGGTGCCAATGGCGCTTCAACACCTGCAGCAAGGGAGCCGCTCTTTGGCTTCATTCCTCGGAGGGTTACCGGCGATCAAGTCCGCAAAGCTCTGGTATGGGAAACGAACATACGAGTGACTATTCTTCAGCTGATGTGCTGACATCACCCATTGCAGGAACATGAAGTCAATCCCTTTACCAAAGCGTACCACACGCCTCAGTACAGGAAGATCCTTGAGGTTAGGAAAAAACTACCTGTATACTCGCAGATGGACCAGTTCTTCAGGATGGTGAGTGCTTGATCCTGGCTTCGATATCAGCACTGAAAGTTTGGATGCCCTCTTAATTCCCTTCCAATTGCTAACCACAAAATATAGTTCAGCGAGAACCAGATTATTGTCATGGTAGGCGAGACTGGGTCCGGCAAGACAACGCAGTAAGTGGCGCACGAGGAAACGTTTTTTGTCTTGTCATTTTTGAACCGCGACTTATAGACTGGTCTCTTTTCACCGATAGAATACCACAGTTTGTCGCTTATTCGGACTTGCCCCATACCAAGGGCAAGATCGTTGCCTGTACCCAACCACGACGAGTCGCTGCCATGTCCGTTGCGAAACGAGTCGCCGAAGAAATGGATGGTGAGTCAGCCTGCCTCTAGGAGATAATTCAGGTATACTTATCCGCGTCGTAGTGGAACTTGGTAGAGAGGTCGGTTACTCGATACGTTTCGAGGACATGACAGAACCAGGCAAGACGTTTCTCAAGTACATGACCGACGGTATGCTCCTTCGGGAGGCCATGAACGACCCCGAGCTGAAACGGTATTCCACAATCATCCTCGATGAGGCCCACGAACGCACTCTCGCTACGGATATCCTCATGGGGATCTTGAAGAAGCTGGCTAAGAGTCGCTCAGACTTGAAAATAATTGTCATGTCTGCCACCTTGGACGCACTCAAGTTTCAAAAGTACTTCGGTCTTCAATCTGATTCCCCTGCACCGCTGTTCAAGGTACCCGGTCGCACACATCCTGTAGAAGTATTTTATACTCAAGAACCGGAACCCGACTACGTCGAGGCTGCCATTCGCACGGTCTTGATGATTCACCGCGCAGAGGATCCCGGTGACATTCTACTCTTCCTGACTGGCGAAGAAGAGATCGAAGACGCTTGTCGCAAAATTAAACTGGAGGCAGACGACCTGATCAATCAGGATCCAGACTCTGTCGGTCCTCTGATCTGTGTACCGCTCTACTCTTCGCTTCCGCCACAGCAGCAACAACGTATATTCGACCCTCCCCCACCATCCAAGACTCCGGACGGCCCGCCTGGCAGAAAAGTGGTAGTATCAACCAATATCGCGGAGACTTCGTTGACCATCGATGGGATCGTCTACGTGGTCGATCCTGGGTTCTCCAAGCAAAAGGTGTACAACCCTAGGATCCGGGTCGAGAGTTTGCTGGTAACCCCAATATCGAAGGCTTCTGCCCAGCAACGTGCTGGACGGGCTGGACGAACGAGACCGGGCAAATGCTTTAGATTGTACACGGAAAAAGATTTCATGTCAGAACTCGAGGAGCAGACGCATCCCGAGATTTTGAGGAGCAACTTAGCTAACACCGTACTGGAACTCGTCAAGGCGGGGATCAAAGTGAGCATTCCCTGTCTCGGCAATGGTGATCGCTAAACATCTGATTAGGATCTCGTAAGATTCGACTACGTGGACGCCCCTGCACCGGAAACTCTCATGCGCGCACTTGAACTATTGAACTTTTTGGCAGCGTTAGATGACGAGGGTAATCTGACGGCACTAGGCAGCGTCATGGCAGAATTCCCGCTAGACCCACAGGTGCGTTTTCGAGTTTTTACTATGAAGTGATCCCTGCTCTGATCGCTGTCTTGTAGTTGTCGAAGATGTTGATTGTCAGTCCAGAGTTCAAATGTAGCAATGAAATATTAACTATCACTGCCATGTTATCTGGTAGGTTTTCCCCCAGTCATGCAGACGGTGTTCTGACCGAACCGTATAACAGTCCCGAATGTATGGCTCCGACCAAATAATTTGCGCAAGGAGGCCGATGCAGCCAAGGCACTTTTCACTGTCCCAGATGGCGATCACCTTACACTTCTCAACGTCTACAACAACTACATCCAGAGTAGGCCTGTTGGCGTGCTTGCCATTTCTTCAACAACTCATTCCATGTCCTGCAGATCAACATGATAAATCATGGGCCTGGACTAATTACCTGTCAGCTCGAGCGCTTGCCCAGGCTGAGAATGTTCGTGAGCAACTTAAGCGGACGATGGAGCGCTTTGAGGTCGAGCTCGTATCCGTCGCGGATGAGAAGAAGCGTCATCTTGCCATCAGGCAGGCTTTATGTTGTGGTTTCTTCATGCAAGTTGCCCACAAAGAAGGCGAGAAGGGTAATTATCTAACCGTAAAAGACAATCAGGTAACGCATCCCTACGGAAAAGTCGCGTTGATGATTTGCAACTGATGTGTGCGTCGTTTCTCTGTATTAGGTCGTGGGATTACATCCATCTTGCGGCTTGGACACCCAACCAGAGTGGGTGATATTCAACGAGTTCGTTTTGACGACTCGACCGTATATCAGGACTGTCACCGAAGTCCGCGCTGAATGGTAATTTGCTCTTTGATACATCATCGTGGCACCCTTCTGACTGAAACTACTTCAGGTTACTAGAGTATGCTCCCCTGTACTTTGATCTGGCGAGCTTCCCCGACGGCGAGACGAAGAGAGCCCTCCAGCGAGCTGCGAATAAACGCGCTGGCAAGTTTAGAGGAAGCGAAAGGCCCGATAGTTCAAGTAAGAAACAGAGGCGATAAAGTGGTACACTTAGAATCTGTTCTTGTCCTTCACCTTTAAGTAGTATGTATCACAGGATTTCTCGGATATACTGTAGCGTGCTACGAACTTGCTTGTCTATACATGCAGTCTGCATTGATGCCATATTTCGCCATGCAGCATTTGAAGAGGGGAAAGCGACATTTCTGAACGTTTTTTTTGCCCATCGAAAAACAAGAGTATGCTAGTGGTATCGCCACTTGTACGCCGAACTGACGGGGCGATTCATCTAGTGGTAACGGAGTAGCACTCGAGCATCGAAAATATCATGCACCAGTGTTGGCACGAGCTCTCCGTGATTGTCGTTGTAAATGAGAGAAGATACCAGTCCATGCCGGTTGGAAACACTGAATCTCATGTAACACGGTTCATCCTCCAGGAACCACGATGACTGCAAAATCAAGGACTAGAGGTGTCGCCCAACTGCGAGAATCAGAAACCACCAAGACCGTCATCATCTTCATCCAAATCTCCTTCCTGTATTTCCTTCGCAAGCTCCCTCTCGCGCTCCCGTGCTCCCTCCGCAGCAGCCAACTCTTTCCGGTGTGCATCGAGGGGGTAGCGCATAGCCTAAAGATCCATTTAGGGGCCGGTAAATTCAATAGGAATGAATATCAAAACATACCTTCACACTCTGATTGTGGAGATCCATGCAGTACGCAATCCTCCGCATGTACACCTCACTAACTTCAGGGCCATATCCATTCTTCCTACCTTCACACTCCATCCAACCTTTTTCATGAATGATCCGGCCGTCTATAACGCCATCCCGGATAGCCTTTCCAACGATGTATTCCGCATCCTCTTCAGAGTCAAGGTGGAGCTTTAGGCAAATGTCACGCAAGGAAATGCGTGAGTACGATAAGGAGAGGCGTCGGATACCAGTCTTGATGACGTTCTGCCGGAGGCGAACAATCAAAGTGTACGTTTTGTCAGCTTCAAACTGTGTCGCATGCTTCGTCAACGTCGCCTGAAATTCCGAAAGAGAGCCCGTGCGAACCGCTGATAGTGGGGGTTACTGGAAAGGATCGAGGATAGGCGTGAGGTTGCACGTACCCTTGACGATATCAAAATAGGCAGCAAGAGCTTTCTCGAGAACAGGGTGCCTAAATATGCTACGGTCGGGAATATCTCCCATCAACAATTCGACAACCACGAAGAGCTTGTGCACGGCTTGGTAGAATCCGGGCGCTGTCTTTGCAGGTGGTGCACGCCGGATAGCCGCTTGCAAATTTGTATGAGCAGTCGTATAGTTCAACTGCACAGCCTTTATACGCCCCAGAAAGTAGTGGTACCGCGCGAATTGCGGACTACTGGCAGAGAGTGGGAATGTGGTTTTCGAAACCAATTTATCTGCCTGATCGTAGAGGTTGTAGTGGAGATAACTTCGGAGAAGACGGTTAATGAGAGAAGCTTGCGTATCATCATCATGACGCAATGCGGCAGTCCGCTGAGCAGCCAAATACAGCCTGAAATACGGCTAGATTCTTAGCGTGAGCTGTATCACAAAATGAAGTACTCACGGTCGTGCGTCGGCGAGTTCACCACCTAGTTCATACGACCGTTCGACAGCGAACCATATTTTCGCCGCAATAGGATCCATACTCCTGCGATTTAGTGCCAACATTTTGTCGACTGTCTCGTTGGACAGTTGAATGGACTTGGCATAGTTCTCCTTCGAAGTGTGGAAGTAGTGAATGATGAGGAGACGAAGGTATATTTCCACTTCGGGAACAGGGTCAGACGTAGGCTTCTGAGGCGGAGTGCTTTCAGGTTGGGCCGTGGAATCGATGTCCATCTCCGCCTCCGTAGCTGGGGGCAGCCAGGAAAGTAATTTCGCCTTCACGGTCGACTCTACAACCGCAGCACATAAATAACCCATATAAGAGATATACGCATCGATACGACACACCTTCCGGATAATTCTCTTCTATGGCGTCTCGCAAGACCTTATCGTTGGTACGTTTCCTGAGTGCAGTGAGCGACCGCAATACACGGTGAGTAAACCGTGGTTCGAGCTCGGCGACGGCTCGCTCAATGAAAGCGATGTTGATTTTTATTTCGGCTGTCGGTGTGAGTTTCTTTTCCCCATCCTTCTTTTCCTCAGGCTTTGGTGGCTTCGTGTCTGTACTGGCCATGGCTACGTTCTGTGATGAAGGCCTTGCAAGTGACGCGTCCCTACCATTGCGAGATGCCAAATCGGGAAAGTTGGCCATTTGTCACGTGATGATATATTCTAGAGAGGGTCCCCGACTGCGAACGCACCCGCAGTGCAGTAGTTGAGGGAGTTGTTGGAGTGACCGGATGAGACATGGAAGACAATGTTTTATGCATTCAAGAGTATACCCCGGACTGCTTGTCGTAGTGTGAGTCGGACGCAGATGACCATGCAGCCGAATCAGGATATTACATAAGCAACGTGCTTGCGCGTCCAAGAGTTGGGTGGGACGCGTAGTTGCATCATCTCACCGACAGCCATGGACCACTTCCCAACTAACTGGGGTCGCCCTGTAAGTGCAGATTTCGTCCCTTGTGTTGGAATATTAATGGTAGACTACTATCATAGAGAAATGACATGTTCGATGCCTATGGCACCCATCCCATCCATCAGAGGCCTGACAATCATCCCAAGGACACATTTGCCGACAGTGTTCAGCGTACACAGTATGGCCTATGTCCGTATTATATTAAGAGTCGAATTAAACTATCCACAGACAACCGATCGTCACTGGCACGAGTGTGCTGGCTATCAAATTTAAGGATGGCATCATGATGGCAGCAGACAACCTCGGTTTGTGTCCTTACCACTTCCTTCAGGTCATTGGTCGTTGAACAGGATTGTACAAAAAGCATCATATGGCTCCCTTGCACGCTTCAAGGACGTTCAGCGTCTCCATCCTGTTGGCAAGTACACGGTCATCGGTGCCGGTGGTGACATGTCCGACTTTCAGTACATCCAACAAATCCTCGAAGAAGTTCAAATAGCGGAGGGCACTAATCAGGACGGACACGAACTCGGGCCTGTGGAAATACATGAGTACATCTCGCAAGTCATGTATGCGCGGCGTTCGAAGTTGGACCCGTTATGGAATTCCCTTCTCATTGGCGGGTTCAAGGATGGAAAAAGGTGATTTCTTTCGTTTTTTTTCTTGGTAAACGCGGTTGATTGTCCCTGTAGGTTCTTGTCATACGTTGATTTGCTTGGGACGACATACTCAGCCTCGACTCTTGCCACTGGCTTTGGGGCCTACATTGCACAACCGCTACTCCGAAAAGCAGTGGAAGGGTACGAGGACGTTCTCACAGTGGAGCAAGCGCAAAATATATTGGAAAGTTGTATGCGTGTTCTCTTCTACCGCGATGCTCGCAGTCTGAACAAGGTACGTATATCGTCGACTTTTCATGCCTGTAATATGCTGAGATAATCTTCGTAGTACCAAATCGCAACTATCACTGCGGAAGGCGTGAGTATTACGGGCTCGTTGAAACTCCAGACGTCATGGGACTTTGCTGAGGGCATCAGAGGGTATGGCGCTCAGACCCAGTAGAGTGTCGCATCTTTGTATCAACACACTGAATTCCTTGTAATCATTGGCTCAAACGTAACAACGACAGAACAACAAACCGGGCCATCGTCACCACACACAGGACAGTTGATCACTACGCAATACAGGTAAGAGAACGTCACCTTGCCCGAATCACTAATCGAAATGCTCTGTGAATCCCCAATACGGAGGGGGTGAGTTGTTATCCGGTGTTCGAACTCTTCCATGGACGGTCTCCGAGGAAGAGGACGATCCGCTGTCCTCCTGGAGTGTGGGAGAAGGGGGTGAATCGCTAACGGGTGTGTGGAATTCTCCATGGACGTGCTCCGAGGAAGAGGATGCTGCGTTGTGCTCCTGTGGCGAGGGAGATTGTGCAGCGGCCGCTGGAACCTCACTAGCGCTGCTGGAAGCCACGATTCCTGTAATATCTGCGGTTGTTCCGGATGGACCTGCACTGGGCATCTCTTCCACGATGGCCTGCTGACTTTGAACACGGTCTGTGTGTTGTAAGACGACTCGGTGAGAGCGGACAGTGTTTGCGTTCTGCAAGATGGCGCGAATACGGTTCAAGAGTAGTCTTCTGCCATCTACAGCAAACAGGGTTTCCACCTGATCGGGCCACACGCCAGTAATTTCTCTGATGTTCGCCAGGTGAGCGGCCGTCAGGTGTCCGCTAGTGCTACCGGAAGCTGCCATCCCTGTATTATCCGCTGGCCTAGAAGACGGCCCGGCAATCAGCTCCTGTTGCAAGATGTTTTGACGAGGCTGAACATGATTCAAGCGTCGCAAGTTGTGTCGACGAGCGTGAACACGGTTGGTTTGATGCAAGGCAGCGCGAACATGGTTCGCGAGCTGTCTTGCCTCATCCGTCGAAAACAGTAGTTCCGGTTCGTCATGCGACACGCCAGGAACCCTCACACGGTTTTCGCGTTGGCGGCGGTACCTAACACGGCGCCTTCTGGGATTAGCATAGAGGTAGCGTTCGTCAAGAGCGCTATCCGAGGACGAGGAAGCCAGCCGGTTGCCACTGAGATCACGCCTGTTTCGCGAAATGTCACTATCACTCATGGAGCGAGCTCTAATCGCGCGGCGGTGTCGCGGACGCCCTCGGGAGCGGGACGAGTCGTCCTGAGAGGAGGGAAGGCTTCTTTCCCCCTGACTGGACTCGCTATCTGTCTGCGAGATGTTTTCTATGTGAGCTCGATGACCTTCAGTTTTGGGTCATACTTACCTGATCGAAACGGTAATAGAAGGATGTACGTCTAGTCTGCCGCGACGACGGGATCGGAATCGGGTTACTTCGCGTCGGGTTGTTCGATGCCGAAGGGGCGTTACTGTCGAGCGGGTTGGGCTGCTCCGACGGGTCGATGAACGGGCTAGGCTGCTCGGACGAGGAATCAGACGGGTCAGGTTGGTCTGGTGAGGGATCGAACGGGTTCGGCGGCTCCGACGTGGGGCTGAATGGGTTGGGCTGCTCTGGGGGGGATTGAACGGGTTGGACTGCTCCGGCGGGGGATTGAACGGGTCCGGATACTCTGGGGGAGGAATATTACCAGGGGCATGCTCGTAGGCTCCGAAGTGATCCTCCAGCTCTCTTCTCCGAATGTAGTGCATGCGTACATAACACAGCAATGACACTACAACTGCAGTTACGCCAGCCGACACACAAGCCACTAGAAGGAGCGCCTTTCGTGGGTCGGAGAAGACCTAACATTAACAATGTCAGCCTTTTTTTCATGGATAAATCGTGAACGACACACGGTCTCGAACCAGTCGGATACAGGGTTGTTAGCAGCACTGACGGATAGCGGAAGATAGAGCAGGACAATCGACGTCCACATATAACGTTGCATGACGCAGCGGAGCAGAAGGGATGTTACCTGCCTCATGATGGCTCACGACAAACCTGACCTACCCGAGAGCGCATGTGGTGGACGGGGGATAGGTCAGCCTCCTGGGAGAGCAGTTGGTCACGGACACAATCGGTGGAGATAATTCGCGGGGGGACGGATGCGATCGTTTGGAACGCAAGTCGCATGTTCCTCTGCTTGACGGACCTGCTTCTCCATACTTTGTACCGAGGTAAAATTACCCTCGGTCCCTTGAACCATTGACGGGTAGTAGGTACTACACCAGATACGAGTAGGAAAGCCCAAAGGCCCCTACACGTGCACTTCCGTGCGGGAGGCGGAAAGTCGGTGGGCCTGGCTATTTGAGTTTGGTTATTATCTACCGAGCCATATCTGAAATTGGATTAGGGAAAGAGTGAATAGTGCGACGCGTCAGGACACGTGACTCGTGATAAGTGCTTGTCACGTGCTTCACAGATCTGCGTTTGCTGCGATGTCTTTGCATGTCCTACTGAAGGTGTCTGTAATCCAGTCTGCTACCCTAAAGACTACATGCATGGCCCACATACACAGTCATGGGCTTATATCAAGCTTTCCCCGATCTACTCTTCTACAATGAAGCGCGCAGACGCCTTACAACTCGACGCTCCGGAACCTGCACTGTCGTGCCAAGTGACGGAGGGTTACATGCGCACGCCGAAATACCATTACAAGGTAGGTGAACGTAGTTACGACCGAATTTAGGTGGCGCTCGCGGTAGCCGAAACATCCGCACTCTCCGCGTGCTGTGCCATGACGGAAGGTTTTGTCTCCTCCTGTAGCAAGATGGGTGCAAACATCTGGACAAGGTGTGTGGGTCGCTTATCGATGTTAGTCGAATCCCTGGGTCCTGTGTCATGATGGCGAGTGGGGCCCCTTTCCTGCTCCAGTGCGCGAGAAGTGATGTGAACTCGTCTTGCATGGCGGGCCCTCAGGTTAACTATGTCACGAAGATCTGTAGGACCTTCTTCCTCAGAGGACAGCGAGGCAGGTGGTTCCTCAACGGGATTTTCGGCGCGTCCGGCCGATATGGAAATTCTTGTGGACCTTCGTCGATGTCGGCGATTCTGGTACCAGGCGTGAAAATTTTCTGGAAGGGGCGGAATGTCGTCATCACTGTTACACATGAAAAGCTCCCATTGCTCGTGCTCTGGGATCGGCTCAAGGATGGTGTGTATCACCACTAGCCGTGATCGGCGGCGCCGTGAAGAACGACGCTTTGAGCCGTCCACGTCGCGTACCGGGGTTCCGTTCGACTGTGCCCGCGTCAGGGGATCATAGGGCTCTCGGGAGGACGACTCGGAATTCGCAGGTTGGTTTGATGGGAGTAGGCCGTCATTGGACCCTGTGGCCGTAGATCCTAGTCTTGGGTCATCGGAGGACTTTCTCCGCTTTCTGGCTACCATGACGCAGACTCCCACCGCAAGAACTCCTACTACGGAGGCTACGATGCACACGATGAAAGCGATCCGCTTTGGTGGATCCGAGAAAGGCTATCAGAAGTTACAGTAGAATGGTAAGTCTCTGTGACAGGCGGATACATTGTGGCTTACACTGTTGGAGTCCCGTGTGGAGACGCCTTCGGTAGTAGCAACAAGTTGAGGAAGGCGAAATAAGATGATCCAGAGCCAAACCAGGACCAGCATCGCATCAGTGGATAGCTGTATGTCTGCGCTGTCTTGCGTACGGATAGTTCAAGCATTGAAATCAAAGGGGGTGTGGTACAGATTAGGGACCTATAAGGTGCGAATCCAGGATAGAGAGGGGGATTAAGGAGAAAAATATCCAGCGTATCGTTAACCGTATACGAAGACTTGCAACGCTCCTACACTTTCCCCCTCGTGTTCGTCGATTTTTTGGGAAGGCGACGTTGACTAAATGTCATTGCAAAAATGTTTTGGAAGACATGTTTTTTTCTCTTGACTATCCGTTACTGATAAAATTTTCAGATGGCCGCTGTATTCATTACCTCGAATCTGGGAAGGTCCCTCATAGCGTGTACGTGATGGGGACGGACTGGAGCACGAGAAAAGGCAGCAGGATTTTGAGTGAAAGTTCACGAGCCGAGTATGGTACGCCCTGTGTTTACACTGAGATCTTTGCTGACGGTTGTATTCTTGTCACCCCCCAGCATGTGTCATTGGGACGGTACCCAGGACTTGAATCACGTCCGAACAACACAACAAGAGACCGCAATTCCCCCCTACAAGGGGAGAGTTAAATGTACCAGACCAGTTCCCGCCGTGAAATGGTAGTTTCTGCAAAATGTTACACATGCTCTCGCCTCTCGACTTGAAGTTCTACCTAACGCGCAGCAAATATCTTCTCTTCTTCTGCAATACGTTGGTACATCGGTCTGAGGAACCCTGTAGTATAAGTATTGAAGTCATGCAACAGTTAGCAAAAGCGTCAGTCCAGGTGAGTAGAGTCGACGTCTGTCAATGGATGTACATTTGCCTACCGGTCGAGCCACGCGCTCGGCGTCCACGCCGTAGCTTATGCGAAAGATGACCCGCGGCCCTTGCTCTATGACATACAGTGAGCTAACCCTCCGACTTCGCAGCGCGTAGTGGGAGTCGATCGTCAACAGGAAGTGTAGGGCGGCTTGCGCGACAGTACCGGTTGGGTAAGTTTACGCGTCGGTTCCTGTCAGGCAAATTTCGAGAAACGGCACCTTGACGGTGCATGACAGGAACCTCCTTGACACAGTTCTGTGGTATCTGCTCCGAAGGGGATTGTACGCATTTTGAAGGATAGGTGATGGTGTGACTTAACACCACAGCCTCCACGTCACGGAGAGGCGTGCCCCGCTGTTGCCCCCGGCGAGTCGAATTTGTATGATATCTACCACCGCCCTCCGGATATCCTTGCGACACCCAATGAACACTCGGGCG
Source organism: Pisolithus albus (assembly GCA_024613165.1). Lineage (NCBI taxonomy): Eukaryota > Fungi > Basidiomycota > Agaricomycetes > Boletales > Pisolithaceae > Pisolithus > Pisolithus albus. The sequence goes on along the minus strand of JANFAB010000016.1, from coordinate 957,428 downwards.
CGCGCGGCGAAGGCCACCCTGGCACGCAATAAGAGCGGCGTCTGAAAGAAATGGTACTCCTTCTCTCGATCGCGTATACATTGACACCACGACGCACCTGGACTAGGAATTTGTTCGTCCGCGGTAAGCGATCCACGACGTTCGCTCGCCGGAAGACGTCCCCCATCCAACGACATATTTAAGAAGGGCAAATGAGGGACATCCCGCTGGCTGTTATCCTGCCCGTGTGAACGGCGACGGTACGGCTTGCGGTCTGGAGTTTGACTGGCACGGCTAGTTCTTTTTGACGATTTATGCGACGTCACGCGTGTTGGGAGCCCTACATTGAAGGTAGTCACATCATCATCGAGGGGGGACTTCAGGGAAGCGCAGCTAGTTGGGTTGCTCGAAGGGGTGGGAGAAGGTACTTTGGAGGCGGCCCCCAACTCTGAAAGGGAAGCATCGTTGCTAGGTGGCTGCGGGGGAATTCCCTGGCGTCCACCCCTCCTTCGCAGCCTCCTTTTACGCACGCAGCCCGCGATAACATGTATCAACCATATGAGGACGGCGATAACTACCACGGAGGCGCATACGACAACGATGGCTAGCTTTCGTGGCTCGCTGATGATCTGGTGGGAAGTGGTCAGCTTCGATATGAAAATAAAACTACACGATAACCTACGCCCTCGAGTATTGACTTCAAGCGGGTCAAGGCTTTAGAGGTGGCGGCAACACACGGAAAAGAGCCAAGTAGAACGAGGGACATCCACCACAGGTGAGATAATGGCATGATACTAGCCCGTCAGCAGGAACGTTAAGTTCACAGGTCTGAGAGGTTGCCCGTCTTTCCCGTCGCAAGGAAATTAAGGCGGGTTCGATACACAGGGGTCGGTAAAGTTATGGGGCATCGCGGTCCCAACGAGATCGATCCGAAACCAACTAAAGCGTTAACTTCCTCAATCCAATCGGGAACCTGCCACATTTTCCGGCACTTGCATCCCGTAGATGAACTCTGGGCAGCTTCCCCTGTCAACTTGTGGATGGCAGTGTAGGTAGGGACAGAATAACTTACCCAGAAATTATTCGACTGGATTCTAACGGACATGCCAGTTGGACGAGTGTAGCGGCTCCGAGCGGAAATGGACGAGTACGTAGGCCAAGATTGAACTGGAGGTGCCGCGGGGTATGTTTTGACGTCGACGAAACACTTAGGGGGGCCACACCTACACCAGCCCCTTTTTCGGGCTCAAGTTGGCTTCAAGGTACACCTGAGGTAGACAAACACTTTCCGTGTCGCATTGTGCCAACAAACTTCGTACAATTACTCCCACTCGAACTGCCGTACCTATACATCACCCTCCGCCATGAATAACTGCATCCCCACGTTTCATAATGCAAGAAACCACCTTCCATAAGTTACTGCCTCCTTACAACTTTTCGATCAGGGTCGTCGCCGACGTAACCGTAGTCTTTGAAACATCTGGTTCGACACCGACATATTCAGCCTTGCCGTCCTGCGCGATGATGACATAGCGCTAAGTCGCAAAACAATCTCAGCACCGCGCGTCCAATAATCCAAGGTACCACACCCACCTTTGCGCGCAGACCTCCAAGTTCCTCGGTCGCATTGAAGATTAATCCGAGGGTGCCGGTAAACTCGCCCCTGTCATCCGCAATGAAACGAACTCCTGGAAGATCACGGGACGTCAGTACTTCCCGTTAAGAGCTGATATCCGTATTACTTACCGGTGCCTTGTGGGGCAAGATTTTCCTTCCACGCCCTGTAGACGATGGGTAGCAAAATTTTGACTGTGGCAAACAAGACGATCACGTACTTCATCACATAAGTGTCATTGATAGACACCACGAAAATATCCTTGATTCCCTTCGCCTTAAACTTGTCATAGTCGGCAACGTATTGCGGGACCTGGGAGCTGCACGTAGGCGTAAAGGCGCCGGGAATGCCGAGCTTTACAAATGAACGCAAGCGTCAACAAACTCACCCAACGCTGAAGTTATCTTCGCAAAACTCACAATGAGGTTTTTGCCAGACAAGTCGATGTTGAAACGCTGCCTAGGATCGTTCTCCTTGACAGGCTTCACAGAGATCCGTTCACCTTCTTTAATTTGTGCAGTTTCAAGAATGTTCGCCGCTGCAGAGTGAGCTGCGTGAGTAACACCCGAGACAAATGAAGTCATTGTAAGATCTAGCTTGGGATGTGATGAGGAGACGACAGCAGCAAGTTAGCAGAGGAAATATATAGCTGGACCACCTTCCATGACGTCACGTTGACAAAACTCAAGGATCACTCGATCGTCCGGCACGTGAGCGTTGTACGCCCATTGCCCATATATAGTGCTTGGCGCATTGACCACAAATTGTAGTCGGGTTACACAGTTGTGAAAAGACACGCCAAAGGCTTTAAAGGACGACAACGAATATGGAGGATGCGATATATCATGACCGCGATATGTTCTGGTACTGCAGACTTGAACTTTCGTACTCTGTCAAGAAAAACCGGCTGCGCTCGTCTACAAGGAACCTGTTAAGATCATAGGCGGTTTCAACACGGCAGGACAAGGATTAGTCGGAGAGAGAACGAACACAAGCAACTCATTGACATAATCCTTCACCAGGCCCACGCTCTCCCCATCCATTGTGGAACTCGCCACCATCTGGGGTAAACTCACTGGGCATAACAACACAGATGAGGACGTGTACCGCGTAATGGGCATATGAAAAGATGCAATCACCTAACATCCTTAGTAAATGTTCTGCTCCGTAAATTGCGCTCATTTCTTTCTCCTGCCCAACGACTACCTTCGGGCCTGTGACGTACGTTTTTCGGATCTCTGCATATTGCGGGCGTTCAAAGCGATAGAGTAGATTTGCTCCCAGAGACCGGTCGAAGTAGACTTGTAGCCCGGAAATGATGGTTGGTAATATGAGCTCCGGGTCACGAAGACTGAGAACAAAGTATGAGTGTCGTCGACCGAGTCCGGGGTACGACGGTAACGTGCCTTGTCTGTTTACCCATTTTCAAGACGTGATCCTTAAATTCCTGGAGAATGTCAAGCACATTCGGTTTGCGAGGAAGGGGAACGAGCTGAGAGAAAGGGCGATTGCAAGATAGAAGTGCCAACAGTGTAAGCGGGTGTAAGACGAGCTTGATTCGTGAAGTATACCTGATTGTTCTTCGTGACTGCTTCCCAATCGTCCACAAGCTGTACCTTGAGAGCCTCGGGCACATTCAACTTCATATCTGGTTTCCGATGACTGTCGTCCTGCCATGGGGGTGTTTCGTTAATGGGTGAAGACGAATCTTAGCAACCTCCCGGAAACGCTGAGGTAGACACCACGGTTGCGAGCGTGAAGACGCTCGCCGGCAGAGTGATAGAGCTCTCGTGGAAGGCACGCCGTTGCACGAAAACGCTGACCAGACTTACCTCCTCTCTTCCTCGCTTCGTGCCACGACCATCTTTCCTACCTCGCCCGCTCCCCACGCCGGTGGTGCTGGTTGCTCCACTCGCGCCCTTGCCTTTCACGGCCCCCGACGAAGAAGCTGCAGCCGCAGAAGCTTGAGTTGTGAGCGCCTTTTGTAGCGCAACATTCGTCTCGTCGTACTTGAGGAGCCGAGTTATCGACACCCATTCATCCCATCTATGCACCGCGGTAGCGCGTCAGCGCAAACAGGTGGAGAGGAAAGGTCGGCATACGTCTGTTTCCACCCTTTGTAGTGCACAAAGAAGTGTGGGCCCACAGCGGAGGTTTTCGTGTTGGACTCGTCCCATACCTCGGCCTTCAGAATCTTCGCCTCGTAGATGAGTGGGCCGTGATAGCACAATACTCGCTCCCCAACAGAGAATGAGAGCGACATTACGTGGAGATGGTGGATGACAGTCAAGCACGAGTTATCGTCCTGTTTATCTGTGGTGAGGAACAAGGAAGGCCGACAACATACGAGCTGCGTGAAACCTACCGGCACTGCCGCAGTACCACTTCGTGTTTTCCTAGTCCGTCAGGTAGGGGATGTACCGCGTCCGTGCAGCACCACGCCAATGATGGCAGTGAGATTGAGATTTAGTATGTGGCGATCGAATGATGGAATGTAGGCACAGTGCCCAGGCAACTTCAAGTAAACCGACACCGAGCCTTTCCAGACTCCTCACATATTCAATACATTCATCGTGACTTGGAGTTTGTTCGATTTTTATACTTATTTGACTGCTACAGCATAGACGATCCATCATTTCAACATAATTCTACGAGTTCACTTCCGAGCCCTCTGATCAGCATGCTCGCCACCCTACAACTCAGCAGGGTGCTGGCCCGCTCTACCAGTGGTTCTGTATCGCCATGCATCCACACATCTTCGGTTCTGTTGTCTCCAGCGCCTGGAAAAGGCCGGAAGAGCAATTCAAAGACTCGTACGTGCGGGTCTCCTGGAGTCTACAAATTTATTTTACACGTCTGCTGAAGCATCCTCTCCGAAAACCCGCCTGGCAAAATCCCTGAAGCCAACTGGGAAGGCGAAGAGACTCGGAACGTTGGAGGTCGCACCCAAATTAACCAGGGACAGGGCACCTCATGAAGGGAGGGTACCACATGAACCAACTCTCTCTCGAAGGCGACGGATTTCTGAACCGGGGACGTCGATCAAACCCTCGGAACAGAAACATTTTGCTGCCTTGGCTCATTCGGAACGCGTGGACAGACGCACGGCGGAAGCTCGAGGACGACGAGGTTCTAAGGTCGATCCGCTCGAACGAGAGTTCGACACCTCATCCTCCACATCCGTCGGTGGTCTGCCGAAACACTTCAAGTCTCCTCCCCTACTTCCCGGCCTCCTCCAATGTCTACATGAGGTCATCGGAGAGAATGCCAGACCAACGGCGATCCAGTCTCTTTCTTTAAAACACCTCGTCAGGGAGAGTAACGCGGAGTCAAGGTGGAGGGAATGCTTGCTCGCGAGTGAGACCGGGTCAGGGAAATCGATTGCGTATCTGCTTCCGCTCCTCCAGGACCTGAAACGTACAGAACTCGAGGGTCTATCTTCTTCACGGAAGTCATCGAAACCACTCAATCCTCGTGCCCTGGTTCTGGCGCCGACTCACGAGCTCTCGCGACAATTGGCGAGTTTCGCCAAGAAGCTATCGCATGTCGTCAAATTGCGCGTCATGTGCGCTTCGAGGGCAAATATGCCGAGTACGGCCAAGGAAAAGGGGACCGCATCGAAGATGAAAAAGTTAATGGACGGAGTAAATCACACCGATGGCGCAGAGATCTTTATCCCTGGTAGTGGGCGCGCGTCCCGACCGGTCGACTTACTGATAGGTACTCCCATGAAACTGCTGGAGTTGGAAAGGGGCAGGGGATGGAATTGGGAGCAGCGTGCGCGCGAGCGTGCAATGCGCATCAATACCAAAGACGGCGCAATGGAGCCGGACTCGCTTCAGGAATCATCCGCTGTCGATTTGGGGCGAAAGTTCTGGGTCGATGAGCCGGAAATGGGATTGGAAAATGTGGAATGGGTGATAGTCGACGAAGCCGACGTGTTGTTCGGTGTGTCCTAGCCCTCTTGCCATGTAGCACGTTCAAACGCTGATCTCCTCATCGTGTAGACTCTGACTTCCAAGAAGCAACTCGCACGTTACTAGCAGATATAGCTGCAGCACGCGGTCGTCCCGTCCCCGTAACTTCAGCGCCTATGCTGGTTCCGCAAGATGCACAGCCAATACCGGATACCACAGCTCAGCCGATATCCTACCCTTTCAACTTCCTCCTTACTAGTGCGACGATTCCAAACTCTCTAAGCAACTACCTTTCGACTTATCATCCCACACTGATGCGGCTTGCCTCTCCTCATTTGCATCATCTACCTCGCACTCTTCGTACGGAACATGCTTCATGGACGGGGGGAAACAAAGATGTGGACATCGAACGTCGCATTCGCCGAGTATGGGCAGAAGACGCACTTGTCCATGCCAAGACCACTCTCGGAAGCCCCCGTTCAGTCAAGCTATCCAAGGTCATCGTTTTCTGTAACAAAAAGCGCAGGGTTGAAGAACTGGGCGCTTTCCTTGACAGTCGTGGCATCAAATGCGTTGCGCTCACAGGGAATGCGGATGGACGTCTGCGCGGTTCCAATCACCACCTGGATGGTTTCTTAAAACAGAGCCCTTCTTCGACTGCAGTTGGCGTTCCTCCTCAGTCATCGGATCCAGCAGTTACACCTCACGTTCTAGTGACTACATCTTTACTCTCGCGAGGACTTGACTTCCATCCTGACATCAAAAACGTCTTTATCGTAGACGAACCTCGGAACATGATTGACTTTCTGCATCGTGCTGGGAGAACTGGGCGTGCGGGTGAGATGGGCAAGGTCGTCGTTTTTGGGCGTAGCAAGGGACGGGGCAGCGGTCGCACCGCGGACGTACGAAGGAGAATTGGGGCATTCGCAGCCTGATTTTGTGACTACACTAGTTAGCCCACCTCAGTCTAATATCGCATGGCTTTACCTTGCTCGGAAATTTGAAGGACCGTCGTTGTGTTTCCCATTTGATTATCTGGTCTTGCCTCCTAACAGTGAACGCTACTTGCACCGCGATCACGATGACCACCTCCCACAATAGTGACCGGGCTACGTTGAAATCCCCGCTTCAGCTGCCAGCTCCTTGCCCGCGTTGATCCGACCCCGCACTCTGTGAATAACCCGGACAGTCGTGAGTGTTCAACCGTATTCCACCCCCACCAGCACTCCGAGGAAGCGACCATGGCTCTGCCTGGGCTACTACGAAGGTTCAGTGTCCTGATCGACTTGTCGCATGCCTTCAAGGTCGCCTTGTGGCCTACGATCAAGCGGATCTTCCATGAACCATCCCTTCTCATTGACCCACAGACGCTGTCGTACATTTTCATGTTCCACGTATGGACCTTCTTTGCACCTTACATAGACGAGCACTCCGCTGCGGAGAAAGCAAAAGTCATTACTCCCTACGCCCGCGGGGTAGTCCTCGACGTCGGAGCTGGTGAGTTTACCTAGCCATTTGCCTATCCCCCACCATTTTGTTGCAATGACGATGTATGTATTGATATTGGATTCGCGCGAATGAATTATCAGGACACGGCCATAACATCAAGTACCTCGACAGAGCGAGAGTGACGAAATATGTTGCGCTCGAACCCAACGTTCTCATGCATCCAGAAATACGACGTACGGCTGGTGCTGCAGGGTTGAACGAAGCCGACGGGAACTTGATCATCCTCGCTTGTGGGGCCGAGGATACCGCAACCATCTTGACCTCTCTAGGGGGTTACCAACCCATCGACACTGTCGTGTCCACGTTGACGCTCTGCTCGGTTCCAGACCCTCAACGGACGATCAAGTCACTCGTCGGTGACGTACTGAAGCCTGGCGGCGAACTTTTGTTTTTCGAGCACGTGCAGAATCCGCATCCTCATGTTGCAAGGTGGCAGCGCTTCTGGTCCCCGCTGTGGAGCAAAGCGTTCGATGGTTGTAGGCTTGATCGCCCAACGCATGTGTGGGTACAGGAGATCGGTGGGTGGGAGAAGGAGGAAGTATGGGGGCAGGAGGGTGAAAGCGAAGACCACCTGTTTTTACATCGTTCAGGCAGGTTTGTTAAAAGCTCCTGAAGCGGGATTCCCATGTCGAGGGACACGTTCCCGTGGGCTTACATGTGTGTATACACATAGACGGCTTTACCTGGAGCTTACCAGGTGTGTGGCTACTGCTTCTGGTTTGCTTTATGGTGCACCCTTGCATTGCACTAGCAGAATTTCCCTTACCTTTGTATACTTAGTTGGAACACCACGCCGTGAATTATCGCGCACGTGTAGTTCTACTTCGACGTTCCTTTGCGGTGTCACACCTCTCGGCCATCACATTACTGTGTAAACTGAAGTGAAGTGAATGGATTTTTTTTCGTAGACAAATAGGAAAACATTCACAACGATGGTCGCTTATAGGTATCGCAAACGTTTAGCACACCAACCGCGCACAGTCCGAAATTAATCGTCATCGAACCCAACATGCTCGGTAACAGCCACCCCACCGCCAACGAAGTCAGCAGAATATGTTGGGACAGCGCTATCGGGAAGGGTGCGTCCCCGACAGACGGCGCGGATTGTGTTTCTCACCTCCTGGTGTTGCTGGCATTCTGTATAGCAATACCATTAAGATACAAATAACGCGAGTGAGAGACTCTGGACCGCAGGGAGTACGACAACGGAAGGGGGAGTGCTTACGTGGTTTGTGTTTGGACCAGTCAGTCTTCTGGCACGGCTGGCTGCAGTATACGACCTACGCAAAATAAGGTTCGACCGTCAGGACACCACGAACCCATGAGGTACGGCAGAAGTAAACTGTGCATGATACATACCTTCTTGCACGCAGCGCACCGCTTAAACTGCGCAACCTTGGTCTCGACAGCTCCACAAGCGCTATTGCTGCACGCCTTGATCACGTTGCTCCTGGCGTCCTGTGAGCCGTTGGCCCACTCCCACACGTCATTTTTCATCCATACATCTTGCGTCAAGAACAGATAGTCCTGTGCATCCTCCGGTCCGTTAGATGTCCTTGGCAACATGTTGAAGCCCTCTGTTTTGGATCAGGCTTCAAAGTTACAAAACAGAAAAGGAGGCGGGCAGACACACTTGGTTTGTCGATCTTGGCGAGGATTTTGGTGAGGATGATCGGATTGATCTTCGCGGCAATCCGGAGGTACTGTCTCGCAAGATCGCCGTCACCGAACACCCTGAACGCTGCGACAGCCGCGTTATATGCCATCGCGCCGTTCCCAAATTTTGAGATTTTGTCCTCTACCTCTGTATCGTAGCACGTGGATGATGGGGCTTTGAATGCTGTTCCCCCACGCGGGACAATACTTGGTCTGTTGGGATCAAGCCAGGTCTGACAGAACGACAGTGCGTCAGAGTAGCGGTTGGTGAGCAGCAGCATGGAGCCGAGCCAAGTGCGCTGGCCCATGTTGTCGCCTGGACAGAGACGCAGCATTTCGATTATGGTCTTTCTGTTATGATAATCGAACGAGGCGGGGGTCAGCCCGACTGGCATGTGCGGATAGCCTGACTCACGCTGATTTTTCGTACTGCTTATTCTCGAAGTAGAGACGGACTTGAGCTTGTAGTACGCGCATGTACGGGCGCGTCGTGACCACCTGATAAAAGTTACCGACATACTGACCACTATCGTCGAAGCAATCATTTCCAAGACGGCGTTTTAAAGCCCTACGACCTGTGTTTCGCAGAGTATAAAACTTAGCATTCGTGCGTACATTTAGGACGATGATCGGATTATGATTCCAGGGACAAAGGCGGAACTTTTTCGGCCACTTACCTTTTCGTTCGGCATCTTCCAAGACCTCGATACCCTCGGGAATGTGGTGGAGGAACGCGAATTGGATGAACGCGTCCAGGTTGTTTTCGTCCTCCATTGCCCTGAAGAGGTACGGCAGCGCCTGCTCCGGCTTGCGTCTGTTGCAGAGGTCTTCTGCGATCTCAAGGCTATATCATGGACCATATGGATCGTTACCGACGATTTCAACACAGAAGACGCCTGGCAAGCGAAGACGAAGAGCTCACTTCTTCTGAGAGTCCGCAGTAACTATGCCTCCGCCTACGCCCATCATATTCTCTACACCAAAACGATGCCCCGGCATGATATCGACTCGTCAATTGGAACGGTAGGAGACCTCTCTTGTGTATGTATGAGGGTTTGCAAAAACGGGGGACACGCGCCAAAGCATGCTGAGCGAAGGACCCGACCGAGACCCTGCTTTACGTACATACATTTCGTCTGCTAACCTTTGCAGACTGCAACGTTAGCTATCGACTGGGGCTGCCCAGGACGTCGATCGGATGAACGTATTTGAACCATGCCATGCTCTCATATGAGCCTTGCAACATGAACGTTACTCGAGTCCCGCGGCGTGGAATTATTGGAGCATTAGTTGGATGCATAAGCTTTCGACACCTCGCGGGGTCCATTCGAAGCGACTAACGGAACCGCACTCTAAGTACTGCGAGCGTAATCATGTAAGAATAACGGATCGATCGGCCGGGCCGATGCTTTGCCTGTTGTCTTGCCCGAAGACGTTTGTGTGAACAACATCTCTCTCGCGGGTGCGATTGCGCAAGATTAATAAGCTCGTTGTTACCCTATCATGCGCGAGGCACGTTTTATGCGACTGAATGAAAATGAACTGAAAGTCTCTCCGCTTGACTATTTTCATTACGTTTCCCCGGGTAAAATAACGTCTCGGTAAAGATCGCCGTCGACTGCGTTTTGAAGCTGAAGTGCAGCGAGCCAGACCCCACAGCACCGTACCAACACGATGGCCACACCTGTGGTGCCATTCAGACAGGTCGAAAGCAGAAAAGAAGATCCACGGATGCACATAGCAGGGCCAAGCAACTCCGTCGCCATTCACACCGCAATGAATTTGCCGACATGATGGACACCCCATTTTAACAATGGCCATGGCTCGGCTGGCGACGGAGAACCACTGTCGCACCAAACTCCTGTTTGGAAACGCTCAGGGTCCCCATGTGTCCCTTCAGAATCAGATATGTATGGAAGGAACGCGGAGCGGTCCATCCCACCGTTGTCCCTCTTTCTTCTCTTTCTTCTTCTCTGCCTTCACCTTCGTTTTCAAATCCAGGTGGTCGTGCCCATGGGTGAATTTGACGCAACACTTGGTATGTTGTGTGTTTCTGTCATCTATATATCTTCGGTACCGATATTGCTCTACTTTCTAGGAACCCTCATAGTGGGGATATTCTGTGCGTCCTTGCGTACAATGCTACTGACGCTGGTTCAATGTCTGATGTTATCGTCTCCCAAGTCAATACCTACCTCTATGGTCTTGTTACATACCAGTTTGCAGCATACTGCAACAGGAGTGAGTGGGACATCTCTGGAGAACGCGTCTCTCGGTGCCTAATTTTCTCCACAGAATTCAATGACCCCATACATATCAGGTCGGTTCTCGTTTCTAACATTCCCCCCCATCTTCTAACGCTAATTCCGCATACTGCAGGGCTATGGTGTGGTCACTATTCATCCTAGACACGTTCCATAGTGGAGCGTAAGTAGAGTTGATATTATCATGAACGTATGTCACTCACAAATCACGACAGCGCCGTATACATGGCTTGGTCATACACGTTCGTGTTCAGTTGCCGCGTTTCCCACTCATTTTTCACCCTATCGGTTTTCAAGTGTCACAAACTATGACAACCCAGCGGCTCTGGCAGGTGGGTTGTCTGGTTATTGACTCCGTTGATTGCTCCATTCACACTATCACAAAAAAAGTCGCTGAATGGCCGTACACGTTCACGCCCATCGGTACTGCCGCTGCCGCACTGGTAACACAGCTGTTCCTTGGATACCGGTGAGTTATCACTTTCATTTTATTTCATTTTGGTTGCGTCGTTTGAGACGTCATATTTCTAGGATATGGCGCCTGACAGATAGCAACTTCCTCTATGGTATTGTTATTGTATTGGCCATTCCATCTTTCGCCCTCGGTATGGCTTGTGGTATCAAAGCATGGATGATCCAAGTGTAAGTCACTCACTTGGCCATATATATCCAGATGCCAGACGTTCTTATGTTTGCTCTTCAGGCTTTCTAAGTTACCCCAGCTTAACAACCTTGTTATTGCCTGGTTGGCGATGCAGGTCTCGATCGACGTGTTCATCACTGGTGAGCAACTACTTTGTTTTATGGTTTTTTGCCCCCATCCATTGATCCGATCGGTGCCAGTTACACTCACCATAATTTTTATTCGTTCGAAGACGGGGTACCACAAGACGGATACCGTGCTTAACCGGTTGATTCGTGGTGCTATCCAAACAGGATTGTTCGCTGTCATATTCTCCCTTGGTGACCTGATCAGTTTCTTGGCTCTCCCGACGACGAACCTCTATGGAATGTTTGCCATTCCGATCGGTCGTATCTATACGAATGTGAGTGATTATTCCAAGAGAATAAGCATTCGGTTCCCTGGTAATAACGGGTTTTGTTTCTGTATTTACGTAACAGACCCTCTTCGACACATTATTGACGCGTGATCTGCTCAAGTCACAAATGGCAGGTACATACGAAAGAAAATCAGCGGTACGTTCGACAGCTTTTCTCCTTTTTAATATCTGACGTTGGCATTCTCCCCGATTTTGACGGATAGAACGAAATCAACTGGACTGGTGCGAGTACTGCACAGAATGTGTCCAACATCCAGCTGGATGTCAACAGGGAGATGACTACAGACGCGATCCAGCTTGAGGTCCACAAGACTGTGCTTACGGAGAGGTCTTCGTTCGACGGGGATGGTAAGACCATGGTCCTGTGATGCTGTCCTCGCCATCACCGGGTCTCCAACGACCAATAGAAGTCTGCGCCTCTGAGCAGGCTTGTACAGAAAAAAAACGGAGTCCACTTGAATAAGCGCCACCCGAGGTTCTCGTCACAACCTAGACATCTGTTGCATATCGTCGTCATCATCAACTCAAAACGATACCCTGAAGCAGGTGAACAACATCTATCGCTATTTTTCTGCTGCTGCTGCTTGCTCTTCATTCCCCCTGTACATCATGTGATGATCGTGCATATGTTTTCTGTCATTGGCTCATTGCTTTTGGAGGGTTGTTATCGATCGATCGATCGCTCGCGCGTACCCGCGAGTTATAGGCTATTGGTTGTGCAAAGCCCTATGTTTATATGTAGTTACCTACTACGCGACTACATAGACGTACAACGTAGACTTGCACTGTCAGTAGATTGCTACAGTTGGTACTCGTTGATTCTTGGGGCATCATGCATCACCTGCGATCGAGCGACCGACAGCCGTTGACGATATTTCGCTTGGCATACCCACCTCCTGTTACTCCAACTGCTTGTTCCTTCACCGTGCATTTCAGCGCTCTGAGTTAACCGACGAGGTCCGTTGAGACCGAGCTACCTAGTGAGTGAATGGGTGAAACCCAGCGGGTTTGCGGCCTGGAAGAGGGACTGTACCAGCGAGCTGTGAGCGGGTTGGATGTCAATGCCGGACAGGTTTGCTCTTCTATTTCTTACTCTGATGACAGTGGCTGCCTGCAGACAAGGTAGACCTTTGAGAGGGTGCAAAAAAGAGAATGGGTGCTTGGGGGGAGGGCTGCTGGTTGTGGAGTGTACGGGGAGCAAGAGACGCGGCACACACCGCCTACTCGCACATGGACTAAATTCTATGTAACACACTTGCATAGAAGATTTGCAGTGCAGGGCCTCGCGCTCGTCTTCTGGCATACGGATACTCTTTGTCACTTACCGCCTTTTACCATCGAACGAGTCTCTTCTCGAACTCGCTTGAGGGGGGTGTTGCACATAAACGTTAAACTCCCGTGGCTGGAGACAAAATAACATTCTCCTATCTTTAAACGGAAAATCAATGATGGCTATCGCGTGACATACCCGGCGCTATGGTACATCGTAACTTGACTGGGTCGTATGACTGCAGAATCAAGCGAAAGGGGTTGTTGAAGCACAAGTGGATCCAAGGAGATAATGGCTTATAAGTATAAAGGGTACTCACGCGGATGGTACCATGCGGTGTCGAGAGAGAGGCCCAGCGGGCAGTCGTGGTGGGACGTATTGAGAGGCCTGTGAGATTCAAGGGACGAAACTGAGCCAGCCAATCCGCGCTTCGGGCTATCAATTATGTGATAACCGCATATGGCAAGGGTTGATAACAAATTGTGATGTGATAGGACAGACCGGGCACTGTGCGGTTATCCGACTCTGACGGATGTGATGACAAACAGTGCGACGGGACGCCACTTGGGGGGGGGGGGGGACTATCATGCCATTAGCTCCCCAGCCAGAATATAGCGCGGCATAGATATCGGATTTTCACGAATGTGGTTTGTTTGCCAGAAGGTCTCTTTAGAAGCTCGTGTAACTTCCACGGACATTGGTGTGAATGCGATAAGCACATGTTAAGGGTGTGCACGAGGGAAAAATGAGGACGCCTCATCGGAATCATACAGTCGAGCGGCGAATCGTGAAGCACCACGTCGCGAGGTATCAGTTTGAGGTCAAAAAGAAGCGGCGTTCCTTCGCACCGTCACTGCCGACAAAGTATCAGGAACGGCTAGTGACGAACCTCAGCCGCATTCCGGAAATCAGCGCATCTGTCATGATCGATAGGTAGTTTGAGGAAGACCGACCAAGATGGGTAGTGATGTCGGAGAGTCTGGTGCGACATGTCTGGTGACTTGCGGGACGCAGTTGAGTGGTGCGGAGGAGTGGTCACGCGACGGAAGCAGCATCCAGTGCCATGCGGAGTCGTCGTGGATTTTGGGGAGGAGAATACAAAGTACAAGTCCCGTTGAAAGTGACCGGAGGTGGCCAAAGAAGGCCAACAGCACGAATGATGGACGCCCGCGGAGGACTCGTCCGGTGCTGTTTATGAACGGACACGGAACAGATCCGATCTCACTACACTGGCTGCGGTGCTGCAATAGACGGAAGACGCAACTTGAACGATAAGGCGTGGCAATGCAATACTCGATTCTTGGTCGTGCGAGGAGTAAGTATGCCATATCGCGTTCCACTGGTGCCAGTGGGGAGATGTGGTTGTCGTTGACGCATTCGTGTCGTCAGTCGCGCGCGGGAATCTCCATGGGAGTGGTTGAGATAAGCCGACCCCATCCTCACAGCTTGCGTGGCGTGCTTAGCCGTGGTCGATAACGAAACGGAGATAGCGAGTGTCACTTGCAGCCTCTCGTCGAGTCGACACTGTTTCACCATCGCACATCGTACATTCGATGCCCCTTTTGTACGCTATCACATGATAATTCGACCGACGAAGAGGAGTTCGACCCACTTTTGGGGAACTGCCAAGTCATATGGGGTGGCTGTGTCGATATCGGGAAAAACGAGTCGTTTCCTAAATGGGACGAGAGTGGTTACGTAGCCCAGCCCTCATAAAAGCCCGGTGCGTGGCTGGCTTTTGGTTTGTCCTCTGCCCCCAAACTTTCCATCATGAGAGGTCTCACGACGGTCACCTTGGCCCTCGCAGGCCTCACTGCACATGCCGTAGCACACTCGACGCCTCCGCCACTCGGTCAGCGCAGAAAGACTCTCGGCTTTGGTCCTGTCCTGCCCCATGCCCGTTTCGAGACTCTGCCCCCCTCCACCGCGGGCTTCGCTCCCGTCGACCCATTCCATGTCGCACGTGACTTCTTGGACCAATTCGCTGACCCTACACTCGGTCGTGCCTATGCCATCCGGTCAGATTCCTATACTGACCGCAACACCGGCGTGACTCATGTGTACGCCCGCCAAATCATCGGGGGTATCGAGGTCGCCGACGCGCACATCAACCTCAACATCAAGGACGGCCGTGTCCTCAGCTTCGGCGATTCGGTTGGTCTCGTTCTTGCTCACATGTATTATCATCATCATGCAATTCTGACTCTGTTCGTACAGTTCTTCCCTGGTGGGGCACCTGCTCTCGTCGTCGACAACGAGCCTGTCCATCCCCATGCCGTCTACTGCTCTCAGTTACGAGATGCCTTGCTGACTCACCAATCCCTTTTGGTCGATACCGACACCGAGGGTCGGGACGCCTTCTCTGACGACTACCACAAGACGCTCGAGGGCGTCGCTACTCTGACCCATCTCTATGACTCCAACTGTGCTGTCATGTCGTTACCACCGACATCCTACACTGGCACTCATCCACGAGTAGACATGGACCCACGTCGTCCCCTCTTAGAATTCATGGCTGCAGCACTTCCCAAGTCACATCCCGAATTCGAGGGTGTGCTCGAGAATCCGGGGAAATATGTGGAGGGTATCGGGATGGTACCTGAAACACATCTCCTCGGTGACCATGCCACTGTTGGTATGACACTTTCTGGTGTTCCGGGAACAATCGGAGATGTCAAGACCCGCGTCACGTGGGTCCAAGTACCCAAGGAAGATGGCTCTGTCAAATTGGAGTTGGTTCACAGGGTGGGTATCATCCGCAGCAATACACTCCGATTCGCTGTTGACAAATAGCACTCCTGACAGTTCGAGGTCGAGATGCAGGACAACTGGTACGAGGCCACTGTCACCGCAGCACTTCCACACCGCATCATCAGCGTGGTGGACTGGGCCAGTGACTCGCCCATGCCTCCGATGAGTGCGTTGTTTTTGTGGTGTGACCCCGCATGTCGTGTGACCGAGTTTTGATCCGGCCATTTCCTCTTTTAGACAAAGAACAGCTGCCCCCATTGGCTGCTTTCGTCCCGCCAGGCACATACTCCTCCGTCGGACCGGCGCCGAAGACCAAGCCTCGTCTGGGAAAGGCAGTTGCTGATCGCAAGAAAGGAAAGGGCAAGAGTGGAGCCGTCTCCAGTGCGTTTCTACTTGAATGGTAAATCGCATGGTTTAATGTTTCTCTCCGTCTAGCGTTCGCTCCCGTTCCCAAGAAACATCCTCCACCGCCAACGGGCAAACCTGCCAAATATCGTGTCTTCCCCTGGGGTACTAATGACCCTATGGAGGCCGTGTTGCGACGGGAGCAGGCCGAAGGTACCGCTGGTTCCAGTGGGTCTCACTCTCCCTTGACTTGTTGTCGCCAGCTGAATATGTGGATACCTGATAGCACACACCGTTTCATATGGTCGCTTGCTTGTACATGAGTTGGGTGACACCTTCGCTTCTCCTGCTGGTTGGCACACCTTGCCATATGTAAACGACCCCGGTGCTGATGAGGACGAACTGAGACGTGCCAAGGCTGCAGGAGGTAACCACATCTTACTGCTCACGACATCGAGGTATACTCACAGTCTGCAGAATTTTGGCACAAGTCCAATGCGACGCGGGGCAACAATGTGTTTGCACAGGAGAACTGGGAGGGTCGGTACCAGTGGGTAAATAACCACAGAGCTGAAGGATCCTCGGAATACGATAGTTCGTCATCCCCTCCACTACGATTTGGATTTCCCTATTGACCTACCGGCTTACAGGTGCCCCTTTGCAATATGACTTCACCTACAACCCCGTTCCTCTCTATGATGAGGAGGCTGAAATGCAGCAGGCAAAGTCCTACATTGACGCTACCGTTACGCAGCTTTTCTACACCAGTAACATGTTCCACGATTTGACCTACCGGTACGGATTCACCGAGGAAGCGGGCAATTTCCAGCAGTACAACTTTGGACGCGGAGGTCTTGGGGACGATGCTGTCATTGCCAATGCGCAGGACGGCAGTGGTTTCAATAACGCCAACTTCATGACACCTCCAGATGGTCAAAATGGGTACGGTTGTCCTCCGTCTGGTCTCTTATCATCCTGCTTAAGATGAGTCGTAGACGCTGCCGGATGTATCTCTGGAACACTGCTTCGCCATACCGAGATGGTGACATGGAAGCCGGCATCGTGATCCATGAACTTTCCCATGGACTGTCAACGCGCTTGACGGGTGGTCCACAGAACTCTGGATGCCTGGGTTGGGGCGAGTCTGGAGGGATGGGCGAGGGATGGGGTGGTACGTGATCCCGCGGATCGTCATGGTCGATTTGATCTGAAGCGACCTTCGTTTTTGCAGATTTCATCGCTACCACCGTGCGCTCGACGTCCAACTATTCTGACTATCCCATGGGCGCATGGGCATCAAACCGTGCTGGCGGCATCCGCAACTTCCCTTACTCTACCACATCCGACGTTAATCCCTCCACATATGCCACTCTCGACAAGCCAGGGTACTGGGGTGTCCACGCCATTGGCGAAGTCTGGGCCGAGATGCTATGGGTCGTCTCGCAGAAGTTTATAGAGAAATACGATTTCTCACCCACGCTCCTGCCACCCGTTCCCAACGCCGATGGCAGCATGCCTCCGAACGACTTCTACCGTCCTCAGACTTTTGACGAGCTTGGAAACCCGAAACCTCTGATTCCCAAGCATGGCAACACGCTCTTCCTTCAGCTGGTCATCGAGGGTATGAAGTTGCAACCATGTTCACCTACGTTCTTCGATGCTCGCAAGGCGATCTTGGATGCGGATAAGATCTTGACTGACGGCGAGAACCAATGCGAGATCTGGGAAGGATTTGCATCGAGGGGGTTGGGCGTGGATGCGAAGGTGGTCGGACAGACGCCTTGGGGCGGTGGCGTCAGGACTGACGTGAGTCTTTGTTCTTTGGTCCTGTGTTGGTCGTATCTTTTGTGGTCGTGCTGACGTTTTCTGGTTCGTATATATGTAGGGCATCAAAAGACCCGATCATTGTTTAGAGTCGGACCCGAAGAAGCCGTCACCTGAGCCAAAGCCCAAGCCTGATCCTGTTCCAGGCGATGACGAATGCGGTCCGTTCGGATGGTGCTGGCCATGGAAGGGTAAGGATGGCCAGTGGAGGTTGCCTAACATACCCAGGTGGCCTTGGTCTTACGACTATTAGACGCAAGTGAAGGACCGGTTTTTATGAGGAACGAAGATACCCCGAGCTCATTTTCTCGGATTTGCGGATCGGAACACAATAATACTCTAGAGTCTTGAGTGGAACTCACTTCTTTCCTCCGAGCGTTTGTCGAACCCCCGGCCCCCCTTTACATTCGGTGGGTAATTGGCATCTGCCGGGTCGCTGATGCCGATTGTTGGTGCATACACGACTCCTGAACTCGGATTAATCGACTCGTTCCGTGCTTCCTGTCTTATCAACTTATTGCTTTCCTCCGGTGTCCTTGTCCACACTGCGCATCAATCCGTACTCGTCGGCGCAGCGTATGCAGTATCCCTCCTGTTTGCGTTTTCATATGTGATTTTTCATGTGTAATGAACTTGGGGAATGGTATGTAGATTATAATGCCAATCTGAAGGTGTGGATCTGGCGAGTAGTAACCTATGTATTCCTTGAATCGTGTGCTCTGAGACTTACAGGAAAGTTCATGGAATGATCTTCAATGGTGCGTGCGTTATAAGACTAGGGAACTCACTCGCACGGTCCAAGAGTCCAGGCAACCTACTCAGGTATGTATGTAGAGTCGCGGTCGAACCGTGCCCTGCAGGATTCGGGGTTAACTCAACTGGTTCCTCTTGCTTACTCTTTGAAAGGTTATCGTTAATACTGTAAGGTATGTACGTCCACGAGCATCGAAGATGACGTCGGTGGTGAAATGCTTGGCGTTATCGCTATGCTGTTAGGACATGACAGGAGAGAGTAGTTCGCAGCCGGTTATCTATATGTGCTACCAAATGCGTATCATCCTGCGATTATAATAAACTGCAGAAGCTCCTCGAGTTCTATGGGGACGGCTTGGGTAAAAAGTCTGGAACCAAATGGACTAGGGGTTGGGGTAGTCGCCAAACGATCTCCTGCTGTGGAGAGTATTCCGTCACTGCGTGTCCCCAAGACGATGGAGCTGTATCCGAGATAACTGTTATAGGCTTGAGGACGGTCATTGGCCGATACCCCTCGACGGCAGTGGCACCTGATGAACTGTGTAGCAGACCTAATCTGCTTTGGCATCGGATGATGCGGCTGGCGCTGTAGCTTGATCGACGTCTAGTTTGATCCCGAGCTTCTGCTCTAGCGACAATCTCAACCTCCCAACGTCATTGGCGAATTGCACGGCCAGATCCCACTCCGCATCTGTTTCTTCCGCGTCCCTGAGAGCAGCACATCCAAAATCGATTAGGACCGCTCTATCGGGCGCTTGTGCAGGGGTGAACAGGATATTGTTCTGGTTGATGTCGTCGTGGAAGACCCCGTGCTTTGAAAAGGTCGCAACAGCCGCGATCAGCGGCTTATAGAGTTCTGGGAGAACTAGAGTGGGATCGATGTCGTTCAGCGACACCCCAGGAATGTACTCGATGAGCACCGCTGGTGGCTCGATGGCCCGTGAGTCCGCGGGCTTTGGTATTAGTCTTCCTGCTCCGTACAGCTTCGGAATGGTGCGACCTTGCATGTCCTTGAGACGCTTATACGCTTCGAGTTCGGACTCGAAGCATTCCATCATCAAGCGGAAGAAGTGTTCCTCCCAAAGAGAAGGATCAGCCTCTTCTTCGTCATACAACAGGTCGATGTGGAAATCGTCATCGACCTTGCCCGATGCCACCTGCGCTCGTTTCTCAGCTGCGACAGACTCCGCATGCAGCGTCCACGGTCGGTTGGGTACACGGTCCATGGCTGGATAGCGATCGTCGAGGAATCGGGGGTCATATACTTTCAGGACGACTTGGGAGGGTAGGACAGTGTTAGGCTCGGATCTGACGAGGTACACTTGGGCTTTGGTGAATGGAAGGAAGGATCGGATGACGTGGAATGTCGCTGAATCTGTTGCGCCGTCGAGGCGTACGGACAGAGGGCAATCGGTGGGGAAGGAGCCATCTTCGGCCTGTACGACTGGACTCATGGCAGTGAATTGATCAGACTTGAAGTGTGCCGGACGGTAGTATGAATGATTGCCCGTCCAACGTACCCGCAGGAACGTAGTAAGGCCTAGGCCTGCAGAACGGAAAAGTGTTGGACTTCGGAACAACCGGGTATCATTAAAGGTTATGGGGTAGCTCGGAGGTCACCTACAGGAATCGAGGCAAACTTACAGGCGTTCCTCGGAAGCAGAAAGATCAGACACGACAGTGACGACACTCCCTTGTAACAGCTCAGCATTTTCCCCATTTTCAGGCCTACTTTCCTTTTATTTTTCCCTCCCACTGTCCTCACAATCGCAGACAAATGTAGACACTCCATGTCAGGGATCTTTCAAATAGTTCTCCTAAAACCGAGGGCACTGTGTGTTGGCATTTGCATTTGCCAGCAGCTTGCGACTTGCAATTGAGTATTTTTTTGGATGTCATCCTGGACCACTCGAGCGAGTCATGCTCGTCACCCGCCTCAGAACTTGTCATCTTTCCCATCTCAAATGTGAGTTTATCTTTCGTCTTTTACATAGCCCTTCCATAGCAAGCCTGCAAAGACCAATAAACCTTATCTTGAACGCTATTTCACCAGTCGGCTTCACATCTACTGTGGTACATTAACATATCAATGGAAAGGGCACCAGCAGAGCGGAGAGGTACGATTCTGTCTTTCTCTGGAGAGGACTACCATTCTTCCGGGCTACTAAATTTGTTGTCAAATGGTGCCGTGACACGCTTAGGCCTCGTCGCCTCTGGAACTGATGTGATAGGTGGTCCGTCTTTGAACCGTATCTTGAACTACAGTTCACCAGTCGGCTCCACATGTGCCGCGCGACTGAAAGAGAGACGGCGCAGAGTTGCGACTCCATCTTTCGCTGGCACAGATGACCGTTCTTTGGGGCTACTAAACATAGTTGCCAAATGGTGTCGTGACACGCTTGGGACTCGTCATTTCTGGGACTAATGCAGTAGGTGGCTCAGCCGTATCCTGAACTACATTTCACCAGTCGGCTCTACACTTGCCGCGCGACACTTACATATCGATGAAAAGGGCGACTTCGTCTTTCTTTGGAGCAGATTACCTATTCATGTTCTGACGGGAAAAATGGCAGCGGCTCCATCCGAATCAACAGTGGCACTACCATGTGGGTGTCAGAGTGACTCTTTGGGCACTGACGTAGTACGTGAGGTGTATAAAACGACAACGGTCCATGTTAGCTATTCATCAGTATCAGACTCACCAGCTACGATGGCCCCTTTGAATGTCAGCTGTTCCGTTGTTGACTTTCTCTGTGCTCTGACCTCTTTATACTACAGACGAGTCAGAAGGAGCAGATAGCTCGAGCGCTCAATGTGATGGCAACGAGAACAATCGCCTTTACTTGGGGGGCGAATTATACTGCCGCCCACAATGCCAAGACATCGGATCTTGGTGGGCTGAAGCCCGGCAGTCGCCAGGATAGCGCCGCACCCAACCTTTACTGGGTTGCGATGTTCGAGACCAGCTCAAAGAGAATTATCCCACCTCCCCTCATTGCGGCCTCTTTCCAGAACGTACCAGACACCGCAACTGCGGTAGCTGGATTACGAGCAGCGTTGGAGGTGAGTTGAATATAATGAACGCCCTCGGTGCTCGATAAGATTAATCAATGTTCACCTTTGAGGCTGCGTGAGATTGGAAGAGTAACAGGAAAAGATTTGGGCTCGATAAGCTAAAGGGGGGTGCTAACTGTCGCATAACATTCCATCGACTTTTCTGTTCCTTTGATATTCGTCATCGAAGTAAAAACATATAAATTTTCATTTTGGAGAGGTAGCATATACACCTGGGAGGGTTCTCCAGTTCTCCAGCGGTCCGTCAGTCGTCGTGATATTTTGCCTACCGTGCAACTGTTTGCTGGCACGTAACATTAGCCACATGCGACTCTGTGTTTTCAAATATTATGGTCAGCCTGGACTGCATCATGATTCGGCGTGAGCGAATGAGGTTCGCTGTCAGTCCTGGGTATGCACGTATCTCGGTGTGCCCCATCTCTTCCATTTCAAAAATAGGTTCCACTTCTGTAGTGACCCGATGCACAAGTTGGCGACTTGTGTTGTCAATGGTGGGTGAGCGGATGGCATGAACACGTACCTCGTACTTTTTCACCCTCTACTCTGGCTCACCGGACCGCCATGGGTAAATTCACGCTCATAGAACCTGACCATGACTACTACACAACATAGAGAAGATGCCTTCCTGGCCCTTCCTGCAAAACGCGTTCCGTGAACTGATTCATAACTTGCTCACTTCAAAAATTCTGGCGAAGTCGGTGTGGGTATACCACTGTACATTTTGGGCGAGGGGCTTGCGGCGCGGCCCGATTGTTTCTGCGATTGATATGGACTGTGGTAGGTGGTTCTTTGACAGCCATCTTGTAACACTACACGCCAGTGAAAAGGACGGCGAAAATATGTGCCCCCCTCACCCTTTTTTACAGGGGTGCAAGTCATACTCACCAAAGGTGCGTTCAAAATTGTCCGCATCAAATAGGACATTCCATCAGCGAAAGGCGCTATCCATATCTGTTTGTCGCGGCGGTTCCTTAAGCTGACATAGGTGCGCGCATAATTTGCCTTTTGCCCACGTCGCTCGGAATCGCATTTGGAGTCCAGCAGGAGAACACCGGTACGCTAAAGCTCTTGGGCAAACATGGAGCACGCTCGCTGGAACGACAGCGCTCAAGAGCGTTTCCGAGTACCTCCATGTATCAGTGCTCGCTACCCAATCGGAGGGTCGTACCAGGAAATCCCCTTAGACTTCCCAGACAGGAGACGGTTGATGAAGGTGTAGAGTACAAAATGTGTTGAGCCACAGTACCTGGAGTAGCCGGAATGACAGCAACAGGTCCCTTGACTTGCAACCCAGGTAATGTGTCACACCCACGGTATGGGAAGACCTGAATGCGAAGGACACGTTGTCAATGTTAAGAATTTCAAAAACCAGTGAGTACGTTGAAACGAGCGTCGCGCATGAAATACCGTCCGAAATCGGAGTTGGCGTAATGCAAACACTGAAAGATGCCGAAGGCTAGCAACGAGTGAGAGAAGAAAAAGTGAAATCTAGAATTATGATTGAATTATGTGGTATAATAATGCGGCTTGGTAGTAGAATTGTCCCGTGTGAATGGAGGTGGGGATCATGCATCCGGTGCTTGCTACAGGGAGCTTGAGCGCTCAGAGACAAAGCAAGAAAACCACCGTTGCACCATACCATTTCACAAACTGAATAATCCTCCAGCTCTCCTACGGCTCTGTATGGGATGCACGACGACGAGCGAAATCCCTAGCCCAACCGTAAGTCCGATGGCCACCGAAATCAGTTGGAGTGCCGTTTGGAATCCGCTCTGGTAGGACGACGCGGAGCCAGATGCTTGGTCATACACAAAGTTGAGGAGACCGCTGCTGCCAAGTCCTGAGGGGACCTGAAAGAGTATTCCAGTGATCTGTGGTACTCAATTAGCGCTATGCGGACAATGGAACGGGAAAGGGTCAATTACCATCACAACGAAGGCGTTGCCGTCAAAGAATCGCCCGTAGAGGTTTGACACGAATCCGACCACGAACGCGCTGAATGAAGTATTAAATCCCGCAGAGCAGCCGAAGATGATGTCGAGCCATACCCAACTGCTGCACTGATGTCACCCTGATTAGGGAATTTGATACTCGTGAAGTGATTTGTGACCCAGCCCATGCTCGCAACCACAATTGAGATCAGCTACAAAACCACGCATATCAATAAAGCCTCCTGATGGATACCTACAGGGGTAGGGACTCACCAGCTCTCGTTTCCACCAGGGTGCCATCAGTCGCATGCTCAAGAACAGCGAATACATGGGTACCGTCAAGAAAGCCCACCACATGCTCGGTGTTTGCTGCCACCATGGTCCTGAGGGATCATGGCTATCTACGCAGCTGTAATCCGTCGGGCCGACTATTTGCTTCCCAACGAGGCTCTCATACAACTGCGCACCAATGCCGAGGCCGAATCCAAGGAAGAGCGAGTACATCAACGCAAAGCAGAGTCTGACCGCGCCAGCTACGAGGGACCGTGAGCAGATCTCCAGTGAACCGCAAAGGACGATGAATCCCTGTACGATGTCAACCAAAAAAGAAATGCATCAAAGAGCGGAAGACATACTGGTAGGATCAATACCACCGAACTACTCGTTACGGCCGGGTAACAGAAGTGTTTCGTTGATGCCAGTGCGGCACTCAAAAAGCTCATCAAAGTCGAGATCGTAATCTCGAACACGTTCCCATACAACTCATTCCGCGGACTAAGGAGTTGTATCGCAACCAGCAGTCCACCGAGTGGTGCCGAGATGAGGCAATCAATGAATGAACCAGAGAAAGAGACTGAACAAATAGAAGCAGAACACAACCCCCCGATGGCGACAAGTTGAGCAAAGTTATATATGGGCTTCTTTCGCATCAAAACGTCAAGCGCAGCAGAGGCTTGCGAGACCGACATGTTGTCGTGAATGACCTGGTTGCAGGGTAAGCAACCACAACCCGAAAGGCAGTCAAGAACAAGACGCAGGCACTCACATTCCAATACAGCGCATGTGCTTCATTAAGCTTCCCCAGATTCAGTGCTGATTCCTGGCGAATAAATTTGACGTTGCTGGTGCCGGTGGCCCTATCCTCGAACGATATTAGCATCACGTCTGGGAGATACATGCAGCTAAGATCGAGCTCGAGCACACGGCCGGTGCTCTGTATTTGCGCAACAAAGCGGTGGGATGGACCACCGAACATCATCATGGCCCGCGCAAGTTTGAGAATAAATTCCTGCCGTTGGAGGATGGCGGCGACGTGACGGGTGATCTGCGTAACAAATGAAATCAAAGTTGTACGGGGAACATCGAGAAGAGTAGAATGGAAACTTGCCCAAACTTCAGCTTTCTTTCTTTTCAGCCTCTTCTCCTTCTCCTTCTCTCTCTTTTCCCTTCGGTCCTGTCTCTTCCTTTCCTTTTCCTTCTGGATTTCTTTCTCCTTCTTCGTCAGCTTCGATTTCTTCTCGTCGGCCCGCATCTCCTCCCACTTGTCCCCAAAGTAGTCCTGCCTAACCTCGCCCTTCTGCTGTTCACCGAGTAACCCATTCGTCGAAGACCCATCACCACCTATCGTGTGTGGCGTAGCGTCTGCGCTTGACCAACAAGGCGTCATGCTCTCACTCGACGTACCCCACCCCGAACTTTCGGGGCCACGGTGTGGTGTACCAGGCAAGGAGCGGGACACGCCTTTCAGCAGATCCCCCACTGCCCCTGCGGAGGGGAGGGGCAGATCGCGCAGAACGGCCTTCCAACCTCTGTTCATTCTTCTACCGCCTTCCCCTGTTGCCAAATCTGCATCGGCCGGACTAGTAGACGTGTCGGTCGGCGAACATGAGCTGGACTGCGAAGTTTCTGCAGAAGCCGGCGGTGGCACTACGGTACCGGACGATATTGTCGATAATTCTTCAGTGGCATCGACTCCTCCCCTATCAATCTCGTACCTCACCAACCCCTCACCTCTCCGCAGATCCGGTGCAATGGTGGCACCACTGGGAACAGCAGCACCAGTAAGAGCGCCTGCACCCGCAATAAGTGCCGCCGTCGATGATGATGCCGGTAAGGACTGTGTACGGTGATGAAGAGCATGCAGAAGAGAAGAAGCAGAAGATGTCTTCAGAGATCTGCCTAATGGTTTCGTGGACTGCGAGGGTTTGGAGGAGCCCTTGTGCGAAGATGTCGAAACTTTCGCTTCGGTTTCAACCTGGGTTGGGGTAATCGGTTTGAAAGAGATGTTTTTACCTTTGCTCTCGGGACGATCTATCCAAGGTCTCTTAGGCTCTTCCAGCTTCGACACCTCACCCTCGCTTTCCGCGATCGAACTCGAACGACTCCGGCGGCCCGGCGTACTCCCTCCACTTGCACTTCCTTCATCTTGTTCTTGATCATGGTCATGGTCGCCACCGTATAGTGTCAATAAAGCACTAAGGACGCCATTTCCCAGACGGGGATGAGGGTGCAGTGCGTGCATGGAGGAAGCCGCATTTGCTTCGGGATCGACCCGGTCAAAGTGCGCAGAAGTACTCGAGTGTGAACTTCGACTAACAAACGAATGGAACCATGCCGGTAAATTTTTCCTCACCACGTTACGTTTCCTGCCCGAATTCTGTGAAGCCTTGAACCCTGGGTGCGTCTGGCCGACGTCCGTCCAGTCCTGCTCCGCGCTAGTTCGCGGATCGGAATGGTCCATACAACTCTCTTTGCTTTGCGCCATCTCCTCGGCGGTTTTCTCACCTTCTGCATCTGCACTTACTCCGGTGTCTTTCCCTTGCTCACGGATCCCGTGCTTTCCAGGGTGGGGCCGATGTATCCAATTTGCCCTCCTCCTCGTATGTGCCCTAACAACACCAGCTGCCCGATGGACTGCCAGTCTTTCGATATGTCGCTCCATGGCAGGATCGACAGCAGCGGCGCTGTTACGTGTGCTGGATCTTCTCCCTAAGTCTGCACCATTGCTACGCCGGAGGCTTCCAAGAAGGGTACTTCGACGGATCGTCCCTCTCAAGGAATCGCGGTTTGAATCCTCCCCAACACCGAGTGTCAAGCCAAGAGGCGTGGAATCAACTGGTAAACCGTCCCTTTCTTGGGGGTCTATCCACGCTTCACCAGGAACACTATGTGTGCTCTGAACCAGCAGTGGGGATTCAGTAAGGGGGGTATTACTTCCGGTTTCCGTCGAGGGGCATTCGTCTGTAACGAGTCTGTCCACGTTGGTTGGGGACGACGGCGACAAGCTATGAGAGGGGGCTGGGGTCGAGATAGTATTTCGACTCTGCCTGGGGTTTGGGCATATTTTGGACGCGGAACTACTTTGCGGAGGTAGAGCCGGACGAGAAGGGAGAGGTTGAGTGAGGGAAACCGACGGTATTTGTGGTCTGGATGGATCGCTCCCATGAGTCTCGTCTCTTGTGCTGAAGCTCTCGGATTTGTGCCGTTCCAGAGCACCCCGAAGGTTTTCAAAAGCCCCAGGCTAGGTGAAGTAGGTTAGACAACACCAACCGGAAAATGAAACACTATATGAACATACGTCGAGCCCCAACTCGTCCAGGGCGTGCATGCTCGGATGGGACGACGCCTCTGGGTCAATGCTCAAGCGGACATCATCTTTGCTTGCCCATTGAACGCGCCTTGGGATCCTGATTCCTCCATGGCGAGCATTAGAAGGTTGACCGTCCCCGTTGGAAGAATCCGTTTGTTGACGAGACGGGGGACGAGATTGTGCCATGATACTGGTAGGTGAGTTCAGTGAGCGATGGCCCGGCACGCGAGACATCACGTCGGGACAATTTCTGGGATGGAAAAAGCAGAGATGAAAGACGGACGTACTCTGTATTAATTGTTGCTCATTGGCTTGTTACCGAAGATTGTAAGAACGGATTTCAATATAAATCTCGCCAAGAGCGTCACTGGGGATAGTGTCGCGCTAGGTGACCGCCAACGTCAGTCGTGTTTAAATATTTTGGGTGTGTGAGTTGGTGAACCGGTGGTGACCGTAACGATCGGTTGAAGACTCCAAACTCCATGGTTCTATTTAGCAGCACTTTGCGCGTGAACGTGGAAACGTGCATGCGTTGTCCTTATCTCGTACTAAGAATACCTGCCAGGTTCTTGCGGTGAACTTGGCGTACAGGGATAGCGAGGTGGTTCCGTAGCGAGAAGGAGGACTGCGCCCGGCAGAGGGAGCACCCCTGACGTCATCTGAACGCTTCCGTCGCTTCCGGCATTTGCCGCTTGGTACAGTAGGTTTCCGTACTGACCCACCGGTTACCCCCGCAAGGCCACCAACGGTGCGCACAACTCCAGCTTTACTTATGAGACAATGCACGGAGACAAAGTCTTTCGTAGACAACGACAGACGACATGCCGACTGATGTTCACCCTGCAGCTCCATGGATGAGAGTCGAGCCCCGGCAGAAGTCTGACTACTTATTTTCCGTTGCTCCACTCCGCGGACAGACGTGCGAACGACCCTAGATTTCTTTCCATAAACGTTCGTGCATATTGTCTGGAACAAGTCGTTGAAGGTCTGCACTTGTTGCACTTGACTTCATTTCCGTCAAAGTACAGTGACCTGCGGACTCTTTCTGTTTCATTTGACTTCTAATGACCAAGTAGTTGAACTCTAAGATCAATTGACCTTGATGGAACACTCAAACACTCCTCCGCTATGAACACGCCCCACCGTGGCCTAGATGGTACGCAACGTCTTAGTCGTCTGATAGACCAAAAGGTTGGTGGAATTATCGCTTGACACCCAGCAGAGGCTCTCACGACGCCCCCACTTCATGCCAATCGACCCCACTGACTGCGGGTACCATTGTGATACGATCGCTGGTCTCAAATTGCAGGCAAACAAAGGTCGCAGGGCGTGGTGTCCGCACGACCACGCACATCATTCTCAAGGGTGATGGCGACAGACGGATATCCACACGCCGCAGGCCTGCCCTCGACTGGGAAGGCACTCCACGCAAGACCTACGAAAACACAAAACATGACTGGCTCAGCCTTCATTTACGCACGAAGATGGGAAGACGACAGATCTTCGGAACCTGTTGAACACACGTGCGGGACACCACTACTGCCGTGGGCTATAAATATGCAGTGCTCGCACCAGGACTGACAAAGCCATGATTGTTGCGAGGGAATTTGAGTCTTCCCCGTGTGTGTGTTCCGTTGCCTACAATAACCACATATGGTATATGATTGTTGTTGAGCGCTATTGAACTCTTACTGTGCGGTCTTGTAGTGTAGCGGTTATCACTCGGGATTCTGATGATATAACCTTCCCGAAACCCAGGTTCGAATCCTGGCAGGACCTTATTTTTGGTTTTGTACCGTGAAGTCCAGGCATATAAATGCAACCGTCAAACTAGGATAAATGTAACAGATGTGCATAAATCAATCGTAAAATTACA
This sequence comes from Pisolithus albus, assembly GCA_024613165.1. Taxonomy (NCBI): domain Eukaryota; kingdom Fungi; phylum Basidiomycota; class Agaricomycetes; order Boletales; family Pisolithaceae; genus Pisolithus; species Pisolithus albus. The sequence continues at coordinate 928,013 of JANFAB010000016.1, read as the reverse complement.
ACATGTTGAAAGCTTCACAACTCAGTCCGACAGAGATCGAGTGACATTGACTTTAAGCCATATCGTCCGCAGCCAACTTCTCATCGACTTCAAGGACTTCTACGGCATGCATGCAATGGTTCGTCTCTCTCCGACTCGATGAGAATTTCCCCATCTGACAATGGGAACAAGTGAGTCTCCGGTTGTAGCACTGGTAGCACAGAAACACGTAGGAGAACATACCTCGGCGCGAACGTCAGCTAATTGGTCCCCGTGTGCATTTCCCCTGGAAGCGATAGTTCCCCCTACGAATAGGGCTGTATTGCGGATATTGCCACTACTACTGATGAAGTGCTCGCCGTCATTGGGTGCAGGAACAGTTAAGACGTACTTACTACACTTTCTCCGTCTCCGCATTGAACGTACTGAGCCTGCGAACGACGCGGGATGATGCAATCTGGGCAACGTGACCAAGAAGAGTGCGTCAGGCGGCGGTGTCGCGTACCGTCTCTGAGTGCTTACCGTAGATGCAACGCATGCAGGGATGTGAAATATCACACCCACAACGGCGTCTGAGCTAACCAGAATCATCAGCAGTGAGGCGATGGAATTGCAAACGAAACTGGCGAGAGGTGAGATATATTCTTACAGGGTACAAAGCAACAGTGAACTTACGAAACAACAAAGTATAGGATTCCCTCCGAGATAAGCGTGCGCGAGAGTCTACCCAAAGCGCTGGTCCCCAGGTCGTGGGCAAAGGCCAGCTTGTACGCTAAAAGGCAGAGAACGATGAAATCGAAGCCCATGGCATATAAAGAAGTCGCTGCGAGGATCATGTTTTTGGTCTCCACGATCGCACAGCCTGAGGTAGGTGTCCAAGATGTGATCACAAGGCCGCTTTGCAATACCAGTGACCAATGCCCTAGGATAAGGAGAACGATAAACCGCGTAATCCACTTATTGTGCCATACGGCGATGCTAGAGTGCCTGTCGGAAAGAATACAAATCCCGAAGAGATCGATGCATACGTGCGAATTGCCAGGTTGATGCAAGCCAAACCAAGGGAGGCACTTGCAGCTAGCTATAGAAAGCGTTGGGTTCAACAATGCTGTGAGAACGACGATGACGGCGACGACGACCAACCTCATTGAACGTGACCAAATTATTACAATTTAACATCCTTTTATACTGTGTTACAGAGGATATGCCACAGATGTCAGGGTGTGCAGGACATACCGGGGAGGGTCAACCGAAATTATGCTAAACATTGTTTGGATAACATATAGGTGATCCCAGGTGATCAAGAGTACTGCTTACATTCCTATTAATGCGATCAACATGATATATCTTCCAGCGAAGTAGAAGCACTGCTGATGTATCAGCAGAGCACTTCGAGATGTCCATCAAGCAAGGGTGCTTACCAAGGGCCATCGAAAGGGGTGTTTCCTAGTGAAAACCTTCCAATCGAAGTCGAACGAGATTATGAATTCCCAACTGAATGGCCAATGAACAGTTTTCTCCGATCAGCAGCACGAAGCTCACACGTAGAGACCAAGAAGAAAGTGTTGCAACTTGATGAAGATAGCTAGACAAGGACGTCAAGAGAGATACGACAAGCATGAGGAATGCGCTGACCGAAATTACCCGACGTCGAAACTGTGCCGTTCTGGTCTGCCATGGGGACAACGAGTCGACGAGACAGAAGTGGGGAAGAGACTCGGGTCAACTAACCAACGGTTCCAGAGCTCGCTATGAACCCCGCAGAACACCATGCCTTCCCGATCTGTTGGGCTGCTGTTAATGAGTATGTAACGTGTCAAGCGCAGAACGCTCTGTGCCGCTAGGCAGCTTGTTTCCAAATACTCGGCGTGACACCTTATCCGAGCTTATCTGCCACAAATTCCGGGCTGGATCTGTATAAAATACACCCGGTATCATTAGCACACAATCAATTCCCCATACAACGGGACTTTTCAGTATGTCAATGCATATACGCTGGTCCAATGTCTAATAGCACGGGGGGGGACATGGGTATATCAGGAGTCACACCCGGACCAGCGCTACTGTGGTGGCACTCAAACTTTGCAGGTTGGATGAAGGGAACCGGTACAAAAGCTCGAACATGCACCTGGTCGGTAGATTGTCCACCTTTCGCATGAGCTTCGTCGTCTCAATCTCCCGACATCTGATGCAGTGTGACCTTTGGGGCTTGAAGCTTGAAAGATCATGACAAACCAGAACTTCCATCTTTCGCCGAACTGCGGGACCCTTGCCGGTCCGTCATCTCGCTGTGAGAAAGCCTGAATGCGGAGAAAAAGTCAGTAAGTCAGTAATTTCTCGCACTAAGTCATACGTACGCACAGATGCACATGTGATCCTAAAAGTGCCATATCACCCAAACCGTAAACGTCATCAAGCATATGTATGACATCAGGAAGGTTTTTTGAGTGCCGAACTCCTCAGATAGTTCAAAGAAGGCCGGATCTGCCAGCACGGTATGAAAACCTGGATGAGTAATGCGATTAGGTGGTCAAACCTACAGTCAGTGGGAGGAACGGAACAAGCCTCTGTCAAACCCGGAATCCCGCTATTCAAGGGAGGATATCGTCTGATCTAGCGGGGTCCCCTAGACAGACAGCGACGTTGATAATGATACTTGCCATTAAAGCTTGGTCAAACGTTCGCGTGGGCTGATATTTACTCGCTGACACTCTGGTCAACTGTCCACTCAGGATTTCCCACCGCTTTAGTGGGCCGGCCCGCCCGTCCGAAGTACTCAGATACGTGTATTACATAAGCGAGATGTCGAGTTTCGCTTCTCAACCTCTCCAACACGCACTGAGCGAGGACGCAAGTCATAATTGGCGATGGCTACAGTACATTCAGCGACCAAAGCACTGGCACCGACATTCCGTGGTTAACATGTCTACCAGCGGCAGTATTGACAAAGCTATGACTGATTGACGTCGGGTAGGAGTCGACGGAAGGTCTTCTATGACCTGCAGCCCTTCTGTACGTGGAGAAACATCGTCTATCGTCCAACCTGAATTTCCGGTAAGTGTCGTGGAAGTCATTTGTCGCACAAGCATCATCGCAGTTTTTGAAAACTTGACTACGGTGACTTGTTGGTGGACTCCCGCGTTCAAGTCTTCGGACTTATTTCTACCTGGGTGCACACCTTTCGCATCCACACTTCTACGTTTATTGTTCCGACGACTCGCAATCTGTTGCGATAAAAATCTGCGTTCGACTCTCGTCATGCATGTATGTGCGAGTGATAGCGTTAAACCTTGATCACACGTCTCACAGTCTCTTTGGCATATCTAGATCACTCCTAGGAGTCAAAAATGCAGTTAAATCCACAAGAAGATATTTGCAAAATGTCCGACTTTTGGTGTTTCCCGTTAACACGCGTGCTCGGCATTGACGCCTCAGACATTCTGGGTCCGTTACACCTTTCCGGACGGCTTACTACGTACCTCCTGTGTTCAGCCGCAAAGCACGGATCCGAATCATTATGCGGAAGACGTATCCTAGCCACCTCTGTGACTACATGAAACATGGCCGTGATTTTCCACGTTTTTCGCAAATCTAATTACTCTCCGGGGTTTGAGGATGTGTCCAAGCATTCCACCATCGTGATTACCGCCGTACCGCAGCATGGATTGGTTCCTTTCTTGGTATGGTACGTGAACGTTCCTCCTGTGAACCACAGCACTTCCGCCATCCAAACATTTTGTCCTGGGTAGCTGGGGTGCGCATCATCGGGTACCATCACTTTCCATAGAACGGTCCTTCAGATGTGTAAGCGGCGTGTGTCTGGAACGCGAGGAGTACAGTGGAACCAAAAATTGTCAGTGTCCATGTCCCAAGTTGGTCGAAGTCTAGTCCAGGATATAAAACATGTCTTCTTTCCCCGACTTTGGACTTAACTACCCCATTCTCCCATTAATTTACTCATCTTCTCCAGGCACTTTGCAGATTGCTGGCGCATACATTCTCATGGCCACCCAATTTCTGTCGGAGACAACTCAGACCTTCGTTCTACCCGATCTCCTCACTATGTGTCCATATCCCCTTCGGCTGAATCGCCACCTCAGTGACGTACTACCGGTCGAGGACAAGTGGCTCATAGAAGTGGGTGGCTTTACCGGAGACAAATTGGAGAAGGCGAAGGCTACGAGCACTGCGCTACTCGGTGCGGTCTACTACGCGGACGCAGATGCTACTCGCCTGCGCGTGTGTGTGGACTACTTGTCGTTCTCGTTCCGTGTGGATGACTGGTTCGATGAATACGACTTAGGAGACGCACGAGCGCTGTGGCAAGCATGCATGGCTACCTTCCGTGACCCGACCTTGGAGACCGAAGAGCACAGCGCCCTGATGGTCAAGTCGTAAGCGTTCCTATCCCTGTTCATGTATCATTATACTGACAAAGCTCAAGATTCTTTGACTGCTTCCGCGAGACCGCTGGCCCCGGTTGTACCGAGCGGTTTGTCCGCGGACTTGATTTGTACTTTTCTGCATCTGAAAGAGAGATTGAACGCCGCACGAAAGGCATTATTTCGGATCTAGAGTCATATATAGTCTACAGGCGGAACACCAGTGCATGCAAGCCTTGTTATGCGCTGCTTGAGTATGCCACTGGCATAGACTTACCTGCTGAAGTCGCGTCTCACCCGGTAATCATTGCATTGGAAGAGGCTGCCAATGACATGATAAGCTGGTGTAATGTGAGTAAACCCATGACCTTGCGGACGTCGGTTAGATAACAGTCCCTAGGATATCTACTCCTATAAAAAAGAGCATGCCCAAGGCGATGTCCACAATCTCGTCATGATTCTCATGTTCGACCAAGGACTTGACCTTCAAAGCGCTATGTATCAAGCTGGTGCTTATTGGAAGGCAGCGTTGCAGCGCTTCGAGGACAACTTGACCATCTTGCCAACGTGGGGTTCAGACGTCGACCAGATGGTGGCTATCTACGTTCAGGGCCTCCAGGACATGATCGTCGGTACATTACACTGGTCATTTGATGCGGGACGTTATTTTGGCAAAGAAGGCCAGCAAATTAAGAAGGACCTGATCGTCAGGTTGCCCCCAATGAAGTCTCTGTTATAGATGTGGATACGAACCCATGATTTCATTCCCATATTATGTACCCTGTGCAGCTCCGCTTCATGTACATATGTACACTGTACATACTTACGCGGTCTTAGTATCGCTATACTCACCTTCAATTTGTGAATGCCAATTTGGAAAGGGATGGGATGGGATAGATTCAGCTGACTACGCCACAAAAAGTGGCTCAGGTACAAACGGAAGTAAATACCTCCCCAGCCCGCAGAAAAAAGGCAGCAGAAATCAAGACTACGAAGACAAGAAGTAACGTAGGTGGTGAGGCAGGTCAAATGAAGTTACAGAAGACTGAGGAGGTCGGTAGCTTGGAAAAGCTTCGCAAGTGCACTATTACATAATCCAAATGCCTTTATTTTATGGAACGGTTGACTTTCTGACAGGCATCAGGCGAAACACTGATCCTAGATGAGTCAACTTCAACTGTGAAGCCGACTACGCGTTACTGTGAAAATTTAGTTCGTTGCTCCGAACAGAACGACAACCGCCCCGCTCGTCAAAGACCCTTTAGGAAAGTACTGTCATTACGGAGACCAGACCGGGAGTCGTGGAAGTCTACTCTCAATGCTTATATCCAACCTCCAGCACCACTGCGTACTAACACAGGAGTTGGTTTGGCAGGCTTTATGCAGTAGCCGACCGTGTTGCCAACAAATGCTCCCGTGTTTCGAGCTCTGCTTCCATTCTGCCATCAGCACTGGTGTCCCGCTCGTTACCGGCCTCATTAACACGCCTGGCGGCATGTTTCAGCTCGCTAGGCATGTACATTTCTTACAGATTGAAACACAGCAACGGTAGACCCGCCAGGCTGTAGACTCTCCCTGATGCCTGGGTCTAGTGGTCGATGAACATGCTGACTAACCTCAGGCTACCCATCGCGTCCTACACTTGGTTCCTCTGCCTGGACCCCAGACACGCCAACCCCTATCTCTCGCCTCTGGCACTCCACACCCACTTCCCCACTACAACGGGCTATCGTAGTAGGCTGTGACAGTCAGATTAGAAGTAAATGCTTGAGTTCCACACCTTAGAAATATGCTATTAATTAATCTCTTCATTAGGCTTTGACTTCGTGCGGGATAGTCACTCGGAAAATGTAGGCGTTGCTGACAAGGCCTCCGCTCTGACACGCGAATAGGCCAAGATCTGACTCCTGTTTCAATGCAATGCCAAGCCACGTCCTCACAGCACTGACAACCTTTCCTCATCCGTACTGAGAAGTTGAGCCTATCCCATTTTGCCTATTACGAGCTTCCCAGTAAAGCCAAATTGTTCAAGCAGCCACATCTGCATTCATACCTTCGGTGGTTGGCTGAGGTGGCGTTCCACAAATCACGCCGCAGCACATATTGCAGGCCAAGCTGTATCGGGAACGGGCCGGAATAGCAAGGGAAATTGTTAGGGAAATTAGCAAGATTGGGCAGCTTACATGGACCACGGCGTTCCGAATAATATCCGAAAATAAAGTCATGCGTCGCGAGTAGGCGGTCGGTCAATGCCCATTCAAAAGGTAGTGTCAGATTGTCTATTTTGAGGCGTAGGTGGATGCTGGAGAAAGAAAGCTTGGCTGTGGTCGAATCATGAAGTGCATGAAGCCGCTAGTACGGCACAACTTCCCTTGGTAACTGAAACTCGTAGCCCGATATGCAGGTACGCCGGCATTATCGATTAAGGTATGGCTACTCCCCGGCCACCCATTATCACTGACGTTTCCGCGTGGGGTAACGCCGCTGCATTCCAGAACCTTTTAGAGCACCGATTCCGGTCGGACCAGACTTGACCGTACTTCATCCGACTCGGACAAGGCTGACCCAGTTTTCTTCGGTATTCACACTAATGGCACGGCTCCAGTCTTCAGTAACCGTCCCCATTATTGTCCGATAATACGTTAACAAGTAACAGCCTAAAGCAGCCGCTCGTGTAGTTCATAGTTACCTTGGCCACGCAAATTAAGCGCTTTGTGCTGTGCCGTGATTTAGGGAACAAGTGTTTTATGTGCGCGTCATGATAACCAAGCCTCCTGTGGCAACGGAAAATGATCGAGTAGCAGACGCTGAGGCTGTAAATGCCAATCTGATGTCAAAATAGACGGCAGAGATACCAACGAGGACGGCTTTTCGTGCATTCGGATACAGTCCCCCGGACCGTCTCCATCCTGAGCGGGTCGCCCACTTATTAAACTCGTGTCAGATGACGTCCGGGACACCATGCAGGAATGGGTCACAGCATTCCCCCGGTTTCCTGAACTATTTGCACATGTAGGAACAAGCTGGCGAAAATATCTTATTTCTACGAGCTTTTTGCCCTTTTGTCATCCGACACTTCTGATTCCAGAGTCTTTGATATCCCCATCTCCTCAGCTGCAACACGGATATATGAGAGCGGCAATACATACGAGGTGAATCAGCCGAAAACGTACCCGAGATCTGTCTGATGGGTCCAGAAAACCATTTCCTCGCACTAATCAACCAGAAGCCCACACTGTACAGGATGACGATGCCAACACAAACAATAGAGTAATTGAGAGTTTGGGAGTTGACAGGCTGAGGTACAAAATCGTGGTGAGGAAGAAAATTCCGCAACACGCGGAGAACACCCGTCAAATTTTTGATAGTGGCGTCAGGGAGGGCACTTACATTCGCCTGAGGAAGGATAAAGGCGACGGCGATAAACGATATCCATGTAACAGCCCCGATGGCGACTGGCATCGAGAATGCACCAAGATGGAAAGGTCCACGAACGAATCGCTCCCGATAAATTACGCGGAGCGCAATCGGGATCCCTGCAATCATTGAATGAAAGGGATACAAATGCTCGCACGTCTGTCAAGCTACTCAAAGCTGTCACATACCGTAAGAAATATAGAGACCGATGGTTGCGATACTAGTAGCAGCTGAGAACGCGACTGAGCTTCCGAGACTCGGAAGTGCAAGGCAGAAGCTAAGAGTACACGCCAGCCACACTACAGGGAAGTGCATATAGTTGAAGATGCATGAAGGCTCGTACGCACCAGTGCGAACAGGATTTCCCCGCTGAGCGTCGACTTTCCGGAAGAACTTGTGTCCGGGTATACCACCATCACGAGCAAAAGCAAACATCATCCGAGAGTTTGACGTGACCGAAAATGTTCTTCAGAGGAAGGGAATGTCAGTCCTCTGCCCTTTGATCGCTACAAAATATCTCACCCGCAGAAGTACATAGCTCCAATGACAAGGATCATCAATACAATTGCGCCCTTTTCTCCGACCGTATCCAGGAAAATCTGCGCAACTGGTTCGCCAGTGGGAGAACTGATGGTGGTCTCCAGATTTTGTATCGAAAAAAGGAGTCCGAGAATAAGAAACCATCCTAGGACCGCAGAAACACCAATGGCCATGATGATACCAACGGACCCAGCCATGGCAGCGTTGTGAGTCTCCTCTGTCATCTATGCCAGTGGTCAGGACGCCATTTGATCACACGCCGCAGCACGAAGTAAGCGTACGTGAGCACTCGCGTCGTATCCTGAATGCACGTTTGTTAGTTACGAAGTGATGCTAAGCAGACTACTGATTCATTCACCTGTCAGGGTGTACTGAGCCATTAGTATCCCAATTACGCATACATACGCATGGCTTGCGCGGGTTCCCCATCCTTCGTTCCCATTTACGCCGGTTCCGTCAATGAACGTACGGAACACGAAGTTCGCCGACTGGTGCTTCGGAGCCCGGGCGAGGATAGCTATAACGATGGAAGTGGTTCCAAGGGAGTGCCACCAAACAGAGACGTTATTCAGATACTTGAGTAGATGCACACCAAAAGTGTTTATCAGTCCTGTAAATCTTGTTCATCAGGGATTTGAAGTGATACGGGCGGACGAACATACCCTGGCTGATCAACACAGCGGCGTATATGCCGATCGTGGTCTTTGGAGTCGGAACGAAACTGGTCCCGAACTCCGCGACGGTGGACAGGAAGTTGGCACAAGCAAAGCTGTTCAAATGCAACTCTCAAGCCAAACTGCCACGTTTCAAGAATTGAACTCTCATGACCTGATTCCCGTGGTAACAGCTACCTGGCCAAGCAGGTTAAACCAGCCCGTGATCCATGACGCTAGCGGCGCGCTTTCGGGCTTAGCTAGCATCGCTGCCCAGTAATATGGCCCGCCACTCGTTGGGTGCGCACTGCAAATTTCTTGGAAGGAGTCACTTTAGGATAAGTCAGTCTGGCGGGGCTCTCCATACCTGCCATCGCAAGTCCGACGAGCATAGTCGTGCAAGCTGAAAAGGAGTCAGGGCACGAAGAACGTATACATCGGTACAGCTGTTTTCCAGTAAACTGACAGACGATGATCCATCCCCATACCATTACCGCAGGGCCTCCGGTATTCTGTGTTTCATCAACTTGTCTATCCAGATCACATCGCCAGGCAATGGCACATACCAGCCCATATGAGAAGAGAGAAGGTATACCCGTAATGATACTGATGATAGAAAACGATACGCCAAAGTTCTGGCGGGATGAATGATGATCTCGCATCCGCCGACAGCCGTCCTAGGGCAATATTCATGCTTACTTGCAAAAGGGAAAGCTCGCGCCTGCCAGTCTTTAATGTTAGAGCGCCAAAAACATGCCACGTGGCGTGACTGACTTCAGTTCTTGCTTGTAACCCATGCGCGCAAGCTTGGCCTCATCCTCATCGTCCTTTGGGACAGAGATGGCGACCTTCGCGGATCTTCCGGACATATCAGCAGGCGTTAGACGGTGTAAGGTCGGAGCTGCGTGAGAGGGGATAGAGAGAACGACTTATAGACGCTCAATCGGTTCAAAGCTCTCTTCCCGGGAAACGCGAAGTACACCGTAAGCGGAACATCTCCATCTCGTCAGGGCTGGGTGCCCTGCACGTATCTTCCTTCTTCCTTATCTCCACAGCTGCTATGGAGACGGCCAGAGTTGGTCGTTCGAGGCATCCCAGCTTATCGCGATATTTTTGACCGTCCGGGTGACAGGTTACCGGAACCTTCGGGGCAGTGCGGAGTGTGGGACCACCGCGGATGTTCTCTACCAATACTGTAAATCTCCAGCGATACTAGCCGGAGGTCAATATTTCAATCTCACTTGCAGCTGGTTAGTCTGCACTCGAGTGAAAGCTGGTCTTGACGGTATATTTGATGACACGCGAGAACGATGCATGGGAGACCAGATAGTACTGGTACATACAAGAAGCGCAAAAACAGCTAACATGTGACGATTTCTTTCGTACCAAAGTGTCCCAGTATATGTATACAGAGAGAGCAGAGCAAAACACCCACAAGCAAGGACGATACAAACGAAGGTCTGGTAATGGCTCCTCACATCGTAAAGACATGAACATCGTTCGTTCGTCCGTCTGATTGGGGTCGCTATCGGAAGTCCAAGGAATATCAGCCACACTATACCAGCTGGTAAACCGTATAACACTAACCCGGATACACACAATTCTCTCCTCGTCTATCATAATTCCAAAATAGTCCTCTTCTGGTTCATACCCCACCTCACAATATGGGAGTGTGGTCTCTACTGGTTTGGGGAAGAACGAAGGATGGTTCTCGACGGATGGCTCGGTAATGAGGCGAGGGTGCTTGGAAGTGGCTCTCGGGGGCTGGAGCAAAATGGGTGGGGCTTTGGGTGTGTCGACTGCGTCGACTTTGTCCGGAGGATTACATTGGCTCTGCCACACAGCATGGCGCACGTTAAAATCGAGAACGTGTACCATCGACTCTTCACTTTGACGCCCTGACGCTAATAGGACTCTATGACCATTCACACACCTACCCAAAAGTGATCGGCTGTTCCACCACGCACAGGATGTAACAAAAAGGTATCTTACTGGAAGCCCTTTTTCTCGATCCCGTGATGCACCATGAAGCGTGTATTTTCCCTTCCCCATTGCTCCCATGGAACCACTAATTGCGCAGTCGATCCTTCCTTGCCAGCACCCGATCTGCTTTTATACTCCCTCATGTATCTCTCCAGCGTACTGTGCTTCAAGAACAATCTGGACCGCAGAATCGGCGTTTCCGTGATATCCTGATCCCTGTTGACGTATGTTACCGAAAAAAAATATGTTTTCTCCTCGTTAGCAGTGACGAACGGCCTACCCGTAGGAGGCCGAGCCACGACAGACCCCACATATGGAAAAAGATCGCGCACCCGGACATGCGGGTGAGTGGCGGGAAGTTGCAGAGAGGCAACATGAATTAAATTAGATTTCGGCTGGGTAACAAACTTCGACGCGGTAGACTCGTGTGCCGAGGAGGATGGTATGCTCTGTTCTGACTCAGCGCGGTCGCCGTCGAACGTGAAAATCTCGATAGTACCACCCTTCTGGAGAGTGGTGATTATGACTGCCCGGCGCGAAATGACCGTGCATTCCAGAAATATGGATCGGACACAGATGGCAGAGTGTTTCTGTAGGAGGTGTGAGTTAGCCATGTACACCCGGAAAAAGAAAAGTTACATGTAACATCGAAAGGTGGTTGTTCGAAGAGGAGATATACGTAAGAAACGTACCGTGATGAATTTCCCTGTCTTCCAATTCCACAATGTAATGTGGAGTGGCTCGTTGGCGAATTGAAACCATATACAGATGATATCGTCGGCGATCTGAATGGCTGAGTGCCTGCCAACGTTGGGAACGGAGATGGGCAACGTAGGCGAACGGGCTTCTGGGTGATCCTCGTTCGTGGAAAGTGTTCGGACGTGCATCTCTAGCAAAGAGGAAGCGAGCGACATCTGCCTGTGGGCGCGCATGCGTGACGCGTCAGCCTGGTCGTCGCCCCTTAAACTGTTGCCAGCAATCTGGGGAGCCTCCCCCACTGCCAGACTCACTGAAGCAGAGGAAACAAACAGATAATACTCACGCACGATCAGTGTGACCACCGGTGAAATATATAATCAAATCCTGTGACGGATCCACAGCAAATTCATGCGTTGATACCTCAGCATATTTTCTATCATGCGTATGGGCCTGTGGGTCCAATGCAGAGGGCAACCAGGTTCCCATCAACTGTTTCCTTCTCTCATTGGATGAGTTAGCCGCGGAATAACAAAAATTGAAGAGTACCCCGCCGACCAGGAAGAAGGTATCGCATGGGGCTGGTATCGGGACACTGATCTTGGAGGACCACTGGAGTGTGGCCCAGGATTGCCGGAGTTCGCGGAGCCGGGCGAGACGCTCCTTGACGGTGACGGAGCTCGGGGGACCGTCCACTATCCCATCAGCAACTAGCTCGATCCGGTACTGAAGTTCCACGGATGCCTGGATAATATCTTTGAATCTATGACATACCTGATATTTGCACTACCACGTCAGAAAATCACGAAGAACATGAAGAAGGAAAGGAGAAACATGAAACGGACAAAGAAGGTATACGTACTGCACAACATCTGACTATCGTACGAGCATCCACCTGCAAGAATGTCGCCGTCCACAACTCGTCAGGTAAATCGATAAAGCGACTCGAAGGTTCAATGGTCTGGATGGTCGCGGTGCCCTGGCGGACGTGGACGACTTGAGCTGGTAGAGATGCCAACATGGTCCAGTGTTGTAACACGAAGGCCTCAACTTGGGCCAGTCTTTTATGTCTTTGGCCTCGACGAAGCTCATCTTCCTATAAAGGTTGGTCTGCGAGCTAGTAGAATGGCGTCGCTGTTCGTTCCACGACATATCTCTTTCTGGAAGAATGGGACAAGATGATATTTAGTGGGACGCACTAGTAGAGTTCCTGGAGCTTCGAGATGGCGACGACTGTTTGGTTGCATTGGATGCTCGGGCGATGGTATGGTGGGCTGGACATTTGACGCTTCATTCTGCTGTCTTTCGTACTTGCCTTATAAATCTCACTATCTACTCGGGAAGTGCCGTCGCCGCCAGCGACAACCTTGCTTGCGAAATAAAGAAGGGAATGTTATCCATGTGAGGGCGAACCCTTGCGTCGCGCAGGGAGAGGCTGACGTAGAGGACCGAACCCACATCTTACAGCAGAGAAACAACATGACTTGGAGCTGTGTATTTGCCCGCCTGATCCACTAGCTTTGAGGATGACTCCGCGGTTTGGACGAAGAAAAAAAGGTTGCAGCTCACAGGAAAATTATAGCAGGTTTCTTTGGACAACTTATGCATGTATACTTGTCTTGTACGTCGGTGTATATCGTCCTCGCAGGTATGTCTTGTTCCTTATGTCGAGCGGTGACTGAGGCATGTTGACAGTAGTAATATGTTCCTTTGCACGGATATGCTAATGCCATGATGTATCGACATGTTACTCAATACAGTACTGCCAGGGGCGGTCCGATCATTGAGTAGTACTCTCGAGGAATGCCGACAACAGAATTACTCTCCATTGCATGGATATGCTTCGCTTTCTCTGAGCTACATATCCACGTATTGCTCCACTGCCACCTCTCGTGCACTTGTATGCATGCAGTAAGCACCGTGTCGTTTATGCACAAGGCGTTTTTAGGTAGCCTGCACTAATACTTACATATTTATACATACCAAGCGGCTAACTGCATGGAGACATGAGTGGACAATGGACATTGCCCAGAATTGCTTGATGGAGAAAATGTAATCATATCATTGTTATCTCGTCACGCTTCCTTGTCCGGACGAGCGGTAGCTAGCTGGCATTATGCGTACATACAATAACCACGGACCACCGCAGGTACTGGGTTTCGTCTGTCCGATCGGTGCGCCCGATCCTGCAATTGGATACCCATTTGAGGGTTCTGAATTTAGACCCGTGATGGTGCTGCAACGAACAAAAAAAAACGACGGTTTCAGTTGCATGTGGAGCGAGCGATTGGAATGGGGAGGGCTTACCCAGTGTTGGTCTTAGAAAATAAAAGCGTCCATGCGTTCCCTTCGTGCCAGCGGATCAGTCTTGCCATCAATTCGACAGATATCCGCCCTTTCAAATCGGTTTCCCAAATCTTCGATATATCGCCTCACACATTCGATAAGTATTTTGAAAACACAACCAAAAATCATGAAACGAGATGCAACTGACGTCGGTGATATCCAACATGGTCGTGAATTGACTGGACGCTAAGACTTTGTGTCCCCTCGCAAACATTTCCCGCAATCGATGCTGTGGACCCAACTCTACCAAGCCTTCCTTGGCAATCTGTGGTTCGGATGCTTGTTCTACACCTCCTTTGTCGAGGTTCTCAAAATACTCGTCGTCGTCGCTCCCACCCACATCATACTTGCTACCTCTGACTTCCGGTTAGCTCTCAACTCCAGGGGCGCGTTGGCACAGACTTGCATCTTCTTCCCTTTTTACATTCTCGCTGCCACCACGCGACAAGAGCAGATGTCTCAATAATCCCTTCACGATGGCATCATAGAGACCCCGCTGCTCCACACTCAGCGGACAGTATATCACAAGCTCGTTTTTTGGGGGGCAAGCTCTTGCCGAAGACGCCAGCCTCGAGACGACGGAGGAGGAAGAGCTTGAGGATTCCGTGAATGGTATAGATGAGTTGTGATGACAGACGGGACGGGAGGGTTCTAAGGTTGAACCTGCGGTACATGTAGGCACGTTCGTGATCAGAAACACGGACATTGTAGGATGGTACAGGTGAGGGACGCAACACACCGCTCATGGAAGGCATCAAGGTCGTTCATAACCGGGAGTATGAAATTAGGCAGAGACCAAATTCTGAAAGGTTGTTCTACCGAGTCCACAGGTAAGAAGGGCGAGACCCCATACGTCCATGTGGGTGACTTACTTGTAACGGTGTTCCCGTCAAGATCATCCGTCCAGCGCTAGAGTACCGTTTGATTTCCCGCATAGTCGAATTGTTCAAGGTGGGTGGCGTTCTACAAATCACCCCGCAGCACATTACTGTAATGCAGTATCGAGAATGGGTAGGCAAATTAAACAAGAGGCATTGTTAGGGAATATAGCAAGATTGGGCAGCTTACATCGACCACGGCGTCCTGAATAATGTCCGAAAATAAAAGTCATGCGTCGCGACTAGATAGTCGGACCAATGCCCATTCGGAGGGCGGTCTCGGGTTGTCTATTTTTGGGGCGTAGGTGGGCGCTGGAACAGGAAAGCTTGGCTGTGGTCGAATCATGAAGCCGCTAGTATGGCACAATTGCCTCTTGGTAACTGAAACTCGTAACCCAATATACAGGTCCCTGGGCATTTTTATCGACCAAAAGTATGGGCTACCTCCTGGCCATCCATTACCACCGAGGTTCCGCGTTGGGGTAACACCACCCCATTCCAGAACTTGTTAGGGCCCGCAGTCTGGTCCGTTCGTCGGCTGACCCTTTCTTCGGCATTCATGTTAACGGTAGCGCTCCTGTCTTCAGTAACTAGTCCCATTATTGTCCGATACCATGCTAACAATTAACAGCCTAAAAAAGACCAGGAAACGTGACCCATGCTCAGTACTCCAAATGCAAGGGGTACAGCACCTTCACCCCAGCTTAAGACTTACAAGGAACACTCACCCCGTAAGGACAGACCACACGGGCGGGTGCACAATCCACGACGTGCAGGACGTACCCAGCTGTCGTTTTGCAGAAGCCTTATCAGCCGCTCGTATCGTTCATAGTTACGCAAAGCGCTTTGTGCTGTGCAGTGATTTAGCCAACAAGTGTTCTACGTGCGCCTCATGATAACCAAGCTTCCTGTGGCAACGGAGAATGACCGAATAGATGGCGCTGAGGCTGTAAATGCCGATATGACGTCAAAATAGATGGCAGAGGGGGATCTTTGAGGTAGGAGAAATGTTGAGGGATCCCAATGAGGACAGCTTTTCGTGCGCTCTGATACAGTTCCCCGGACTGCCTCCATCTTGAGCGGGTCGCGCATTTATCAAACTCGCATCAGAAGTGGTGTCCAGGACACCATTGATATGGCCCGCCACTCGTTGGGTGTGTACTGCATATTTCTTGGAAGGAGTCACTTTAGGATAAGTCAGTCTGGCGGTGCTGTCCATGCCTGCCATCGAAAACCGACGAGCAAGTTGAAAACGAATCAGGGAACGAACGTATACATCCGTACTTGCTTTCCAGTAACTGACACCCAATGGTCCCCAAGCCATCACTGCAGGACCTCCGGTATTCTGTGTTTCATCAAATTGTCTATCCCTGTCACATCGCCAAGCAATGGCACGTACCAGCCCATCCGAGAAAGGAGAGGGTATACCCATAATGATACTAGATAGAAAGCGACACGCCAAAGTTCTGGCGGGGTGATGATGATCACGCGTTCGCCGAAACCCCCAACCGTCCTAGAGTAAACCCGTTGACACTCATGCTTACCTGAAAGAGGGAAAGCTTGCGCCTTTACAGTATTAATGTTTGGAGGGCCAAAAAAACATGCGTCGCGTGACTCACTTCAGTTCTCGCTTGCAACCTCGTCGCCATTTGGGGCAAAGACAGCGACCTCCGTAGATCCTCTAGACATGTCGTAGTCGTTAGACGGAGTAGGGTCGTAGCCACGTAGGAGGATGGAGAGGCTGACTTTTGCACGCCCTACTAGAAGGCTCTTCCCGGAAAAGTGAAGTAGGCAAGTGAAACATCTCCGCGTTGTCAGGGCTGTGTGCTCTGCACGTATTTTCCTTCTTCCTTATCTCCACATTGTGATGGAGACGGCCAGAGTTGGTCATGCGAGGTACTCCCAGCTTATCGCGATTATAGTTTGACTGTCTGGGTTAAGAAGGTTCGGGGCAGTGCGAGTGTGGGACACCCGGCCGCGGCTGTTCATACTGTAATGAACAGCGATGCTACCCGGAGGTCGATATTCGATCTCACTTGCAGCTGATTAGTCTGTGCTCGAGGGAAAGCCAGTCATGACGGAATCTTTTGATGACAAGAATGATGTGTCGCAGAGCAGGTAGTACTGGTACATACAAGAGATGTAAAACAACTAACATGTGACGATCTTTCATAGGAAACTGTCCGAATATGTACTGTACAGCGAGAGCAGAGCAAGACGGGGAGGACGATATACAAACGAAGCCTCACATCGTAAAGACGTGAATATCGTTCATGTCTCCGTTCGAGAAGGGTTGCTATCGACAGTCCAAGGACAAATCAGCCACGTCATGTTAGCTGGTAAAACCGTATAACACTGACCTGGAGACACACGATTCTCTCCTCGTCTACCATAATTCCAGCATATTCCACTTCTGGTTCATACCACATTTCGCGATATGGGAGCGCGGTCTCGAATGGTTTAGAGAAGAACGAAGGATGATCCTCAACAGATGGCTCGGTAATAAGGCGGGGATGCTTGGAAATGGCGTAGCGTTCTCTCGGAGGCTGGATAGATTGAGGTGTAGGCGTAGTTGGAGAGTCAACGCAAATGGCAGCAGCTTTGGATGAATCCGTTGCGCCATCGTCCTCCGCAGGATTAGGATGGCTCTGCCGCACCTCATGGCGCACGTTAAAGTCGAGAACGCGTATCATCGCCCTTCCATTTCGGGTGGCCGGCGCTGGTAGGACGACTCTATGGCCATGTACATATCTGCCCAAACTGTGATCGGTCGTTCCATCAGGCGCAAGATGTAACAGAAAGGCAACGTACCTGAGCCACTCGAACTGATTCCATTGGTGTACCATAAACCGCGTATCTTCCGTCCCCCATTCCTCCCACGGAACCGCTAATGGCACAGCCGATCCTTCTCCACCAGCACCGGATCTGCTTTCATATTTCCTTATGTATCTCTCTAACGTGCTGTTCTTCAAAAACATGCAGAACCGCATCTGTCTCCTCACGGTATCCGGATTCGGATGGACATACCTCACCGAAAAAACATGTATTCTCTCCTCGTTAGCAGCGACGAATGGCCTGCCCGAAGGAGGTCGAGCCAAGAAGGGCCCCGTATGTGTGGAGAAACCAATGACTCGGATATGCGGGTTGGTAATGGGAAGTTGCAGAGAAGCTACATGGGTTACATTTGATTTGGGCTGGGTAACGAACTTCGACGCGGTGGACTCGTGTGCCGAGGAAGATGGTGCCGATAACAATGAATGACTTGCAGGTTGTTCTGGCTCAGTGGCGTCACCGTCGAACGTGAAAATTTCGATAGTGCCACTCTTCTGGCCAGTGGTGACGAAGAATGCCCTGCTCGAAATGAACGAGAGGTCCCATGTCTTGAGCGGGACACAAAAGGTAGATCGGTTCTGCGAACAATGAAAATTAGCCTTGTATAAAACTACACGTAACATCGAAGCGCTGTTGTCCGACAAGGAGGGAGAAAAACGTACCACGATGACTTTTCCCGTCTTCCAATTCCACATTGTGATGTGAGGTAGCTCGAGTTCGATGACATACCATAAACCGACGATATCGTCGACTATCTGCATGAATGCGCCCGTGACAGGGAGCAGAACGGACATGCGCAGTGTAGGCGAACGAGCTTCTGGGTGTACCTCGTTCGTGGAAAGTGTTCGGACATGCAATTCTAGCGTGCCGAAAACGGTCAACCCCAGCCTGTGTACGGGCGTACGTGAGGTGTCAGCCTGGTCGCCATCCTTTAAAACTGTGGCAAACAATCTGGGGACGTCTTCCCCCTACCCCCTCCCCCTCCGCGCGCCCGCTCGCGACTCGTAAAAGCGTAGAAAATAATAAAGAAAGACTCACAAAGGATTGGTGTCACCACCCTTGAAATATATAATCAAATCCTGCGAGGGATCCACGGCAAAATCACGCGTTGACAACCCAACATTTTCTCTGACAAGCGTATGACCCTGTGGGTCCAATGCGGAGGGTAACCAGGCCGCCGTCAAATGCCTGTCCCTAAACAGATGAGGGACCGAATGATAAAGCTTGCAAAATACGCCGCCGACGAGCTCGTAGGCATGGCATGGTCCTGGCATCGGGACACTGATCTTGGAGGACCACTGGAGTGTGGCCCAGGATTGCCGGAGTTCGCGGAGCCGGGTGAGACGCTCCTTGACGGTGAGGGAGCTCGGGGGACCGTCCACCATCCCATCAGCGGCTAGCTCGATCCGGTACTGGAGTTCCATGGATGCCTGGACGATATCCTTGAATCTATGACACACCTAATATTCGCACTACCACGTCAGAAAACATCAAGAAAAAAAAAAGGAATCAAGGAGAGGGGCAACGCGGAATCGAAAAAGAAGGTACACGCACCGCACAACATCTGAGTATCGTACGAGCATCCATCTGCGAGAATATAGCCGTCCACAATTCGGGGGGTAAATCGATAAAGCAACTCGAATGTTCGATAATCTGGATGGCCGTGGCGTCCTTGTGGCATGTTAACGTCTTCAGGGAGCGGTCAGCGTCGACGAACCCAGCTGGTAGAGGTGCCAACATGGTCGGGCGTTGCAAGACGAACTAGGCGTCAACTTGGGCCGGTCTTTTATCTGAGCTACTGCTCTCGCCAATTACACATGACAAATTTAAGTAATAATTAGTGTCAGACCTTATCTGACTTATCATATGATACAGTTACTATGCACCACCACCACCGCTGTTATTGTATCAATGGAGCCCACTATCTCTACCGTAGGGGGACCAAAGCAATGCATAGATATGATCGATAGTCGAACGAGGAACGGTCGTATCGCACTTCTCCCTACATAATGCACCGTCTCGCACGGAGATGGGCACACGAAATGAAATGAGTTGATGAGCTGCTCCGCCAGATCCGTTGCCGGGTCCAGAAGTCAGACCCACAATCACAGCACGGCTACTGTTTGTTAGCATCACTCAAACCTTTTCCGGTCCTGTTCACTCCACCGTATTGGGTATACAACATCTATTTGGCTAGCGTTCGAGAGGGGCGAATTAAACACAGCTGCTAGTCTACTCTATGACACAAAGGTACTATCAGATAACACCCTCACATAACGAATTCAGTACACGACGCACATGACGGATCCTTTTGGTTCCTCTCACTCGGGCACATCCTCGCCCATGATCTTAGTCACCCACTCGTTCGCCTGATTCACGGGTGCTTCGTACACCGCAAATGCCGCTCTCTTACCAACTTGCGGAACTGCGGCCGTTGCACCTGCACCGTCCTTGCCATCGCCCTCCTCTCCCAGTGTTGGCTTACCAGCAGTGTCGGTGTCGCGTGCGACGACGACTCCACCACCGGCCGACCATCCCTTTCCGCGATCCAAAAATACAGCTTCACTCCGGTCGAGCAGCATATCCAAATCTTCGTCGCTCAGTACTCCCCGTTTCCCCTCCCTCGTCGAAGGCACAACCTCGATGTGCTCGCTCTCGAGTTTCAAAAGCGTAGCTGCCATCTCCCCAAGTACCTCTGCCTTCGTCCGTCCAGTCTGTCCAGGCATCTTGAACTTGCCTTCATCGTCACCCCCGAGCTAGTCAGTGTACTACCCAAATACAGGTGTTGCGTAATTCTCACCTTTGGCAATCACCAATGCCTCCAACTGCCGCTTCTCGCTCGCACGGTGCATGATCCGTTCCTCGACAGTGTGTGCCGTCACAAGACGGAATATCAATACGGGTTTCGTCTGTCCGATCCGGTGCGCCCGATCCTGCGCTTGAATATCCATTTGAGGGTTCTGAATTTAGACCCACAATGGTGCAACAGCGAACAAAAGAAATTGACGGTTTCAATTGCGCGTAAAGCGGGCGATTGGAAAGGGGAGGGCTTACCCAGTCTTGGTCATAGAAAAGAACAGTGTCTGCAGCGGTCAAGTTGATACCCAATCCCCCTGCCCGTGTACTAAGCAAGAATAGACAAGGCGCATCGAAGCGGTTGCCACCCTTTTGGAAAGCGTTCATCTGTTCCCTTCGTTCCAGCGGATCAGTCTTGCCATCAATTCGACAGATATTCCACCCTTTCAACTCCGTTGCCCAAGTCTTGGAGATGTCGCCACACATATTCAATAAGTATTTTCTCGTGACGCGTACGAGCTGCAACTGACCTCGATGATATCCAGCATGGTCGTGAATTGACTGAACAGTAAGACTTTGTGTCCCCTCGCAAACAATTCGTCGAGCAACCGTTCGAGGACCATCATCTTCCCGCTACTGTCGACAAGCTCCTCTGCAGTTGCCGATCCTGTGTACAATTCGGCTTCCGTGAGACCCGCATCAAACAGTAACGGGTGCGAGCAGGCTTTACGGAGCTGCATGACGCTGTTTTGGAGTCGCAGGTTATTGATACCTTTGACTGTAGTCGTTCAGCCTCACAGATGAGCGACATTAAAGAAAAATACATACTACTCTCACGCAATCGATGCTGACGACCCAACTCTGCTAAATCTTCCTTAGCATTTTGTGGTTGCGACGGTCGTTCTATGCCTCCTTTGTCGAGGTTCTCAAAGTACTCGTCGTCGTCGCTTCCATCAACATCGTATCTTCCTACCTCCGACTTCCGGTTAGCCCTCAACTTCCGGGGTGCGTCGACGTCGACCTGTATCTTCTTCCCCTTTACGTTTTCGCTGCCGCCGCGCGACAAGAGGAGATGTCTCAACGACCCCTCCACGATGGCATCATAGAGACCCCGTTGCTCCACACTCAGAGGACAATATATCACATACTCCTTTTTGGGGGGTAAGCTCTTGCCGAGGACGTCGGCCTTGAGACGACGGAGGAGGAAGGGTTTGAGGATTCCGTGGATGGTGGAGATGAGCTGGGTTGCCTGAGATGATGACAGACGGGACTGGAGGGTTCCAAGATTGAACCTGCAGTACAATTAGACACGTTCGTCATAAAGATTGTAATTTGTAAGGGTGAGGGACGCAACGCACCACTCCTGGAAGGCATCAAGGTCGTCGAATATATCCGGGAGTATGAAATTAAGCAGAGACCATAATTCTGACAGGTTATTCTACCGAGTCCACTGGTGAGCAGGGCGAGACCTCATACGTCCATGTGGATGACTTACCTGTAATGGTGTTCCCGTCAAGATCATCCGTCCAGCGCTAGGGTACCGTTTGATTTCCTGTATGAGCTTGCAGTTTAGATTCTTGAGACGATGTCCCTCGTCTACGACAATGTAACCCCAGTTATACTTAGAGAGATGAGGTCGATCACGGATGATCATTTCATATGTCGTCACCACCACTGGAAAAGTGGCACGTGTCTGAACAGGAAGCGAACGGGTATTTTTATTTTTGGTATTATGCTTGTTCTTGGTATTTCGTGCACGGGGAGACTCTTCCTCGTCACTTTCTTGGTCATCCTCATAGTCGTCGTCGTCGTCATCTTCATCTGACTCGACTTTGCGCTTCCGAGTGGACATGCTATGTCTGGGTGCCACACGGACGTTGGTTTTCGCTGCCTTTTTCCCCTTTCGCTTGGGCTGCCGTGGTTTTGGTTTCTCTTTGACCATGACGGCTTCGGAAGCTTGTGCAGCGGTTTCAGACCCGTCATCTGGTTCGCGCATGACGGTACGACGGAGCTCGGCACGATCTGTAGGAGACCCATGGTACATGCAGACTGGAATCTATGGGTGAATGAGAAAGGACGGGATTGCGCGGTAAGGAAGCTTCACCAACCGACGGAGCGAAACGACGGAACTCTTCTATCCAATTGTGTATCACGCTCAGCGGGCATACGATCAGAAATGGTCTGAAATGACCCAACTCGCGGAGATGCGCGTTGAACGCGATAGTTTGAAGAGTCTAAGGGAAGTGTTAAGGTCGAACTAGAGAGAGCGCATTGCGTGGTCCTTACTTTTCCGAGACCCATTTCGTCGGCTGGATACGCGTTATACCGGTTTGAAACGACGAAAAAACAAGAAAACCTACCTAGAATACCGGATACGCCGTTTTTGTCGAGGGATACCATCCACTCCACGCCGTCGAGCTGATAGTCTTTGAGCGTTGCACCCGTAATGAGCGAGGGCTGCAAGAACTTCGGACGAGCTGCAGACGCGTCATTTGCATCAGGCTTAACCTCTTCCTTCACAGCCAAGGACTCGTTCGTGTCTTTTTCGTCACGTTCAACTTCGTCATTGAGGCGAGGACGTTTGCGAGCGGCACGCCGGTATACTGCACGTCTGCCTGTGGACGATGCGTTTGTCGACTTTGGTTTTGCTATAACCATGGCTGCGCGAAGGGCAGACGTGCGTTTCTCCTTGTCCATTTGTTCGCCCAGCAGTTTGGAGTAGGTGAAGGATTTGTCGAGAATTCGTTCGAGGCGACCCAGACGATCTCGGAATTCCTGGTGAGCATTATTACGGTGGATCAGGAGTAATTAATACGCGTGCGTACGTCGTCATCGTCCAATAAGAGACCCTCAGACAGCTGCGAGTGACGCGTGTGGATAAGTGAAGGTCGAGGAAAGTGCACCACTCACCTGTCGAGACGAGACTGCCTCTGTACCTGGGTCTTCGCTGGGAGGTGGCGAGGACGCAGCGGTGCTCGCTGGGACCGACGACATCGCAAACTGTCCAGGCGACGACGGTGCTGGGCTTTTTGACATTTTGTTGTGCTCTGAGACTTTGAATTCAAGTTGGACGCGTCTCATTCATGACGCGACGAGCCCTGCTGACTAATCATCGCTGGTCATTGGCCCACGCTGGCCGACGCTCGTCACAACCGCCATGGCACCCCTGCAGGACATTTTCGAGGGCAAGATAGTGAGTGCGAAGGACTTGTGAGGGTGGTCATTGAGGTGTCTTTCTTCAGGACTTCATAGGTCAGAGGAGGGTGGACAGCATCGCTCGGGTGGCGTTGGCAGCTTGCACGGTCGGTGTTCGAGAATATGACGCTTCTCATCATTGAGACGACAACTACAGATCGCATCCTTCGTAGTGGGGTATGCTCTGCAGTCCTTGCGTGTCACGATGGGTACATTTGCCCTGTCTATGCTACTCGTGGTCGTGGTATGTACAAATACGCTTGGGTGACGAGAGATGGCCCGCTGAGGGTCCTTTACAGACGGTGGTTCCCCCGTGGCCCGTGTATAACAGGCATCCTGTGCGGTGGAGGAAGGACTGCTGATTGTGTCAGAGTTGTGTTGAGGCTGATTGGCGCCGTGGTACATAGTTTCTTTGCTGAGGAGAGGGTTAGCCCGATTTACTCAGCTCTGAGAATAAAGTAGCGACGTTTGACGCTGTCCACCACTTTTGTGACACGAACACCGGCGATGGCGACGTTCTACCCGGCGTCGATTGTCCCGACGCTCGGGCAGGTGCCAGAGGAGTCCTCGACCGGGGGTGGTGTGTTGGGACTAGTTGTGGGTCAGGACGAGTTTGACTTGGCGAGGACTCGCACTCAGCCACCACAGCCATTCTCCCCGCCCCGTCCTCTGCCTCATCACCAGCTACACACTCACCCACACAGACAGCAGCAGCTGCAGAGGCCCGTCTCGATGCCCCCCCAGGCGTACTCCTCGCCCCCGCCAACGGCCTCGCCCTCCTCTGAGCCAAAACACCGCAGTTCCATCAACAACAAGCCCAGCAGAGGCTCCACCAGAGTCCTCGGCGACTACATTCTCACAAAAACCCTCGGCGCTGGCAGCATGGGAAAGGTCAAGCTCGCCATACACAACGTCACAGAGGAGAAGGTGCGTCCCTCTCTTCCCAAGCCATGGCCCAGCTCACTTACTCCCCTACAGTTTGCCATAAAAATACTCCCCCGCGTCCACCCCTCTGCTTCCATACCCAACGGCTCGAATGCAACCCCAGAGGCCATCGCAAAGCAGGCCTCCAAGGACGCTTCCAAGGAAATCAGAACTATCCGTGAGGCTGCCCTATCCATGCTCCTCCACCACCCCTACATATGTGGGATGCGTGAGATGATTGTCCATCAGCATCATTACTACATGGTGTTTGAGTACGTCAACGGCGGTCAGATGCTCGACTACATCATCAGCCACGGTCGACTGCGCGAACGCGT
The DNA here is from genome assembly GCA_024613165.1 of Pisolithus albus. Classification (NCBI taxonomy): domain Eukaryota; kingdom Fungi; phylum Basidiomycota; class Agaricomycetes; order Boletales; family Pisolithaceae; genus Pisolithus; species Pisolithus albus. The sequence goes on along the minus strand of JANFAB010000016.1, from coordinate 903,057 downwards.
CGCACGCAAGTTTGCTCGCCAGATTGGCAGTGCGCTTGACTACCTGCACCGCAACAACGTCGTCCATCGCGGTAATACCCTCCATTCCTACTCTTTCCGTTCGTTTTACTCACGACACCGCTCAGATCTCAAAATCGAGAACATACTCATATCGGAAACGGGAAACATCAAGATAATCGACTTTGGTCTCTCTAACCTCTATGATCCGATTGCCCATCTCTCCACCTTTTGCGGCTCTCTGTACTTTGCAGCACCGGAACTCCTCAACGCCAAAGTGTACACTGGTCCAGAAGTCGACGTATGGAGCTTCGGCGTCGTCCTTTATGTTCTCGTTTGTGGAAAGGTTCCGTTCGACGATCAGAGCATGCCCGCTCTCCACGCAAAGATCAAACGTGGTCTCGTCGAGTACCCCGTCTGGCTCAGCGCTGGTACGTCTGGCATGCGGTATGCTGCTCTCCACTGACGGTCGTCTCTCCAGAGTGCAAGGGTCTACTCTCCCGCATGCTTGTAACAAATCCCGCCGCACGCGCCCCTCTCTCCGAGGTGCTCGAACACCCGTGGATGGTCCGAGGGTTCAATGGTCCTCCGGATTCCCATCTCGTCCATCGGGAGCCTCTCCGTGCAGACGAACTCGACCGCCAAGTCATCAAGGGTATGAAAGGTTTCGAGTTCGGGTCTGAAGAAGACATCGAACACAGGCTGGTTCAAATCCTCGAGTCTGAGCCTTATCTCCGCGCTGTCAGTGCGTGGAATCGTAGACGTGGTCGCAATGGCACTTCAAATCGCTGGGGCGACTCCTTTTCAAACTCGTCGTTGGCTGTCTCCTACGATGGCTCCAATAATCCAAATCTCAAAGGCAGCGGCGACTCGTCCATGATAACCCCTTCGAAAAAGTCCAAGCGGTTCTCTGGTTTCGACTTCTACCGGAAGAAATTCTTCTCTCCTGGCTCCTCCCCTCCGGTCACACCGTCCCACTCCCCACCGACGTCGCAGTCTCACCTGTCCATCAACGATGGCATTCGTGATCCGCCAGACCCAACTCGAGGGTTCCATCCTCTTCTCTCGATATATTACCTCGCCCGCGAGAAGATGGAACGCGAGCGCGTATACGGACCCGGCCACTTTGCGAGCTCACAATTGTCTATCACCAACAATGTACCACCCCCTGGGACTCTTTCCCAAGACGAAGCCAACGCTCCCCCGTCTGCATACAACCCAAAGGCATTTACACACCTTCAACCTTTGAGGAGGGATACACAACAGTTCCCTGCTCCCGTGTCTGCGAAAGCCGATTACAGTATGCCCCTCCCGCGCTTGCCTGCTCCAGAAACGTCACACTATTCAGGGATGTCTTACGATGCAGCCTCTGCTGCCCCCGCCACACCCACCACCCCGGTATTTCATGGTCAGCCACGGCCTCGCGATGCTGGGCTCCCTGTGCCACCGACTACCTCGCCTCCAGGGGATGTTACTCCCACTGTCACGGCGCTTCCCCTGACCACGGCTCCCCTCCCGCGTGCACCCCCTGCGTCGACTCATCGTCGCAGCCACAGCATGAGTCAGCGCCCCACGGTCTTGCGTGGCCTCAGCGGTGTATTTGGTGCCAGGGAGAACCGTGTCGACGAGCGTCCCGAAGAGTCGCAAGTCCCGCATACAGCTGGACCAGAGTTTGGTGTGTTCGCCACCGAGAAGGAACGTATCACTGGTGAGGAGGGGGAGCTGCGTCAACCGTCGTCGCAAAACGAGGGACCATTATCAGCTGGCGCAACTCTCGTCAAGCGGTTTGGGACGCTCCTTGTTGGTCGTGGTGGTGGTGAGCAGCACGAGAGGAGGAGCATTGGCAAGCGTACGACGATCGTGGGCGGTGTTCCTCTGAGGGGGGCCACCAATGGTGATAACGAGAACGCGGGACCGACTACGAACGGAGCCAACCAATTCGAGCCAGTAGGAGACGTTCGACCACAGAGCACCTATGCTCCACCTTCGATCTCAGCGAGTCAGAGCCAGCCGTTGGCCCATGCCCACAGGAGAGCTGCGACCGTCCTCGATCCACATAGTCGTTCTATGCGCCACGAACGCCGAAGCAGTACTGGGGGCGCGTTTCTGCCCAGCATCGGTGCGACGATCGGACGACATCGACGACCGTCGACTGGGCAGAGTGGGATTGGTGCTCGTCCAATTGGTGTCGGACAGTTTGGACGTACGGAAGAGGTGGAAGAGAATTTGGAGCAGGAGGCTTTCGATGGGCGTACTGAATCGGATAGGGAGCAGCATGCCGAAAGGGACTTCAAGCCCGTACATCTGAAGGGATTGTTCAGGTATGTGGTCTTTGTTGTATCCTCATCATCGCGTTCTTATCATTGTTGGACGATACGTATGGTGCAGCGTCTCTACGACTACGACCAAACCACCGTCGGTGCTCAAGACGGATATTAGGAAAGTCTTGGATCGCATGCAAGTGCAATACCGCGAGACCAAAGGTGGTTTTGAATGCATCCACATACCATCCATCGCCATCTCTGCCCAACCCGAGTCATCGTCGGCACAGCCACAGCCTCGCACCAGTCAACACCGCCGTCGGGGTTCTTCTGGCTCCAACGACACCGGCATCACGGCCCGATCACTTGTCAAGAAGGCCTCCAAACTGTCGTTTGGTGTCAAATCGAGGGACCGAGAGAGAGAAAGCATCAAAGAGAGGGAACAACAGCTGCCTCAACAGCAGAATATCGAGCCTGCTCCAGGTGCTGTAGTAGACAAGGAACTCCCTCATAGACCTTCTGTCGGCACAGTTTTGAGCGTTACGCCGAGCAGCGGTTCGTCGTCATTCTTCAACGTCTCGTCCAATGCGCACACTGTCCTGGCTACGACCGAGACTTCTCGCCATCACCACCAGCAGGAGCGCGATAACGTTCCTACTGCAGCTCCAGCGTTTGACGAGCAGGCAGTTTTCCGGCCGCACTCTCCTGCCAAGGGCAAGCTGCTACCACCCATACCCCGCGATTTTGCTGCGGTGCCTCAACCTCCAGCTCCAAAACTCACCCCATTCCCGACTGGGGAAGTGGATCAGGAGGTGTTCGAGATGATGGGAGCTAATTCACTTTCCGTCCGGTTCGAGATCAATATTGTCAAGGTGCGTTGCGGAATTTGGGATAATTCTACACATCGATCTCTGAGTGCTCAATTCGTTTGTTTTTTGTAGGTGCCGTGGTTACCTCTGCATGGAATACAGTTCCGCAGAGTCGGTGGTGATGGCTGGCAATACCAAATGCTCGCTAGGAGAGTACTTACTGAATTAAAGCTATGACGTGGCCACGTTGACTTCGCGGTTCATCCACAATCCTTTTATCTTTTCTCTCTCTCTCTCCCCCCTTTTTGTCACTACGACGACTTATACGACCCATTTTAGTTGACGCGTTTCATGTACTACTGCTCCGTCTCTCTCACTCACTCATCTCATCCTCATACACACAATGCTTTTATCTGAGTGACATATTTGCTATGGTCTGGGTTTCTCTCTCACTCTCTCCTTTTGAACTTCTCAACTCTCTTTCGCTTCCTTCGGCTTTTCTTATTACGGGCAAGCAACGCTGCGACTCTCCTCGTCCTCGGTGTGCACAGGTGTTCCCTTTTCGTACGCTGCTGCTAGCTACTTAGTTACGCCACTACTTATTTTCGCAGAGTCGGTAAAATCTTGTCGGTCGGGTGCTTTCCAGAAGTATATGTATCCATTCCATGGTCATTTGCAGAAATACCTATACTACATTCTGCTTTTTTTTCCTATTAGCTGGTTGGAAAAATTCACTGAAAACTACGTTCTTTCTGAGATTACAATATGGGAGGGCCAGCCATATTGCGCCGAGTATCAGGTCGGACGAGCCGGAGCACATCAATCTTGCCCTGCCTCGTTGCATTGACCATGATGCTCGGAGTATACCCAGACGTGACTGGAAGAAGATACATCTGGGGCATGGTCAGTTGTCAATGGGGCTTTGGCTTCCACCGACAAGGGGTGCAAAGCGAGGACACATATATGAACGTCTGCGTAACGCACGCATCCCACGAAATATCTGGCAGAGGATCTTGGACAAAACCAAAGCTTCCTCGCTGACTACCACTTCAAGACGGGGTAGAGCGAAGGTGAAGCAGGATCAGGCGTTGTCGAACGTCAGCGAGGTTCCACTTCGGCTAAATGGTCCGACGTAGCTTGTGATATGTTCCAATGAAGCAAAAGTACGCGAGTTTACGCCCTACAAGAACGATGCAGAATGGGTGAAATCAAGTGGTGGGGCACAGAACAAAAAAAAGCAGGTGTTGCCTCGCTCCGCTGTTCAGTAACAGGTAAACCCCGGCGAGCGACAGTTCTTCCAATGACCCGGCAGCGATGAATGAGGGATGGATCCTACATAGGCATCCGCGCAGTGGATACAAATCTAGATATGTATGGGAGCAGGGACGCACGAATGAACTGATTAGCAAGGGACCAAACTCTTATAAGGCGGATTCTGTGAATGGTCTCTAGTAGGATGCCCCCGCAATCCTAGAGAGTATGCAAACGGCCTTCGGGTGAGGCATGAAGACGAACTCGCCCGCTCATAACTGATGAGGACGATTTTCCGGAAGGTGATCGCTAGACGGTAACATGCCCTGCTCGCACCACATCGGAATCGATAGACGTCCTGCCAAGATGACTGGATACGATGAACTTGAAACGTTGTAATGGGATACATTACCGTGCTCCCTTTCGATACGTTTTCGCCAATCCCCCCGCCCCCCCTGATGTGCGACCTCGTGTGGACGAGAACGCCGGAATTTGTGTGGCGGGCTTTAACCAGGCTCGGTGTTCGCTACATGTACTGTGCCAGAACGGTGATGTCGTTTGCCTGATCTTCAAGAACGTGATGCGACTTTGGTCGCCTGATGGATGACTTGAGGAACGTTTAGATCATAATGGATCGGGTACTGCGAGTAAGCGTGCTTGTCTTGAGACTGAACCGTGAAAAGGTGCGGTAGGAGCGAGTACCCTGCGGCAATAGGCTGAACAGCCATTTTGTAGTGGGACAATAGCGATGGCAATAAAACTGACAAGTCTTCCAGAAAGGAATCGGCGGATGGAGTGGGCACCAAGCAACGCAGACAATCCCTCAGGCTTCCGCGATGGGCACGCTTCGCTATTTTGTCCTGAAATAAATCAGGGTACAGAGTCCCAACACAGTCGACAGCTGTTTCAACTCGTTGCACAGTTAGAATGCAGAAGTTTACTGTAATGCGACAGAGCCTGGTGGTAAATCCACTCACTAGTAATTGCCACCAAATCAGAAACGCTCGATCGTGGAGTTCGTGGGTCCTCGAGCTAGCTTGATGCTTGTTAAGCTCTACCTGACTCGAGAAAATCGTCCGGCCAATGTGAAGCGTCAGATAGCTCGCAACTGGCCGCTCTCGAGGAGACGTGTCATGAACACCACTGAAGAGTAGCCTCCTCACCCGCCAGATTAATCGCTAGGACATGAAAGCCCTAATTCACTGACGGGCGGCGCGTTGGGGCTCCGGCGCCTTGCGAGTGACTGGCCGGCGAGGCTGCTTCCCACGGCAACGCACCTATGACTGGCTCGTTTGAATGGACATTCCATTGAATCCGCCCGTATCGATTCAACTGCGAGGCGTCAAACCACTGGCGAACCATTGCGCGTCTTGATGCTCGTTGGTGACGATACCGCCGCGTGTCGTATCTCATCCTACCCGTCCTATCTCAGTGGGGGTAGTACACGCGCGGGCGGGCCTCCAGCCTGATGCATCACGCTTTCAGCATGTTTCTGCCACCCCTCTACCCCATGCGTGACCTCCTGCAGACTAGTAAATCTCAGAACATGTGGAGGTGTCTAATCGGGCTCCGAGGCCATTACAGGTTACAATGGTAATGTTGTGGTGCCAAATCTTCTGATCTAGAAGAACACGATGTGATTTTGGCCGCGTGTATTGATCCACATGTTCAGATTGAGGAGCGTGCAGATTATATATTGGGTGCTGCGAGTGAGTCTATCATGCATCGTTCTTCCCTTCTCTAACCTCCTGGACAAGCTCTTTACCGGCATGTCAGCGACAATGATGGGTACGTACCAGCAATTAGAGAGGCTGAGCGATCCGATTGACAGTTTTCTGTGATGGTTAAGATGCGAAAGGGATCGAGATTGTGTCCCAGAATAAAATATCCGCAGTCACCTTTGCGGACGAAAGTCAAGTCATAGCAGGAGATGACAAAGGTGGCATTCGTCGATGGAAGGTTAAAGACGGGGAGCAACAAGGTCCAACCATGCAAGCAAGTGGCGGCGTCCTTTCTGTCGTCATTTCCCCGAATAGCCGGTGGTTGGTAACCGGAGACCGGGGAACGCAGGTGATCGTTTGGAATGCAGCCACTCATGAAAAAGTGCTCGAGTTCGCAGATTTCCAGCATCTTGTATGGGCGGTTGATATCTCGAGCGACTCTACTAGAACTATCGCTGGGGATGGCCATGTCGCCCAGATATTCAGTATTACCTCGGGTATCCGATTCCTTCCACGCATCCGACATGGTTGGGTTCTTGCCGTCAAGTTCTCCCCAGACGGCAGTCTGTTCGCTACCGCCTCGTATGATAGCGGTTTTCGCGTCTACAGCACGTACAATGGCGATCTCTTGTTCGATTCAGTTCAGGAGGGTTCAGCTGGTTTATGGGCGGTCACTCCGTTGGCCTGGTCATCTGATGGCCAGCAACTCTTCATGGCCAGCATAGGCAAAATAACTTGTTTCAACGTCTCCGACTCGTCGACTTCAGAGTGGTCGATCCACGAAGCTCAATCTAAGGCATCTATAGCCTCCAACGGCAGATTCATTGCGTGTTGCGCAGGCACATCGATTTCGCTATGGGATTGCGTATCCCGTAAGCGGATCGGCAGTATTATCACGCACACTACGCAGATCGAATGCATTGCTCTCTCACCAAGCGGGGGGTATCTTGCATGCGGGGTTGACAAGAATATCGCAATTCACAATCTCAAAGATATTCTTTCCTCTGAGTATTTTGATCATCGTGTGAGTGTACTTCGGCTCATGTAGCTTCCGTCGCTAATAATCATTACCCAAGTCTCATGCGCTGCGTAGCGCTTCAATCCGTCGGCAACTACACAGTTCTCAGCTTCCGCTTATACAAGTGAGTGACGAGGTTCTTAAATCATGGACATTGGACGACGACCCGACGAACACCGAAATGCTGCTGTCAGAGGAGATAACGAGCAGTTTAAGCCCCAGCTACTATACACTAGCAAACCGCGCTCTTGTAAGAGCGCATTTGGAGCATGCGGCGCCTGCATTAGAGGATGCCAAGGAGGTGAGCCTGCTTCTTCATTACTCCACACGCGTGTTTACCGACGTGCATCACAAGTCCATCCAGGCTCAGCCATCACCTATTGGCTATATCGCGATGGCGATTGCTCTACTTGGTCATGGAGATCGAGAGAATGCGCTATGCACGTTCGACGTTGCGTTTCATGATTGCGAGCCACAGGACATTAGATTTCTCTTACTACTAAAGGTGGGTGACGCGATTGGTATCCTTGTCACAACTAACTCACGCTCCCCCCAGTCGATCCTTGTATTCGAATCTGGAAATCAAGAAGAGGCGGTAGCACGTGTAGAGCACCTCGCCGTGAGAGCGAAAAAGGACGACGATGAAGAGGCCACTTATCTTTACACCTAAGCACGTGCTTTGCGTGATGCAAACATGGATCGTTGCTGATATATTCCGCAGGTCCTTGGAATTATGTACATGAAGAAGGGAAATTATGGACGTGCAATACCATTGATCGAGCGTGCAAAGAATCTGGGTCCAAGGGACAAACAATGTCCTCCCTTAGTGACAATCTCGCTCGTAGGTCTTCTGCTGCACTTCCTATCAATCTAATCCTCCATAAAGATATTTGGGTGGAGTTTTGATGGCCTGGGCATCGCTGCTCAACAGCGCCTATGTGAAACTCTCTACAACGAAGAACGTGCAGCCGAAGCTGTAGAAATTCTCCTCAACATCATCAGGACATCGGATGAGGAGGCCCAAGGGAGCAAGGCAACTGCGGACTGGGTTGCAGGTGTGTCCTGTGACCTTTAGTCTGGTTGACGTGCACTTTGCATAATATCTGTCATCAGACTTCGCCAGAAAATGCGCTATGACACTTGAACAAGTTGGCGATGATGCCCTCAAATCTGCAAGATATGATGACGCAATAACCCAATACTCCGCTGCATTGTCCCTCACTCCTCCGACTCCCGCAGGCCTTCTTATTAAGCGGAGCAAAGTTCGAGCGGCAAAAGGACTATGGGAAGAAGCACTGGAGGATGCGACCGAGGTATACATGATCCCCTTTTCGCGTAAGTTGATTTCTTACAGTTGCTGCATAGGCCGTGAAAGCGGACCCCTCTTGCCCTTGGGGCTTTGAGGTAAAGCACGTGGCGCTTCACGGTGCGAAACGGTATGACGAGGCGATCGATGCATTCAGGTCTATGCTGCAGGTAATCGAACAGTCGCATGACCCTGCAATTAGGCGTATGTACCTCCTGTATGAATCTAATACTCACAATGACGATTTCACAGAACTGCGCAAGGACTACAATTCTCCATCCGCAACGATTGCAGCCATTGATCCTATCATCCGCAGAATCCTGAAAAACTGTCCCCTCGTTGTCGTCGATGTCGCCACGGGTTGCCTTTGTGGCGGTTCTGAACGGATACGCATCTTCAAAGCTAGTCTGACGCTCAAAGAACTTGTTTCATCCATGACGAGGCAACTGGACAATGAACGGATCCTACGGGTGGTTGCAGGTTTTTTTGGATACGTCATGTTCTCGCACGCATGGCAAGGGAATGAACCATTGTTCTCGGACGTTAATAAAGTCAAATCCGTGTGGAACCTTCCCAACACGCCCTTAAATGAGAAGCTGCGCAATTTCTGCAGGGAGGCACGCAGACTGGGCCACAATTGGGCGTGGTCGGACACCTGCTGTATCGACAAGACCATGAGCTCCGTCCTCAATCAATCTCTCACATCTATGTACAAATGGTACGCGGATTCGGCAGCCACGCTTGTATTCCTCGCCGGTGTGGCAAGTCCGCCCAAACTCGGGGACCTTGCCTGCAGTTTATGGATGACACGAGCGTGGACTTTGCAGGAGCTCCTCGCACCGAAAGTCATCTTTTTCTATGACTCGGGATGGAAACCATACCTAGGTGATACTGGCGCAAACCACAAGGACTCCCCTGCGATCATGCAAGAGTTAGCGGACGCTATCAAAATCCCTCGTGGAACCATCAGTTCGTTCTCTCCAGACGATCTTGGAGTATATGAGAAACTTCGTCTCGCTTCGACGCGTAACGCGACGGTCGAGGAGGACGTTGCGTACTCTCTCATCGGTATATTCAAGTCTGACATCAGGCCTCATTATGGTGAAGGAGTTAACGCTCTCGGACATCTTCTCGAGGAGATTGTGACCCGCTTTGGTGAGGTCACCGTGCTTGCATGGTCAGGGAAGTCATCATCGTACAACAGCTGTCTCCCAGCTTCCCTTTCCGTCTACGGCCAATCTCCTCACAACCTTCCATCACTCGAAGGGGCAGAATTGGAAACTTGTGTCGCGGGATTGCGTAGCCAGTTTTCCCCTCAAGAAGCTCTCGGTATCTGTAGTCAGATCAACTTCCTTCCCCCCGCCCGTTTTATGGCCCGACGTCTACACCTTCCATGCATAGTCTTCTCTGTCAAAAGGCTCGGAGTACAGGAGCTACGTGCGGGAGGAAATGAGAAGCAATATCGTGCCAGAGTATCAGGGCTTGGAAAAGTGGAGTTCACGACCGCGGACGACCTCCCGCTGAACGAGCCACAGAAACTCGTCGTCGTGCATCCATGGATCCGTCGTATCCGAGGTCCGAGCAGTGGTGTTGCCTGGAGAGATGACTCGGAGTCTGATACCGACTCCGACTTGGATTCCGATGATGACGCTATATCAAATGGAAACACGTCCCCTTCCCCATTGCATGCTGTCCCTGCACCTCATGTCGACGAATATACCCGGGCACTACAGATGATTGCTCGCCTCGGACAGCCATTCAGCGCATTGCTTCTCGTACAGCAGCAAAATGGAGAGTACATGAGGGTTGCTACAGAGAATGAGATTGTCATCTCAGGACTCAGAACCAGCATCACCTCCAAGAGCATTCGGGCGCAGGTTTTGGAAATCCTATGATGCGTGTGGGGGGTATGATGCGTGTGGGGGGTATGATGCGTGTGGGGGGTATGATGCGTGTGGGGGGTATGATGCGTGTGGGGGGTATGATGCGTGTGGGGGGTATGATGCGTGTGGGGGGTATGATGCGTGTGGGGGGTATGATGCGTGTGGGGGGTATGATGCGTGTGGGGGTTCGGACTAGGCTGCGGATTTTTAAAGTGGATCTACCTTGCCGACCTTTTTCGATAGTCCATTTATATTGCTTTGACCAGCGAACCACGAGTTCCTCTGACTGGGCAGTCATATCTCTCCAACAGAAACATGGAAACAGTCTGCGCCAAATTTCCCATGTGATACTAGACTCTCTAAAGCCAGTCAGCAGGCGCATCTCATACATTTGTGAAGAGTCGGGATAGACAGCGAATGGTATTACACAACCATATCCAGAGCGTCCAGCAAAGGGGAAGCGCGCCAGCTGGTAGACATCATACCCTACTTTAACCTCTTGCTCTCCGTTGAAGCAGCTAGGCGTCAGGGGTATTACGAACCAAAATACCAATCAGATGGCCTGACTGACTACTAGGTCTACGTCCAGCTTTTCCAGCAACTCCCGATTCTCGGGCGGAGGGGACGCATTCATAAATCGTAAACCTGTTGGACGGGTACCACCTTCAACTCACACCACCCGAAGTATCAGTTGTTAGACCGTATTTGAAGTATAACTTCAGGATGTCTAGGGCCATCACACCAAAATTACCCAACAACGAGATACAAATATATACAGATATATCAAGCGTCGGGCGCCTGTTTGATAAGTGTAAAGAGAGGTAGCGCATGAACACAGCCCAACAAGTACCCGTATGTGGAAGTGGAGATGAATGGAACGAGAGGGAAACATGCCTGACTTTGGCCCATCATATGGTACGCGTCAATAGGGCTGCCCTCGCTCGCGGTGGCATATGCCTGCGGTAGGTGGCGCCGGTGGGACGGACGTGAACGCTGACCGTCTTGCTGCAGGAACCCCTCGGTTTCCGCATCAATGCAACAAATTCAAATGCTATATGAGGAAATTAGCACTTGCCCTAAAAGCGTATCCCAACACTCACTTCTGTAACTTCCTTTCCACTGCCACCGGCACCTCCGAGTCCACTAAACATGACATTTCAAACGCCCCAAGAGGTAGAACCCTGCCCACACCCGCACCGAGGACTCGGACGTCCTCGAACAACCATCCACTGAACGCAGAATTGCTTCCTCCGGCTGCTGCTGCGCCACTTGCCCATAGCCCGCCGTTGTTCACGTTCCCAAGCACCAAGTATACCCTCATCCCTCACATTCGAAATGAGCTAGGCCTTATCTATCCTCGCCCCTCGCTTGCTTCACCCCCCTCCGCCCCAAGTAGAAGAAGAAGCACCAGTGCCAGCAAACCTCGTTGGGCGAAGTAAGTCAAGCTTGTAATGCCCGCCGCGAAGGCAGACATCTAAGGATAAAACGCCTCGAATAGTTCATCCCAGGGCTAACACCTCTAACGTAGTACGCCAATCAGTTCCTACGCCTTCAGCAAATTTAAATGGGACGGGGAATCCCGCACTGTTCACGATATCCGACCTGGAGCCCAAACCAGACTTACATCCCAACTTTGATCTTCGTGTCGTAGCAGAACCGATTTATGTGGATGACCAATATAGGAGGGAGAGCCTCAATGTGGACTTGCTGTTGCGCTCCGATTGTCATACCCGGGCAACCGAGTGAGTGAGTTGAACAGCCCGTTGAGGATGGGATATATACCGTAGTGTATCTTGAACTAGTTAGTGAAGGCCGGCCTCGAGTGAGTGGAAGCGGACCTTATTTCCCCCATGTGCGGCACCCAACGAGGACGGTTCACCGGACGTGTACGTGAGAGGAACAATGTAAGGATGGATATTTCCATGTGACGTTCAACTTGGGACGGTGTTCCTGCCTGAACCTGAGGCAGATTGACAGGTAGAATAATGCACCAAAGTCGAAACCATATCACACTCATGCAGTGTTTTGAGAACGGCCCTTTTCTGTGAACGTTTTGGTTATCCTGGGCTCTGGGATCCGGAGTGTCCCGGTGCCGGCGGAGACTGGCTGTCACTCGGGTTGATGTGACTATCAAACCTACAGTAAGCTGACCAGTGACCACCAGCTGACCCACATGCTCGCCCTGTATGGAGGGATCAGGCTATCCACTCGCGAATCCTAAAAGCGTTACATATATCTCTCACCTCATCGCCATGATAAGCACTGCCCGTGCTGACTATCTCGGCCCTTCGTGAACTCCGTAGAGGTCTTGAAACCCCATCTATCAGATCCTAACATACCACCAGCAGGCATTCCATCATGCCCCATCCAGTAGACGCAAGAGAGGAGCTGATTTCTCTCGTCTCAGCAGCTCTCAGGGCGGCTGAAGCCGATGCAAAGTACGCACAATTTCCTATCACCACTCAAGATACTTGGTTGCTTACGTCTGCTTGCTAGGACGGGAAAACTTATCTTTCGCGATGAGTGGCGGCCCACACCCAGGACCACCCCCCGTAGTGCAGGGTATGCATTATTCAATCCCTCGTCACTCGAGATACCTTTTTTTCCTCATGTCGGCTTGCTAGCGCCCATCAATATCCGTCCTGGTGGGACCCCATCCTGGCTCGGTGGGGCGTTCATCTTCAGCAAGATCAGCCTCCTGCACCAGCCTCAACCTCAACTTCAGGAGGTGCAGGTCCAGACGTAGGCGGGGGTGCAGATGCAGACAGGGGTGCAGGCTGGGCAGACGCCCAGGAGGAGGTGCCGCAGGCACGGACGCAGCAGGACGTGGAGGATGCCGTCGCAGAACTACTCAAGAGGAACCGTGATGTATTTGACAAAATTATCAACCATTCTTTCCCTCGAAAACTCGGTGACGGCACTGCATCCCTCGATGGCTTCCGATACTACATGATTGTAGGTCGATTTTTTTCCATCTGTATCATGTGTTCACCCACAATCGAGTAGCAAGACATGAAGTATCTGCAGACCTGTGCCCAGTTAAAGATGATCGCGGCTGGAAATGCGCACGACTTTGAGGAAGTAAGAGCGTTCGATGCGCGTCATAAGAAATCGCTCCAGTATGTGGACAATTTGAAGACTATCTGCGTCACCAAGCTCGGTATTCCTGCGAGCATTGTCGAATCCACTCCACGAAGTGATGAGCTGAAAACGAGCGAACGTTTCTATAATGTTGCCCTCCAGGATCGACATGAAGACGCCCTCTTCGGGTTTGTTTCATCTGTTTCTTTCAACTTCGAAAGCACTATTGAAATTTGCCCGACAGATACTATGTTGTCTTGTTACCTTGCGTACTGGTGGGACATGCCTTAATCCTGGATTAAACCATCTGACAGTTGGTATCGCTCAGTCATACTGGAAGATCGCACACCGTTTAGTGCAGGCTACATCGACGGTAAAAAGTAAGCATTGCTCGCTACATTTTGTGCAAGTCTAATGTCCAATCTCTGTTTAGATGTGGTTTACCACACAACTTGGACCGAAGAAAACGATGACGATTCCTCTGTAGTCAAGTATACCAGTAGGTTTCTCTCCATCCATAGCTTACCATACCTTGTTGTCTTATCTTACTAAACGTCATATAGAGTTCATTAATGAGAATATCGCGGCTAAGGGTGGTGTAGATCAATGGAACTACATTTTCAATATTGCCTGCATGCTTGAAGCGCAGCTTTTCGACACGGGCCTTCAGCACCATACCCTATTCCAGATCATACCTGATGGAACCTACTTCATCCGCAATTCCTCTCGTGAGAAGGTCGTGCTTGCCATTCAAAAAGTCGAAGGTTCTCCCTTCGATGGATCATCTGTTGTGGGAGTAGACAAAACAGGTGGGGATAACGAGCAGGTAATTGAAATGTATTGCCCTTTGTTCGTCCTCAAATTAACCCACTGTATAGTGGCTTGTCAATGCAACCACAAATGGATATATGTTCCAAAACTTGGGGACTCGTCTTTATCTCGGAGTTTCCTCCAAAGAGGGTCGAATTTTGCAAGCCGTTTCCGAGCCATACTACTGGTGGATTAATCCTGCTCCAAGCGAGCCAAACCAAGGATCTCCGTTGTATCAGTATGTTGCTGTGCAAAGCGTGGTGTGGAAATGCAAGGTTTACTTAGTACCCGTCAGGATCCATGACACGGCAAATCTGCGCTATACATTATATGCAGACAACAAGGCACTCAATAATCTTGGGTCAGCCAGGCTTCCTGTATAGTATTCTTCTTGGGTATGCAAGAAAGTGTCCACTGATGGAAGCCCAATACAGATCAATCTCCACGACTCCGAGTTGGAGAAGTCTCCGAGTGTGGCCTCTTGCCAGACGTGGTCATTTGATAGACTCGAGCAACTTGCCACCCATACCCCTGACCCCAATATCACGTCTCGCGTAGACGACAAGTTTAGTTCATCGAAACAATCCTCTGAGCGGGCATCGTCCGACCGTTCTTCGGAATCCGATTGGCGGGCCAGGTATGAGGAGCTGGAGCAGAAAGAACGGGAATCCCGCAGGTGGTATGAACAGCAGCTGGCAGAGAAAGACCGTAGGTTGCAGGATATGGAGTCTCGTCAGCAGGACATGGCGCAGAGAGAAAAGGAGGCGTTGGATTCGGAGGTTCAACGATTCAAATCTGAATACCTGCGGATACAGTCACAATTGAGTCGCCAAGTGAGGGAGAATAAGTTATACAAGGACGAAATACGTCGAGCGGAGATGCAGAATGAGGAGATGAAGAGACATTTGGAAGAGAAGGCGAACGAGCTGGCGGAGAAAGACCGTAGGTTGCAGGATATGAAGTCTCATCAGCAGGCCGTAGCGCAGGAGGAGCGGAAAGCGAGAGAGGCATTGGATTTGGAGGTTCAACGATTGAAATCCGAACTCCACAGGATGGAAGAGACGAAGACGCGTTTGGAAGAGAAGACGAACGAGAAAGAACGGGAATTACGCAGGCAGTATGAACAGCAGCTGGTGGAGAAAGACCGTAGGTTGCGGGATATGGAGTCTCGTCAGCAGGCCACAGCACAGGCGAGGGAGGCATTGAATCTGGAGGTTCAACGATTGAAATCCGAACTCCACAGGATGGAAGAGACGAAGAGACGTGCGAAGGATAAGGGGAACGAGGTGTTGTTTGAATATACTTTTCGACCGCGCTAAGTAATACTGTTATGCTACAGGCAATGCACAATTTTTATAAACCTTCGAGTAACTTCGCAACAACACTTTTGGTGCTCGTTCTTTGATAGTATCACGGGGGGATGAAGATCGCTATATCTGACAGGGGTGGGATCGGTCCTCGCCGTCTGGAACCTGGCGATCGCGTTGTTGTCGACATCGCAACACCTCCATGGACCATCTGACTCTAATTGACTGACAGACGGCTCGTTGGGGCTCCGGCGCCTTGGTAACCGGCCAGCAACCACAGCATTCACAGTGTTTCGCTCAGCTATTGTCTTTGCGTCCACGGAGAATAGGATGTCTTACAGGGTCCCATACATTGTCTAGAAAGCACCCTTGTGGGTCTCTCGCAGATGCGGCATCCTTTCATTCAACGCCAAGCACCCGAGGGCTTCCAATGATAACTGCGTTGATTGGCGCGTTAAAGGTGGTCGTTGGACACTGCAAGTATCTGACCCTGTTAGTTTTGGGCTTTGTTAGCAATAGGACTCGTTCGTGCGGTGGGACAGGTAGCGCTGACATTCCTCCCTCTAGTGTTAATCAAAAATCGGATAGCACGCAAGTATATCGAGCACCTTGGACGCGTTCGCGATAGCCATCTAGCGTCTGAAGAGAAAAAGACTCTTTTGCTACGAAGGATACGCTCGAGCACGTTACCTTTTCGGATGCTAGTATTCGTTCCTGTCGCTCTATTCTGGTTTGTGATCTTTGCCAGTACAGAACAGACCCCCCATCACAGGAAGGTACGTGACAATCTGATTGCCTCTCGCGGTTTGCTCACTTTTCTTATAGGTGGAGACTTATTCTCCTTTTCCCAGAAGAGGAAGATGACATTGCAACTCAGCTCGCAGGGACCAAGTGGACGCTAGCCGTATCAAACCTATTATCCTCTGACGGTCCACTCAAGTTAATCTCGGAAGATGACTGGCGATACCAGTGGGTACGGGAAACCCTGCGAAGACTTGAGAATGCTACCCCTCTTCTGCAACATGACCATGAAGTCAGTAACAAATGGCTTGAGACAGCACCCAATCAGCCCCCCCTTCCTCCCCCTGCCGATTATCCATTGCGCCCCCGCCCACGTGCGTCAGATAAGGTGAAGAAAATCGGTGAGACCTTGTGCGGTCGGAGATCGTCGTCCTGCGTTCATGTCGTCGCGGGTCCTCCATACTCGTTACTCGTTGTTGATAAACCTGATGCTGCCAATGCATTTTCTTATGGGTTCGGGCCAGATGGCGCATCTGGCATTGTCGTATACTCTGGGTTTCTTGACGATATTCTTGCGAAGAGCTCCGATGATAACACAACTAGCCCACAACAGAAGCCCGAAGAGTCCTCATGGTGGGCCCAAGGGTTCCGTTCGTTTTTCTCCCCCTCGGCATCGAACTCCACTGTCAAACCATATCCAACTCCTACCAAGGACCAGACTACCTATTTGGCGATTCTCCTGGCACACGAAGTGGCCCACTTATTACTCTCCCACCAGTTAAAGTCCCTATCATCAAGCGCTGTTGTCGTTCCAGTGGTTATTTCTATGTTTGCTGACATTGCCCATACCTTTCTTGGGACGCTCCCAACAACTGCACTCCCTGGACCCATTGTCAGTGATGCCATTGCACGGCTAGAGAAGGCTGGCTCTGACGAGCTGTCAAAGCTGGGCGAATATCGCACGACGGTATCGCAGGAGATAGAAGCCGATGTAGTGTCCGCCCGACTTTTGGCCCACGCGGGCTTTGATGCTCGCCAAACAGTCGCTTTTTGGGAGAGTCGACAAAACTCGACGGAAACTACGGACCCCTCTCCCACTGCACCGTCGGATGTTCACGGCACAGGTTGGATCCTCGCCGACCGCATAATGGGAATTTCCCGCCCTGTGAATGGCGTGCGTATCGAAAGGCTGAAGAATGAACTCACGAGATGGGAGCTAGAGAAGAAGGTAGCCCTGAAACGACGGCAAGTGGGACAGCCGGCGGAAAGGCCGATGATTGGTGTGGTCTAGGATCCATTCTATGCGCAGACGTTTTCGGCTCCCAGTTACACGACGGCTCGGTTCTCCATGTTGGTAACACACCTGCCTTTGTCTTGAGGTCAAATGGAGAGGGGATACGTACCTCGTTTACTAGTGTATCCTGATTTTGTCGTCATGGCAAGGTTATTACTACGCTGCACTTTCCAAGCATCCCGGTGGTTTCCTAACCGGCTTCAAACATTGCCAATTCAAACCTACTACGGACATGTCACAGCTTTGGGAGCAGCAGTCGAGGCATGCAGGAAGTAAATATCATGGGGAAAGAAAAGAAACGGGAATAATACCAGGTATCATGAATCAATGCAGGGGGAAACAGCTCAGAATTTGCACACACTACAGACAAAGTACGCAATAGCAAGCTTATTGTGTATCCATCTCAAGGAAGCAACCCAGCCTTCTCGCTGCCGACAAACGTAGCATAGTTCTGAAGGGTAGCACCATCACATCTTTGGTGAGCAGATCAAGAAGAATGTAACCACAAACGACGCTCACCTGTACCATTGCCTCGTTTCGCCTTGCACGTTTTGCATTGATAGTGTGCTTGATGAACGCCATGGCCGCAAACATGGCAAACGCGAACAGGGACAGAGCGCCAAGGGCCACAGCCATCATCGAAGTCTGCTCAGTTGCAGTGCTGAGGGTAGCTTCAAACGGGAACCATCGGTTGTTACCGCATGCTGAGTTCCATTGCTTCGTGTCTGGGATGGCATAGTGCTATATACATTTTTGGTGGTTTCGAGGGTTGAAAGGGTGAGCCATCGCCATCGGACTCGCCTCGTGTAGGACACGTACCTCCAGACGGTAGATGAACTCCGTGACAGGGATAGTCTCATCCTCATGTCCTAACACGCGGAGCGTCTGGAACTCGCTGTCGTCGGTACCGTTTTTGAATTTGACACGCACAAAGTCCCGGAACTCAGGCGCGGGACCGCGGAGGAGTTCGAAGGACAGAGCAGATGCGAAATTAGCTGTGTGCAGGGAAGGAGCCGGGTTTAGACAAGCATACATTGATGGATAGGACACAGGCAGAAAAAAGAAAAGGAAAACTCACGAATGCCAGCAAGATCAGGTCTTGAAGCCAGAACGTCGAACATATGGAAGAGTGAAATGAATGGCTGGTAGCTGGTTTCGATGAGCAAGATGCGAAGTGGATCGTCATCAAATGCAATGCGTTCGAGGGACCGCAAGATAGGGTGTAGGATGGTTCGTCCGGCGACTGCATGGTAGGAGTCAGCCGCGTGCCCACTCCACCTTACCACGGAGACAACGTACCGTTCCCAATGCCCCCAGCTTCCCCATCCGAAAACACAGCATCCTCATGATAGTTGGCCAAAGCACGTGCCTGCTCAATCAACGTCGGAGGAAGGCGGAAAGCGAACGTCTGGTTGTAAACGAGCTCCGTATTCAGATAATCGTAAATCTGTTCGCAGGAAGTTAAGCTACGGGATCAGCATAGCAAGTCATGAACCGACTGACGTTCCACTACAGCAATGTGGTCAGCGACGAAACGTCGGAAACGGCAGCCAGAATAGCTTACAATATTCTCCAAAGTCGTCGGGCGCCCGAACACGTAATCGTGGACGGAACCAAAGAAGTGCTTTGCTTCCTGGGCTTTTTCCTTGAACTCCCCCGAGTTGTAAACCTTGGTGATATGCTTCTTGAATGCCTACATGTGCGACCACTTAATAACGGGGGAAAGCACGTTGCGATGATGACGAGCGACACATACCGCGCAGTCGACCCAAGATTCGAGCACGGTATCGCTGCTGTCGGGAATCATCTCAACAGGGACGTACTGATAACCGCCGAGTGGCGATGTTACGATAGTTCCGTTGGCCAATGCGATCTTGTTCCGTGGGGTTGGTGGGAACATTCCCTGAAGAAGTGCGATGCTGGAGTCAAAAATGGTGGCACCTTCACCTCCTGCTTTGGCATGGACATGAACTTGACTTGGTGGGATGGGGTGCGAAGGATCAAGAGGCATGTCTAGGATGTGGAGAGGAGAAGACGAGTCGAGGTAGGTGGACTTCAGATAGGATCCGAGCTGGAAAGACTGGACCTGCGAACGGGGCCCAGTTCAGATATGATACTTGGCTGGTGTGGATGAGAGAATACATACAGCACCGAGTGGGGTGGATTCTGTAAACGATGGCTCGTAGGTGTAAGGATCCTGGTAGAAACCTGTACGGTCCCCATTACGGGCGAGGATGAGAACACCAAGGACTTTGGGTTGCATGACAAGTCGTCAACAGGGTCGTCAAGGTATATACGTGTGGTCGTTCCAGGAAGGAAAGTGCTCGGGGAGGCTTAAGGGAGCGCAGGAGGGAGAGCTTGGGAGCTGGAAGAAGACGTAGGTGCCGCCTTTAGATATCTCCAGACACGAGGCGGACATCGCCAACAGTGTCCAGAGAACCGACTAATGGCGATGCGTGTAGGGGTTCTCCGCCATGCGACCCATGAACAAGGAAAGTTAACATGAAATTGGGGGGCAGTACATCGCAGAATTCGCCTCGCGTTCAACACCTGTGTGAGGTTCGTGGCCACCGGGACATCGAAAACACCTGAGGATCACGTCAGTTAGCGTGCATGGCTAGTAGAATTGGGAACAAGAACCACTTGTAATCACTGGAAAATTACAGATCTTTCGGCCCACGGGGGGGCATGCGCAGAGAGCATGGTGACATGTTGAAACTGAATGGGGATCATGCGAGGTACGCGTGCCGACACGTGTCGGACGACGGCCAAATGGAACACCTCCGACCGCTACATACGAGGTGGAGGTCTATAAGACGACCCCCGATTTCGTTGAGCTGGAAGAAAGTGGACTTGATGTTGATGACGGCGCCTCGCTGACCCGGCGGGTATGATATGGCTCGTCAGTGAGTGCTGGGTTGTGGGCTGGCACTCCGCGACCCAAACTGACGGTCATGTCAACACGTGCGGTGTGCCATGTCATCTACGGACGAGCCAGAGAGATCCCGGTGACAATACATCGGGAACCAGTACAAGTCAGGTCTTGACTGTGAGGGTCGTCTCACCAGTACTCTTCCTGTGTGTAACTCGATCGACAATTCAGCTCTAGACCAAGGAGATGCATACGTGGACCATGCGCATTCTGTATGCCGTGTTAGAGTTTGTAAAATGGTGGCAGCATTTCTCATGACGATTTTCGATGGTAGACCACAGCTCTGAACATCGATCGACCCACACGCTGATACCAAGTTCAGCCATCTACTGTGCATGCACTGCTAGAAGAACACTGGAAGAAGGAGCACAGCACAACACTCAAAAATGATTACCGTCTTCGTGAAGCCTTCTTAGGGGTCGAAGACATACAGCGTCTGTTCCCCGAGATTGGGGTGTAGATGCACCCAGACGTAGTAGGATTGCAGGTGCTGAGTGCGAGTGGTGCCAACCTATCAGACTAGATGATGTCTCAAACGCCCGGGATGTCTCAGCGTCGATGCTACTGGTGGTCAGCGCTTATGGTGTCTCTGAGGGTACATGCAACCCTGGCATACAAGTTCCGGAGCTGTGGCATGTTCTGGCAGTGCCAACTTGATGGGAAGTCCTGGACAGGGAAGAAGGATGCGATGCTGGACGACGGATGGAATGAAACAAGTTCAGAAACTTCCTTGTCCGTTTGCATTGAAAAAATCGACCGCATGAAGGCCACACAAGACGTATCCTGATCCCCGTGTCTTCCGCTACCTCAGCTGAGAGTAGGGGCAAGTCTGGTTCTGTTACAATCACCGCCTGGATCAAATAAGACCATAAGCAGGCCTAGTAGCGGGGTAGTTCGAACAAGGAGCCGAACTGCTATTCTTTCGTTACCCCGAAGAGACGGCAATAGAACTGACGCCGGTTGCTGCAAGCGTGGTCTCGCCTCATCTACAACCAGACAGTGCAGTCATCTTTTCTGATATCGCTGTTGCAGTATGCGAGTGGGACGTTTCTCCGTAATGTTTAAGAACCAACTTCCCAGCAGGACAAGATTTTCATGTATTGGTCCATATTTGCAAATTTTCAAGTGCTAAGAAGCGGCCTTCCGGAAATGATTGTTACCCACTAGCAACAATCCAACAATTAAGTCGGCTTGCGGAAACAACTTACTGACACACCTGCGGGGGTATCGTCTAAAGAGACTTGCGAGGCAACGATTTCCATCCCTTCCTGAGACCTCTAGCCTCAATGATACTGGCAGGCATACAGTAAACTGGATCCAAATCCACTAAACCAGGGTATCCTAATAGGGATAGACCTGAGAGGAAAGATGGCATGAGGGCGTCAGTTCCAGAGCTCCAATCAGGAATCATACCGGCTACGCCAAACTGAGTATGGAATACATCGGCCATATCACCAGGACGGTCAGCAATGCCACCAGAGTCGGGGTCTTGTGCCGAGAGGATGAAAGAAACGAGCTTCTCAGAATCGATCCATGTCATCTTGTTAAGGATCGACAGCGCGGACAGAACCCAGAAAGAGTAGCACACCTACAACACTACGTCAGTCAAGCCACAGGGAAGGACCTACTGACTTACATCCTCTAGTTTCTCTGGACGGCCATTCAAACCACCGTTGGGCAACTGTCGTTCGGACAGCCACCAACATAGAGTTTGCTGGTCAACCACATCTAGCCTGTCGAGGATCGCAAGTGCAGCAACACAGACAAAAACTGGGTGGGCTCAGATTTAGAGCAGAGCGAGCCTGATGATTCAACGACCCAACCTTGTGCAGCGTGGCTTTCTGCACCGATTGTAGCACCAAATCCGCCATCATAATTTCTGCACTCGCTGATGTATGACACGGTTCTCTCAATGTCCAGCTCGGAAAGACGTCCGAGTAAAGACAGGGCGTTGACCGCACAATAGAGAAATCGGGTATCCACCTCTCCAAACGAGTCACCTGAAAATACGCCCGAAGGCTGTTGCAAAGAAAGTATAACTACCCCGCAGTAGGTCAGTTGGTATGGCAAAGACAAAACAGACACCGACACTTGACGACACGATCGACATCGAGTCTGTCGAGAGCGTCCTGCATGATCAAAATTTGAATAGCGCTCAACGTGGATAGGATATGGGCATCGTGATCTCGGTGTGCCCCAAACCCCCCTGAACCACGAGTTAACCTATCAGCCGCAGTTGCGCATGCCAAGGGGGAAACAAACCTGCCTCTTCGTCCCAGCAACTCATCACGAATTCGATCATTGCCTCGCGGTCGAGTGCGTCCTGATGGCCCATAATATACAGGGCTGTCAGACCCCAGTATATCGCGTTCATTCGCAGATGGGCAGTAAGATGATAGGCTAGCTCATCCTGGCTCTGTACACGTGCATCAGTAGATTGTTCCCATGAGATATCGACTTCCTCTACCTTCCCCAAGTTCTGAATGTACGATACGTGAAGTGGTACGAGCAACTTCGAGTTGTGTGCCATGGCGTCCCTTCCAAAGCACTTGCTCAGGCGATATGGCGCATTTCCAAATCGGGGTGTATTTTTGATGATTTTTTTTTCGGCTTGTTCCGGTGTTTTTTCAGTCGGGCCCGTCAGCGGGGTTATTTTTTTTTCTTTTATTTTTATTTTTTTCGTCGTTGCTTGACTCGTCGTCCAAGGGGGCGTTTTTTTTTTCTTCTTCTTCACGCGCGTTTGCAAGTCGTGCAACACGTTTCGTTCTGAAATCGGGTCTTGGTTGGGTACAAGCTTGGATTAGCCGAGTCAATTGGGTCTCGTGCCTCCGCTTTGGCCACATATCCCTGATTTGGTGCAGCGTGGTGGACGTGTGGAACAGCCTTAAAACTTCATCAAGAACAATAAGGCCGTCC
This sequence comes from Pisolithus albus, assembly GCA_024613165.1. Lineage (NCBI taxonomy): Eukaryota > Fungi > Basidiomycota > Agaricomycetes > Boletales > Pisolithaceae > Pisolithus > Pisolithus albus. The sequence goes on along the minus strand of JANFAB010000016.1, from coordinate 879,730 downwards.
TATAAAGCTCCATCTTGTGGCTCGCGACGACCCGTTTGTACCATCTCCTATCCATTCTCCGTCGCGGTCGAGCACTCATCGCCGTCGCTGTCCATGCCAGCTTACGAAGTGCACGGTCCTTTCGGCATCCAGTTCAACTTCCGAACCCGCATCCCTGGCGTTCTCTCTATCGTGTACACGTCTGGGGAGGAAAGAATGGCAGCCCCTGCCCGCTCACACTCAGAGCCGACGGCCGAATCCAGCCAGGGACCCTCTTTTGGCCGCAGGACTCAGAGCGAAATATCTCTTTGCGTACCTACCCCTGTCTACCCAGATAACCTCGTAAGTGTACTCCGGCTACTTCCCGCCCGTGACATCGCACTCAAGTGGCTCGCCTAGACATCAATCCAACGCGCCGCCGCGCCCTCTCCCGTGCCAACAGAAATAATACCGGCGGATCCTACCCCGGAGGAAATTGTTGAAGATATTCAACACATGGGCATCAAAGTGCGCGATTTCGCGTATGAGCCTATTCCACAGGCACAGCTGGCCCCTGAACTCTTTGACCCGATCATGGCATACAACTATTACGAAGACGCGTTAGCCAATACCGATCCACAGCGACCGCCATACAGCGGTCGAAACTTGCGGAGATTAATCGACCTTGGCTGGGTTTCCGAAGCTGTCGACCGACCGAGGTGGCAGAAGAAGGACATAGAGGCATTGAAAGCCTTCGATAGTCGCCCGCACTATCCATGGAGGGCCTACAAGTTACCGAAGCCGACGAAAGATAAACTCAAGGAAGTTGCACGGGCCCGGTTGCAATTCGTTCACGGTGGACAGTGGCCACCTGAAGTCTTGGCGCGGGGTTTGGCACGGATAGGTGGCTTTCTCCGTCAAGACGCGTCTTCGGGGAAACGTCCTGCTGATGTTGCAGAGGCAGGGTCACAACCGGAGGGTTCCCCGCCATTTAAGAAAGTGCGCGTACTGGACGACACGACCGCCGGTAGCCAAGCACAGTCCACGTCTGCAAACCACACCCCACTCGCTCTGGTAAATGGTAAAGCTCCTCAACAATTTCCTGCTGGGCGTCCACCCGAACATCTTTCCTCTCCTTTACAACCCGCGAGCAACCGCGCTGCTTCCAATCCGGGCACCCCGAGGCACTCGCCTTCCCCCGACCTTCGTGTTCAGCGACCATTCAGTACGCCAACGAGCGGAAAACCGCCGAAGCAATATCCAGCAGGATACCCATCAGATGGCTCCCCTCGCCCTCCTCTCACCGGTTCGCCCGTCGGCCGACCATTGCAGCGTCAGCAAACCATGCCGTCTCTTTACAATACTGATCTCACGCGCTCAGATTCACGGACTGTACGTACAGAAAGCGCCAAGTCTTAATCGATCCACAACATTCCTGTCATTGGACATGAGTCGTGCCGATAGTGTTTATTTAACATATTGCACAGATTGTACTCTCCACGGGTTCATTGGTCTCTTTGGCGGACGGGCGGTGTTGTATCAGTTTTTTTTTCCCCTATTGCTTCTCTGCAAGTGTCTTTGTAGTCCGTGTTTAAACCTCGGACGTTCCTTGTCACCGTTACAAAACATGATAAGTTATCGAAATCGTACCGAGATTCTTCCTAATTTTGAATGCATGACTCGTCTACATATCATGCCCGGCAGCACATGGCAGAATGAGTCGATGCCTGGCATGGGACTAGGAATTTAATCGGACCTACCGCCACACACACGCTATGACACTTTCCTTCCATAATTCCTTCCATATCTTCCGACAACAATAAATTAGCGCGACTTACGCCTGCTATATACCCCTAAACGACATAGTATTCGTTTGGTCCCATCATGTGCGTTATAGGCTGCTTAAGTGGTAGTTAACGACGCTGTTTAAACTCTTTTAGGCTGTGCCAGCGTGCATCACCGTCCAGCCTTGGCCCGGGCGACAAGATCGGAGAGGGTGACTCAGAGCTCGTGCTAAACATTCTGCCATCCGATCTAGCGGAGGTCGCGTTCGAAAATATGAGAAGAGAAGTCGCATGGAATGTCATGTACCATAGAGGCACGTTCTTCACCCTCGTCCAGCCCTGACCAGATTTTACCCGACAAGAATCCTGATATTTCTATCGCATCTACTTTCCAGGTGGGGAAGTGCCGAGATTAGTGGCTGTAGAGGGGGAAGTTGTTGCAGATGGAAGGTGAGCTCATCCGTTCTCCATTCCCATCCAATGCACCTTTGAACTTTACGGTACTAGTTTTCCCATATACCGGCACCCTGCCGACGAATCCCCCGCTCTGCACCCGTTCTCCCCCACCGTGTCACTCATTCGCGAACATGTGCAGAAAGTCCTGAAGCATCCCGTCAACCACGTTTTAATCCAACACTACCGGAGCGGAGCGGACTATATCTCCGAACACTCGGACAAGACGATCGATGTCGTTCGCGGTTCCAGGGTCGTTAATGTTAGCCTCGGTGCACAGCGTATCATGACCCTGCGGCTCAAACGAGACGGGATAGACGGTCGGGAGAAGGGTACTCCTCGACCGTCCCAGAGAATCCCCCTTCCGCACAATTCCATGTTTGTTCTCGGTCTCGAAACCAATGCGAAATGGCTGCATGCCATCAACCATGACAAGCGCCCACTGCATCTCAAGTCACCGGAAGAGCAATTCATGAATGGAGAGCGTATCAGTTTGACGTTTCGGCATATCGGGACGTTCCTTACTGCGGACGAATCACAAATCTATGGTCAAGGTGCGAAGGGGAAGACACGGGAGACTGCACAGCCGGTCGTGAAGGGGACGGAAGAAGCGACGAAGCTTCTCGAGGCCTTTGGTAAGGAGAATCAGCAAAGCGATTTTGATTGGGAAGCTGTCTACGGAGAGGGGTCGGATGTTTTACATTTTACCCCACGCCAGTGACTTGTTCTCTAAAGAAAAAAACCCGCGAGAGGTGGAGTCTGCACTAGAAGGTGCTCGACTTTATCACTTCGCAAGGGGACCGACGAGGATTCCCCCTTCCACTGACATATTCAAAGATTGGGCGATGGGGTTACACATCTACTCCCACTTCAGAAAGTCGCAGCATTGGCGGGTGATTAAGGGCGCAAGGAGTTGAATGGGGCAAGGTTCGTCATACGAGCTTTAGACAAGTCCATTCTCCGGCGCTCTGCCAACGAAGCCACGATCTATCATGAAATCGAGTGAAGTTTTACCCTCGACCTGAATATTTAATCCCCACTAGCAGCTGAAAGAACAAACGCTGATTTATTCGCGTAGATGCAGACAATCTCAGGTATGCGTTCTCAGTGGAGCAGTTTCGGGAGTCCCAAGCAACAGTCAGGCGGCCCGGAACGGCCCTCGCAACTTCTCAGCTGTTTCACAAAACTTGACCTACCATGCGTCTCGTTCAATTCCTCTCCCTTGTCTTTTGTCCGCTGCTTCTGGTTGTGGTCGACCCTGACATCCTCAGCGCGAACTTTGTAAACCAAGTCGGCTCCCAAGTTGAAATCGGGTTGTTTAAGTTCGAAATCAAGACCCGCCATCTGCCTGCATTCAGGAAATTAGAGTACACTCCTTGCATGACGACGGTGCCTTGGCAGCTGCGCATTATGGGTGAGTTAATTATTCCAAGCTGTACTAACCCGCCCTTGTTCGTCCAAGGCGCCCGCCCACTTGTCAGACTTTTTTCAAATTGTTCTACATATGACCCACTGGGGATTTGTCCACCGTCGAAGTTCATATCGGCCACAATAGATCTGTTGCACAGGTCTCCAGGGGAGGCGGGGTGCCCACCGAATTCCGTGGTCGTAAGCCGACGAAGTCGCTGGGAATGCTATTCAGTTCGTCATTTCGGCCGTCCTTTTGTATATAAATTGTCCTTTTTCAGTTCTGCGGTCTCCCGACGCCCGACCGACGGTCCTCCCGCTCTTTGCCCGTTCTCGTTAACGAGGGTCTAATTTGAGCGTGCATGGAAATATTCTCGATTTTTAATCATTTTCACCGCCGTTCTTTCTGATCTGATCTGATACCGTTATGATTTAGGGGGACAGATTGTCTTGTGATTGTCCCGACAAGGCGACCGATCCCGTAGGCGTATCTGGGGCTGTCAATGTCGAATTCGGCTCAAGGAGCCTCAGCAGAGTGGTTGCACATGATCAACTGTGAATATGCGGCGAACCTCTTGTAAAGAAGGGGTTTAATAAAAAGAAGAACAGATAGCGTAACTTGCTCGCAAAGTCAAGAGTCCTTGCTCCTTACACTGCACGAATCCCGCATTTTTCCGTCGGGAGAAGGCGTCGTGGGAGGGGATGATTCTCCGAATTCCGCTCCGTTCCGAACATTCAGAGTGGTGTTAGGGGAGTCTAATTGCCCCGCGGGCTCGATAAGATCTCGAAGTGTGTCCTTTACGTTGAGATTTTGATGGTGCCCGGACCACATTGTCAGATATAGTTCGAAGAAGAACGAAGACGTATTTTTCTGGATTCTTGTTGCCTTGTACTCACGTTCATATTGAAGATTATTGTGGCAACGGCGGTTGGTCTTGTCGCGCACAAAAATCAAAAGATAACATTTCTCTGACTTGTTCTCCCTGCCACGCCCTCGCTCCTTTTGACCACATCGTGGACTGTAGCTCAGGCAGCTCTACACGTCTCATCGAGGAAATAGCTTGGTGATGTCTCCGTTCCCGGTAAGCGAGCGTAGTGCTAGTCTTGTTTCCTAATTTGGAAGTCAGGTGGTTGAGGTTTTTCAGGGCGGACGCGTGTTTTGTTTTTGATGCGACCGAGACCGGGTTTTTTCTTTTTTTCTCCTCCCACCCGTCCCCGCACCTAAAACTTTCTGCCTGTCAGGAAGTCAGAAACACGAGGCTGGTTAAATCGCGATACACGAGGCTCACCCATCCGGATTAGTCTTTGTCTTGTTATCTTGACGGTGACCAGCCCTCGTCGTTGCAGCGGAGACGCCCAGTTATCTCTTTGACGCCACGAGAAAACGAAAAAATCTCAATCTTCTTTCACGCGATACCATCGTCGTTGACGTCTTCAGCGTCCGCTTATTACCTATACTCTTTTGCATGCTAGTTTCATTTTTATTAACGAAATGTCACGACTGCAGCCCAGTTCTCCTTCCGGTTCACCGTTGAGCGGCGGAAGTTCTGCTCAGGGCGAGTCCTCCCCGTCAGAGCAGCGCGGATACACCTCCGAACATCTGTCATCGCCCACCCACCCAAGGATGTCCGAAGGCTCAGAGAGCTACCCATCCTGGCTCCCCACGAGGCCACCACCACCAGACCCCGGTTCGACGCTTCACTCATCTACCGGAATGCCTGAAACAGGGTTGACCCCTACCGAACCCTTCGCTGGTGGTCGCAAGCCCACTCCACGCTCGATTCGCGTAGTCAGCCTCCAGGATGCACCCCAGACCGCTCGGGACCGCAGTGAGGCCACAGGTCAAGGGCGCTCAGGCAACCCTCGCCAAACGCGTGTTTGGTCTCGCGCTACCACTGCTGGGCTGGATCCAACCCTCGTATCTACCGCCGTCGATCAGCAGGGCCGTGTGCCTCGTCCGAGGTTTCGCTCCGTTGGCCTCCACCCTGAACTTCTACGGAACCCCTCTGTTTTTGGTCGGATTTACTTCTATCTACTTCCTCTCCTCGTTTTTTACCACTTGCCCCTTCAAACCTTCTTCGACTTCAACGCTGCGTACGTTCTGTTGCAGTAAGTGCGGTGCTGCTGCGTTCACCTGGCGTTTGCTGACAGTCATGCAGGGTGGCGAAGTACCCAAATCCAGTGGCACCTGGCGTTTCGGGCTCTGGCAAGAATTGGGCCCTTGGCGCAGCAGCGTACATCGCTTGCTGGCTGGTTTGGGTTATGGTCGTGTTTGTGCTATACGAGCTCGTTTACTCCTTCTACCGTCGTTGGCGTATCAGTGAGTACAGTTCGATGCCTCGGGGTTGCCGATATTAAGAACAGTTCTTCAGGGCGTCCACTTATCGTGCCACTTTATCTTTCCTCATCCGGTTTCAATTTCGTGTGCATGACCTCGTACACCAACTTTTGCTTCATGCAGTACATTCGTTTCTCTGCTTTTTTCGGTGAAAACGGCAGTCTTCGCGACGGTCTTGCGGAAACGTTTTGGTTCTACTCCCAAAACTTACCTACTGTTGCACTACTCCTGCCACGAGCTGGTCTTGCCCTCGCCTTACTATTGATGTTCTCGGCCCCGAATCCCGATTATGTCATTATGGCCGAAGCTGGCTTCAGTCCTCGAGATGGGACCTTCTTCCACGCGTCAGATGGCACTTTGACGAGTTACGCCCGCGGCGTCCTTATCGTCAACGCTGCATGGACAGCTTGGCGTATTCTCGTCTTAATCACCAGCTGGTATGTTCCACCCATTTCTCCCTTGAATCCTCTTTAATGGCTGTCCTAAGGATTGGTCTGTGGATCCTGAGCGGCCAGGGCTGCGCAGGAATCTGTGGCCCACGCTACAGATGGGAAGAGGAAGAGCACGAAAAGACCGTATCGATCATCAGCGATGGTGTCTCAGAAGGTGACGCCCTACCCTGGGCTTGGAGGCTGTGTACGAGGCAACGTATCCAAGAGGCATACGAGTTTTGTCTCACTGTGAAACCGTCTGCTCGGGGAAATATCTCCAAGAGGGAAGAAGGTGGGGAAAGAGAAATGCTGGGCATTGCGACTAGCCCAGCGTTCGACGTGGAGCAAGTGTTAGCAGCTATTGGCCTGCCATCCGCTCCTACCGCCGCGCGACGCGCGCCAATCTCTGGTGACTTTTTTGAGCCAAAGAAAGAAGGGATCGGAATGGCCCCCACACCGCCGCCCGAATTGTCCGACATCATTCCAAAGGTGGTGAGGAAGTCGTCGACGGAGCGGGCAGTTGCAGGTCCTTCTGCACCGTTGATGAAGTTACCTTATCCGTTTACTGGCTATGGAGCACAAGCTTCATCGAAGGGTCAGATACCTTTTCCACCTTCACCTGGGTCAAGGAAGGAGAAACGTCGTTCGCCGACTTCTAGCAGTGCTGGTCGTCGGCAGTCAACCCCTGAACATGTAGAGGATGACGAAGAAGAGGAAACGGAAGAAGAGGATGAGGAGGAAGAGGAGGAGGAAGAGAGAGGCGATGTTGGGGAGAGCAGTGACGCTCAGCCACGTACTTCCGGCTCTTTGTCAAGTCTTGGCCAGCCGATCATGTCTCGGTATCCGTTCCAGTTCCGTCGTCCTCACACTCGCGGGGGATCTGTGTCCTCTGGCCCTGCCACTCGCTCTACCCCGCAATCTGATGATTTGCCGTCGTCGAATACGCGGTCCTCGCATTCTCAATCTACCCCGTCGACGGATAACCAAGAGACGTCTTCTGAGTCCCCAATGTCGCATGGCGTGGGCAGTTCTGTTATGTCGAGTCCGGGCTCTGGTTACGCAAGCGGTAGTCCAATTCCCATGCCTCCACGGCACCCCCAACCTGGTAGAGGACGCGCTCGTGCAGGGACGGTGCCTGTGTCATACCCCACCTCGCCCTCCCCGGTCATGTACCCCGGCCGCGTTCCCACTCGCTTGCGTACCGACAGCCAGAACACCGAAAATCTGGGAAGTGGTTATGAGTCCTTCATGAGCGAACAATATGACGACCAAGAGGGCGAAGAGGAGGAGGATGTCGAACCCCAAATGATGGAGCAACCCGAGCCTGAAGGTCTCCATGAGGCTGCAGAAGGCGAGGATAGTGTTGGTCTACTCGGCGTTATGCCGCGCAGCCCCAGATCATCTAATGTCAGCAGCCGACGGAGAATCGGTCGTCGTGACTCACATTCTGGATCGCACTCTTCACGATCAGATTCTCAGTCCCGTTCGGCGTCATCGCGCTCGCGACCGGGTTCGGCTGTGCGATCACGGACGCAGTCTCTCATCCAGAGTTTGAGTGCCGCTTCTCGGTCCTCTTTTGATGTTGTGCAAGCCATTCGGTCACGGACGAACTCGATGGTGCGCCTCGAGGAAGATCCTGGGCACATTTCGGACTCTCGTTCGCATTCCGGAAGTGCCAGAAGTGGTTCGGAAAGTGCTCGGAGTGCCAACGGGGAGTATACGTTTGGTCAACCAATCCGTCTGCCGATGCACAGGCCGTTGTCGTCGAGTCGTTTGCGACCAGCGTCTTCCACCCCATCAATAGGCACGACTTCCGCATTCACTGCTCGTCCGGGCCTTAGCCCACGGGAACGTAGTGGGGAGAGGACGGGAATTCCAATTCTCGCAGAAAGAGATGAGAGTCGACCGGAGACCAGCACGGCAACCCAGTCTTTCGTTACTGCACCAACAACGGTGACTGGTACTTCCGAGTCCACCGCACAAGCACCCAGCTGGCCAGAGACTATGGTGGAGAGGCCGCAAAGTGATGAATCTGGCTGATGTTCCCATGAACCTCATCGATGACCCTCCTCGCATGCCCCTTGGATGACTTTTCCCCGCTAACGTTCCCCGACTTGTGGTATTGCCGTTCAGCCACGTCTTCGCCATTGCACCATACTTGATTCGGAGCACGCATTTTACAGGGCCGTGTATTTTTGTCTTTCTTTCATTCCCACACATCATCCTGAGACGTGCCCATACACCTGCATTTACACCATTATTGCCATTCTCACCTGACCCTGCATTCACCACTTCCCCTTTATAATCTAGCCTGGATCCGTATTCATTGCACCCAGAGATGTTCACCTGCGATACCTGTTTTAATCCTACTAACCCGTTTATACTGTTGTTCTACCTTACAACCTACACGATTTTACGAGTTGTCACGACTTTTATTCCCAATGTGCCCGGTGTGGATCTTGCGTTAGTCAATATATCGTCCCTCCCTGGCAAGTCTTTCAATCGCGACATTCCCTTGTGTTACTCGTGCTCGCTGATAACTCAGAAAGCTAGTTCAATGATGACCCTGGGATGATTACGTAATCGCGCGCAAACACCACCACACCAAGCTGTAGGCTTTCTGATATCGCGCAAGGGTCGAAGGACGACTCAGTCGCTTCGTTTTGTTATTAGCCTGAGGAGTTTTTCTGCTCCAAAGCTGCCTGCCAACTCGCTAATTATCTCCCTCGATTTCTAATTCGTGCAAAATCATGGCAGAAGCAGATTCTCTGCAGAATCAGACTCCATCACAAGACGTTAAACCAGAGGATCCAAATGCACCTATCAACGTGAAGGTACGGAGTACACTCTGGTGAAGCCACCCCTAACATCGAAAATCGAGCGCGCCTGCCATTTCTTGGATCTTTTCTCATACGATTTCCAGGTCGTTAGCTCGTCGGGAGACGAGGTTTTCTTCAAAATCAAGCGCAACACGAAATTGAGCAAGCTCCAGGGCGCCTATGCCAACAAAGTAGGCAAGGATGTGGCCAGTATCCGGTAAGTTTTCTTCGCGATGTGCGATCGCACAGTGGCCATCTGTGCGGATGTGACACCCGAGATCCCTTTCTTTTCCCCCCCTCTATCTGGTTATCTTCCGCGTCGACTTACCATTCAACTGCATAGTTTCCTATACGACGGCAACAGGATAAACGAAGACGACACGCCGGCCAGCCTGGACATGGAAGACAATGGTGAGCGATACTCTCTTGTCGATTTCGACACTCCGAATTGACCCCTATCAACAGATACGATTGATGTTATGGTAGAACGTAAGACTTCCAGGTTTCTGTTCATTTTTCTTTCCGGTCACTAACGAACGTCTACAGAGGTTGGAGGATCAAGATTGCGTGTGTATCAGTATCGTTGCTGTCAATAGTTGTATTTTTGTGCTTTCCCTCAGAGTATCTGACATATGCTTTTTGGACGCCGTGCCAATAATCAAATCTCTCCATCAAATGAAATGGCGTCGTTCCGTAAGTCATGTGGCTTTATTGTAACCTTTTCGCGCGCGAAGAAATATTGTACGACCTGGGATCTGTGCGCAGTCCGAGCAGGGAAACGATCGTAGCACCTCCAATAAGCCGCAAGAGAAACTGATTTACGACTATCAAACACTCACTGCTTAGGCTCCTCTAGAGGAGGACGGAATGGGCCCAGTGTCGACAATTTTGTACATAACTTTCAACATCAAATTCATCGTTTCAGATGTCTTGCGGTCACATTCTGCTCGCTCCCTTCTCTCCTCTGAGATTGCCGTCATATTCTGTGTTATTGCCTCCGTCAGTGCCGTCGTGTTCCTCGTGAGTTCCTGCAACGTCGTCTGCAAATGCATTGGCCTGACCAAGCCTACTCCAGGTATGTCTCTTTCATCCTCGTCCTTGAGTGCTTCCTCCGTGGCTTTCTTCGAGTCCCGTCCAGTCTCGTTGGGAGACCTCTGAGTCCGAGATTTCTTTCCCTTCGGTTCGTTAAGGTCCCCATTCCCAGTGTGTCGCCCTTTCTTTCTAACGCCGGTAGATGTCTGGCCTTCCTCGGTCTCATCAGAGACACACCTCTTACGCCAGCTCCGACAGAGATCGCAGCGTCGGATCCTACTACCCGTGTTCGCAGTGATTACACAGGTCCTTCTCGATGTGCGGCAAGCATGGCACGCAGGAATGAGTAGGTGAGGGATGTTTGGCAACGATTTCTTAGGAGGCATGGCCTATCGTCGATCGCGACAGATGAGGGGTAGGGATCTATTGTACTGGACAACGTCGTTTTGGCACGTACCGTTGTGTGTTGCGTTCTAGTCGTCAACAGGCCCTTTCGCATCATACGATCAGCCATATCGTCCAGTACGGTGGAGGTAGAGGTAGGGAAGAGACAGGATCAGTCCAGTCAGATGGTGCCGATTATAGTACCGTAAATGAAATGAGATTATGTATTGCAGCCAGCTGGACTTCCATGAAGCACGGGCTATTATTACGTGAGTAGGCTGGAGGGGGTTGCTACGAATGCGAGTGATGAGAGTATATTGGCCGGCCTACGTGTGGTACAATTGAACGGACTGTGCCAAACGGATGTTGAGACTTCGTTTTTGCGTGCGTGCGCTCGGACATTGGCGAGAATACGAAGCCACGCCGTCGCCGAAGTGTCGAACAAAAGCCCGCAGAAGTGACAGAAGGCACGCTTGTACTTCCGTGTTTTTTTATCCAGAGTATCTGACAATCTTTTCCTTCCACCGATCAATACACTGGCCCCGTACGGTGGTGCAGATTGTTTGCAATATTTTGCACGAACAATACATACGGCCTGGAATCAGCCCCGATAGTCCAAGGAGATGTATCTCGAATAAGCTACCGGAGGACTGGTTTGCAATCCCGACTCACTATGTATGTCTCCTCAAGGGGAGGCTGACTGCAAGGACCCATTATTGACCATCTTGTACATTATCTTCAGCATCAAATTCATCGTTTCTGATGCCTTTCGATCATGTTCCATGCGCTCACGTCGTTCCTCTGCGATGGCTGTCATATTCCGCGTTACCACCTCCGTCAACGCGGCCGTGTTTGCTGCAACTTCCCGCAACGTCGTCTCCAAACGCGCGACCCTGTGCGCATCTGCCACCTCCGGCATGTTTCCTCTGCCCTCGTCTTGAACTGTTCTCCCCGTCGTTTCATTCACGTTTTCAGCGGGGACTTGAGTAGTTTCCAAACGAGTGGGCGGACCGATATCTGTTACACCAACCGCGTTTCTTCTGCCATCGTTCTTGACCGCATCTAGCTTCGCATCGATCAGGACGTATAGAGGGCTGACTTTCTCCTCTGCTACCCGTGGTCCATCTATTGTTTCGATCTCCTCGCTAGCCTGCCTTCGGGGTTTCTTTCCCTTTGGATCGGCCGAATCCTCGGCACCTGTGCGTCGCCGTTTCGTTCCAGCATTTTCAGGAGTCTGGTCGGCCTCGGTCCCCTCAAAGACGCATTTAGAATGCGTGCGACGACAGTAATCACAGCTCCGATTTTTGTTGCCTGTGATCACAGTGATCACACAGGGCCGGTTCTTCGCGCGGCATGCAGCACACGTAGGGATGGGTGGGGAGGAGCGCAGTGGTGGCGGTGATGGTACTCGCAGGGACCGGTAATAGTCCTGTCGTGACAGTAAGAACTACAGTTACCGGACGACGTTATCCGGCACCTACAATGTCAAGCGGTTTCCTTGTTGAGCCAGCCTTGGAGACGACGCTGTGCGACGGAAGAACGAATAGGCTACTCGTGTCTGTATGCACAGTGGAATCACAGAGGTGGAGAGAAAGTGAGAATGAGAATACCTGTAGGCTCCATTCAACTCGGTGATGAGGTGATATTGATGAATAGATCAGTACTTACCTGGGACTGGAGTCGGCGGCGTCGGTACTCTTGCGCGCCTCATTCTCTCGTAAAGAGAGAGGTTGAATGTTGGGGACGGAGAGCGGTTAGTGGTATCTCCCGAGCTCTCGGCCAACTCCATTTCCGCGTCTTCTTGTGGCGAGGGGACCCTTTCCTCAGCTGGAGACGGTGGCGAAGGAACTCGAGCGCGCCTTGAATGACGGTCTTGCCGACGGCTAGTGGAAACAAAATAATACGCGTTGTGGCTGGAACTCACGCACTTTTGCGTCTACACGTTTGCTTCGTTAGCTAGGGAGAGTCGTATGGACTGGTATTCGGGGTAAGGAGGACTTTGAGTAGGCTGGGTTTGGATGGGTCTCCCGGTCCGAAGCCTGACACGAGTGAGGTGGGCTGGGCACCGAACAGGTCAGCTTTGAGTACACGTCGAGCTCGAGGCGTCGGACAAACAAGTTCGATGGTTGCTCAATTGGCCGGCCTGTGAGAGGGAGCTTCGGGCAGGAGCAAAGAAAGAAGAAGATCAGGCGAGCGTCTCAGCTAATTCTCGAGGCGCGAGTGGGCAACACGAAGAAAAGAAAAAGCACAAGCTAACCCTCGCGCGTAGACTAAATTCTCCGTACGCTATTACATGTCTCCGCTACCGAGAATAGCCATATATGTCAACGACTTGGGCCAATTACGCAAATCTGGTTGGCACGCAATTGGAATGAGCACACAGCACCCAGGTCCAACAGTTTTACGAAGTTACCAGGTGGAAAAAAATGCTGGTAAAATTTGAAGCGGCTCAGAAGACGAAAGTGTCAAAGGCTGGGCGGGGGCTTGCCAACGAGAACGTCGTGAATGGCCCGTACATGTTAGCCAGCAGAAGAACCTATGAGACAGTTATAAGGGTGCATTCACCGAAGCGAAGCCAGTACTTAGTGCGAGAAACGCCGCGTTGGTGGTAGTGCATCAGACAGGGGCCACTTACACCTCACATACACCAAGTCCCACCTGCAACTCACCAGATCGGAAGAAAAAGAAAAAGGCACGTTGTCACAGATATATAACTTATATAAAAGGGAGAAGAGAATTAAACTGCGCCGCTCGCCTAAACGAATGACACAGGTACTACCAGTGACGATGCACGAAGACGAAATGTAAGTAGGAAAACAAAAAAAAACGAACGGCAAAAAGAAGGATAGGGAACCATAGAATAACGAATAACTTCGTGGCGTGAATAAGCCAGCCAGACCAGAACACAAGGGTGACGACGACAGGAGAGGGAGCGACACGACATGCACATGAAGAGTTTTGAACTACCAGTTGTTTGTTGTTATTTTCAAACCTTGCCCTTCCCCTTTGTAACGCGGTTGAGTAGCCGTCGCGCACGACTATACTCCTCATCCTCCTCGCTCGAGTCTTCCCACACGTCGGTGGGATCAGCAGCAGCCGCAGCATGCGACCCAGTCCTAGTCTTCCAACCTTCCACAGCTCGGTCTGACCACGTATTTACATTCTCCTCCTCGTCGAACTGATCATAGTCTGGTAAAGGCGGTGGCGGTGGCGAGAAGGTCGGTTTCAGAGACATGCGCACGCTCCGACGGCGAGCCGTTGGCGGTGCCTCTGTTGACACAGTCGACGAAGCGCCGTGGCTTTGGTCCTGTAATGAGGCGTGCGGCACTGGTGCCGGGGATAGTGGAGGCAGGAGCGTTGGTGACGGTGATGAAGGCGAACTCATTGGACTCTCCCGCCCGGTTTCGTAAGATGAGATGGACATCGAATCACGTAGGTCGGGTGCGGAGGAACTTTGTGCTGTGGAAAGTACCTGTTCCAACGAACGCTCACGCGCTTGGTTAGACTCGGTGACAGACCTGTCTTGACCCTGGGAGGGGATTGAAGGCGTTGTGGTTGCCACGGGGTTTGGAGAGGGAGTTCGGCTCGCGTTACGCAAGGCTGAACGTAGTGGAACCTTCGCATGCTGCGACAACGTACTTGGGTTGGTGACATTACTACCAACGGCACTACTGGTAGGAGTGCCCTTCACTCCACTGGAGGGGACGTTTCGTAGTTTGTTCGAGGGAGCCGTTGAAGCCGCATTGACACGTGAGGTCGACGGCGCTGACTCCGAACGCTGGAGATCGAACGACCGTGGCCTCCCATTTGGAACTTGCTGACCAGGCCTGTCGCGAGCAGACACGCCCGGAGCAGCACCAGATGTCTGTGCGACTTGCAGGGACGGCGCGCGAGGCACTTCCAACACGGGCAAGTTGCTACTAGATGAGCTAGCATGTCCATTCAGGGTAGCTAGAGCTGAGGCGAGGTTTCTTTCCCGGTTCTGACGTGCGACGTCTTCGACAATACTCATCAAGCTCTGCTCCGCACTTCCGTTGGGTGTATGGAGTGTACCAGACTTTACGCCTCGACGTCCTGGAGATGTGGTTTTTGAAGTAACAGAGGAGGGACGCGCTTGAACCTGGGTAGGACCCTTTTGACTTGACGGGATTGAGGGTGGCTCTGCCCGCGCGCTCGAGTTGCCAGGTGACCCAGCGGATAAGCTAGTAGGGCGAGGGGTTTGTACATTTGCACCCAGCGACGTCCCACTCAATGCCGCTGAATTCGTGTCAATGAAATCAGTCGTCGCGCGCCTGGCGCGCTTGGAACTGGCGGCGTCACTGGCATTGGATAACACAGATTTGCCGAGCGACGACCGCTTTACCTGGACGGAGGGTGAGTGACCGTAACGCAAACGCTGGCCACTTTCGTTGTCCACCTCTCCATCCGTAAAACCACCATCAGGTCCCTTCAATGTCGCAATGGACTTCTTCCGTCGTGTACTCCTCCCCCTCGTCGATCCTTGCCCATTCCCACCATCGGTCACCCACCCATTGGCACTGGAGCGTACATTCGAACTTCCTGGACTACTGGGAGTTCTCACCACCGGTTGCCCACGGACTTTGCGCAACTTTGAGACTCTGGACAGGGATCGTCCAATGCCCGGTGTGGGGCCTGCCTCCGAATCCGTGCTATCACGTCCACCCCCCCAGCCGTTCGCAGATCTAGACGAAGCAGGTTCAGCCGTTAAAGGCCCTTCCCAAACTGCAGAGGGTCCACTGTATCCCTTGGTTCGTCCACGATGCGAGAACAACCCACGCAGAGAACTGAGGAACGTCGTGGATGTTGTACGTTCGCGAAGTTTTCCCCTTCTCAACTCTGGACTGGGCGCCCGGTCCTTTTCGTCACGTGGTGCTGAAACGGAAGAACCACTCTTAGACCGGACAGTAGCGAATAGTTCGTTCTCGACGACTTCAAGGGGACCAGGCGGGAACTCATCGCTACTGTCGCTCCTCCGTATGACGATCGCATGCGGGGCATTCGTATCTGAACCGGTTCTAGAGGGGCCGGACGTGGGGAGAGGGACCCCGTCGGCGTTGAAATCCTCCTGCCCATCTTCGTCGGAAGCTTCGGAGATGTGTCTCGATATGGGTCTGCGATGCGTACTTCGCGTGTACCGAAGGCCTGTTCCAGGTGCATGTATATCCTGTTTCGCATTCGTAACGTAATTGCTGGCAGATGTTTGCAGTGCCGAAACCGTGGACACTGATGTTGTCGGCGTAGGCGATGCTGGTTTCGGAGTCGGTATGCCAATTGGTACGTCAAATTCAGAGATACGATGAGCCGGAGGTATGGAGACCGTTATGTGGCCTTGATAAAATATGTCTTCTTCTGCCGCTTCTTTTGAGGCAGCGGGAGACAGTTCAGTCTGATCATGTGTATTACGCTCGTCCTGGGCGCGTTCGATCGAAGTGCTAGCGCGTTGAGAGGCACTTTGGGAGGGTGTGAGGGATGATAGATCAGAGGCATAGGAGATGGGTAGTTGAGGGGCATTCGCAGAAGATGGATCGAGTTTTTGGTACCCGGGCGAACGTGGGGGTGACGGCGAATGAGTTCTAGGGAATGCAATTCCAGGGTCTGCAGCTAAATCATTCTCGCCAGTCAGCACATATGTGTAATAATTTGAAACACCAGTCGTAGAACGTACCGCGAGACTCGGACAAGCTGCCACTAAGGGATTGGAGTGCACGAAGCCCCTGTTGACCCATCTTGCTCCATACCCAACCACAATCTATGAGTGCACGACAACGTGCTCCGAGACCCTCGCGAACGACACTGATTCGCCTGACCGCAAGTTCTCGTTCCTTGTCTGCAAGATGGCTCTCGCAAGCCTGCAGCTCTGCCTGTACATGAGCTAGTTTGCTACTTGCAGAACCGATGGAGGTGGAGTTCGTTGTCGAGGGTAGGGAAGAGAAGGAAACCGAGCTTCCGCCCGGGTGCAAAATGAAAGACGATCGGGAGTCCCGACCTGATTTTTGTGCTTTCGATAACTTTATTACGCGTGTGATGCTGGAACGTATATTTAGAGCCTGTTTCTGATGTGCAGCTAAGAGGGTTACTCACAGAATCTCCCTGTCACGGAGAATCGAGCCGATGTCGTCCTCGAGTTCTTTGAGTGACACGAGCTGTTCTCGCCATTTCTCCACCACATGGAGGTACCGTTGGAGTGCATCGTCTGCGCCTGCGAGTACGTCGACGATGGCAGCAAGGACCTGGGCCGGAGAGCCAGCGTTGGACGAGTACGGGTTTTCCGAGGGAGACGCGGCGCTATACGCAGAGAGAGATGCGAGTGCAGCGCGTGAGAGGGGGAAGAGAGAGACAAAGTGTTTGGTGTATTCTTTCTCGTGTGTGATGAGGTTGGTCAGGAGACGCGAGTCTGGTGGTCTGTGGACGACCATTTAGCAGTCGCCGCCGCTTCCAGGCTGCGGGGGTGGTCCGTGCGTTGTCTGAGCTTGGTCGCTGTGCAAAGGCAGTGGAGAGATGAATTTCGAAATGAAAATCAAGTGCCAAACGCGTGTCGAGCCTTGGAGTCTGACGTAATGGCAGTTCCCCCGGACAGCACACGTGTCGACATCCAACACATCTCCTCCTCCTGGAGGGAGACAATTGCGATATGGTCAATTTGTTGCCAACCCTATGATTCGGTCTTGCAAAGAGCCCTCCCAGGTGCACGGCACCTTAGACATAACTCAGTCGACAGCAGATCTCTCACAGACGGAAAACTGCCTGGCACGCTATCACGATCGACCACTGCAACTCTACTTGATCTATGCTGCATACTCGTGCTGACGTGCTTCTGTCGGCGAGCCATGAGAGGCATGTCACACTCGCTCCTAGACGTGTCCCCCTCCCCCCTTTGAAGTATGTTGTGGCGTTCTCAGAAATTCTGATGACCTTCGCGAGCATCTTATTGGCAGAATATGTTGTTCCCAAATCCGGCACCTCCCACATCACTTCTAGACACTCCTGTAGTGTCCTCGTCGGCAGGTGCGACCGTACCGCCCAACAACTTCCCGGTAACCATCGCCTCCTTCGTTGCACCTCGCCGATACGGAAGGAAACGCGAATTGCATCTTGAAGCCTATCGCATCATCGTACAGCAGAAGGAAGATGTTCAGAGTCGCATCGTACCTTTTATTTGCACTGTTGATTTCCTTCCACACGTCATCTCTCATTGTGCCCGTGTCAACACTCTGTCCGCCTTGATCTTCATATCGCTGTGTGTTCCGCTCAGCCGTGCTTGTTGAGCCTGATCCATCGATACTCTCCGCACCAGCTTTCTCAGGCAGTGGAGTGGTCATGCATAGCTTCACTTCCAGCCTCGCCCCATTCCATCTGCACGCGCGGAGAGAGTCACCTCGTTGGCCAAGGATATAAGGTAGTATGTATGAGTGTGAGCGAGGGCGAGGACGCCGGATGGGAGAGCAAACGACAGGATTGAATGATTGTTCGTCGTGAGGGTGAGCAGATACGGCTTGCGTTGAGCATGTGCGTTGCGGCCGGGGAACCTTGAAGACTGTCGCATTCCCTCGCCAGTACGGCCTCGACCGGATGATAATTGATGCGGGATCCATCTATGCTGGTATTTGTATCCAATTCGAATTGGCTTCTGTGTCGGTAGGCAGTTAGTCTCTTCCGACTGCTTTGCCCTTGGCTCCAGCCGCATCCTCGCCCATCTGCAATGTCTGGATCTCTTAAGGGCAGAGTTATGACGCCCCAAAATTGCATACTATTCTTTCCTTCTTTCCCTTCCAATTCACCGCTCTAGTCATCCGTATCCCGGATCCCTGATCAACCCGAGCATATTAGACACGAGAACGTAGAAGTAGTATTGGCTTGTTATTTTTCCACGACGAAACGGCTGACCTTTCCCATTACTTACGAGAAAAGTGAACGCTGTGAAGCTTGCTTATCGATAAGCGCCTGCATGTCGACCAACGAGACCCCGCAGCCCACACCCCTCGCACACGTCCATCTCTACCTCGAAACACACTCTTACTGTCTCCTACGACACTCGAAAAAACCTCATCCTCTCATCATTCATGGCTCCGGGGTGTTTCAGCGCATTATGGTGCTGTCAGCAGCCGCCTTCCGAAAATGATGATGGAATTGTTTCACCGGTTCTCGCTCCCACTGGAGTTACTCAACCAAGTACGCTCGCACCAGTACTGAAACTCACATTTGTACTGATTGAAGTGACCGTTCAAGACTCAGGTTCTCCCCCAGACAATGGGGGTGTTCCCGATGCCACACTGATCGAAACTACTCGCCCAGGTACTTCCCCCAGCCTTGGACATGTGGACGTTCCTGTTCCCGCCGCTACACAGGGTGGTTGTGCATGTGGTTTCTTATGTACTTCAGTGTACTCACTACTTGGCCAGGTTTGCCAACCGCTACAGGGGCTCTTTCTCCTGCACTTACCGAAGTTCAACCTACGGTTCCACCTCGTCCCGAGGGCAGCGTCGATGTTCCCGTGGTTGCACATGCCGAAGGAGTACCCTCGGGTAAGTGTTCTACTCATGACGAATATGATAAGATTGACGACATCGACAATTAGTGTCATCCCCTTCACGCCCTCTCTATCGCTTAGATCCTGCGAAAGCACAGGAGCACGTTGATCGCATCCGTCGTTTTCGTATTCTTGTCATGGGCAGAGCAAATGCGGGTAAAACAACAATCCTGCAGAGGGTTTGCAACACGACAGATCAGCCGGAAATCTTCAATGGAAAGGGGGAGAAGGTATGTATGTTGTGTAGTGTTTTCTCGAGACTAAGGACACACTTGGCTACATTTAGCTAGATGCCACTGTTGTGCAGGGTTCGCTGAAGGTGAGGTTACCCATGGGATTATGTCATGCGTGTTGAAGGTGTCTAGCGCGGTGAACACAACATTGAGGATGAGCTGGTCTTCCAGAGTAATCCGAGATTTGTGTTCCATGACTCACGTGGCTTTGAAGCTGGAAGTGAACAGCAGTTTAACATGATGAAGAAGTTTGTGATGGATCGTGCCAAGACAAGCAAGCTGGATGAGAGAATCCATGCTATTTGGTAATGACAACATTCAATGAGTATACTGATCTGGTTCTTATCATTGATGTTAGGTTCTGCATTCCTTTGAGTGAGAGCCACAGGATGGTCACAGCTGCTGAAACAAAATTTTTTGATAACTGTGATACAGGACATGGTATGTCCATATATGGCTTGTATAGTGGTGTGGATTTAGGGTTTGTGACAGTGCCTGTGATTGTGTTGGCAACGAAGGCAGATGCCTTAGAACTTGATGCACTTCAGCAGCTGGAGGAGCAAGGGTTGAGTGCAGATGATGCATTGGTTGGAAAGTTGCAGAAAGAAATTATAAACAACAACATGGTAAAGTTGAAGGATTGGCTGGGGAAAACCATGTTTCCACCTCATGATTATCTATCACTCACTGGTCAGTGCATGGTATTAGAGAGCATTGCAGGCTGCTTAAAAATTACTGCAGGAATGCAAAATGATGGTGCAGATTGCACACCCCTGCTAACTTGTACAACAAATTCTCTCAAGGAAGAAGGATTGCAACAACTTCTCATATCAACACAACAGTCCAACCTGGAGCTTTGTATGGAATTTGCTATCATGAAGTAAGTGGTAAATCTGAACACCTGACATGTACCAACAGTTGCAAGGACTTTGGAAGGGTACATGAATAGGCAGCATCAGGATCTTCCATCTGAAATTATTGCATTCAGCCTTTCCAGGTGGTTTCCATATGTGAGGAGTTGGGTAATTTGTACCAACAATGTGCTGATTAACTAATAGAGTGTGGGTGGAGTTGATAATGTTCCTGGATCACTCAGACTGAATGTAACTCTCACTCGCTAATCTTGCCTTGGTGGATAGTATGTGAGCATATCCATGACTGGTGATGCTGGATGTATGCTGACCATGTTCACTGCCTCCCTGGTGCACTTGGGTTCATAGTATGTGAGTGGAGTCATGGCAGGTGGTGGTGGATGCATGCTGACCATGTTCACTGCCTCCCTTTGGCACTGGGGTTCATAGGGAGTGAGTGGATTCATAGCAGGTGGTGGTGGATGCATGCTGACCATTTTCACTGCCTCCTTGTTGCACTTTGGTGCATAGAGAGTGAGTGGAGTCATGGCAGGTGGTGGTAGATGCATGCTGACCATGTTCACTGTGTCCCTGTTGCACATGGATTCATAGTATGTGAGTGGAGTCATGGAGGGTGGTGGTAGATGCATGTTGACCATGTTCACTGCCTCCCTGTTGCACTTGGGTTCATAGGGAGTGAGTGGATTCATGGCAGGTGGTGGTGGATGTGCTGACCATGTTTGCTGCATCCCTGTTGCACTTGGGTTCATAGGGAGTGAGTGAATTCATGGCAGGTGGTGGTGGATGCATGTTCACTACCCCCTTGTTGCACTTGGGTTCATAGGATGTGAGTGGAGTCATGGTAGGTGGTGGTGGATGCATGCTGACCATGGTCACTGCCTCCCTTTTGCACTTGGGCTCATAGCTTGTGAGTGTAGTCATGGCAGGTGGTGGATGAATGCTGACCATGTTCACTGTCTCCGTGTTGCACTTGGGTTCATAGTGGGTGAGTGGAGTCATGGCTGGTGCTGGTGGGTGCATGCTGACCATATTCACTGCCTTGCTGTTGCACTTGGGTTCATAGGAAGTGAGTGGATTCATGGAAGGTGGTGGCAGTGGAGGCATGCTGACCATGTTGTCTGCCTCCCTGCTGCACTTGGGTTCATAGCTTGTGAGTGGAGTCATGGCTGGTGGTGGTAGATGCATGCTGACCACCTTCACTACCCCCTTGTCACACTGGTGTTCATAGAGAGTGAGTGAATTCATGGCAGGTGGTGGTGGATGGATGTTGACCATGTTCACTACCCCCTTGTTGCACTTGGGTTCACAGAGAGTGAGTGTAACCATGGCAGGTGGTGGTGGATGCATGCTGACCATTTTCACTGCCTCCATGTTGCACTTGGGTTCATAGGGAGTGAGTGGATTCATAGCAGGTGGTGGTGGAAGCATGCTGACCATGTTCCCTGCATCCTTGTCACACTTGGGCTCATAGTGGGTGGGTAGAGTCATGGCAAGTGGTGGTGGGTGCATGCTGACCATGTTCACTGCCCCCCTGTTGCACTTGGGTTCATAGGAAGTGAGTGGATTCATGGCAGGTGGTGGTGGATGCATACTGAGCACCTTCACTGCCTCCCTGTTGCACTTGGGCTCATAGCTTGTGAGTGGAGTCATGGCAGGTGGTGGTGGATGGATGTTGACCAATGTTCACTACCCCCTTGTTGCACTTCCATTCATAGAGAGTGAGTGTAATCATGGCAGGTGGTGGTGCATGCATGCTGACCATTTTCACTGCCCCATGTTGCACTTGGGTTCATAGGGAGTGAGTGGAGTCATGTAGTGGTGGGTGCATGCTGATCAAGTTTACTGCCTCCCTTTTGCTCTTGGGTTCATACATAGCTTGTGCGTGGAGTCATGGCAGGTGGTAATGGGTGCATACTGACCACCTTCACTGCCTCCCTGTTGTACTTGGGTTTATAGGGAGTGAGTAGGGTCATGGCAGGTGGTGGTGGTGGTGGATGCATGCTGACCATGTTCACTGCCTCCCTGTTGCACTTGGGTTTATAGTATGTGAGTGGAGTCATAATGGGTGGTGGTGGATGCATGCTGACCATGTTCACTCCCTCACTTTGGTACTTGGGTTCATAGGGTGTGAGTGGAGTGATGGCAGGTGGTGGCAGGTGTGTGCTGACAATGTTCACTGCCTCCCTGTTGCACTTGGGTTCATAGGATGTGAGTGGAGTGATGGCAGGTGGTGGTGGATGCATGCTGACCATTTTCACTGCCTCCCTGTTGCACTTGGATTCATAGGATGTGAGTGGAGTCATGGAAGGTGGTGGTAGACACATGTTGACCTTGTTCACTGCCTCCCTGTTGCACTTGGGTTAATAGGATGTGAGTGGAGTGATGGCAGGTGGTGGTGGATGCATGCTGACCATGTTTGCTGCCTCCCTGTTGCACTTGGGTTCATAGTATGTGAGTGGATTCATGGTGGGTGGTGGTAGGTGCATGCTGACCATGTTCATTGCCTCCCTGTTCACTTGGGCTCATAGCTTGTGAGTGTAGTCATGGCAGGTGGTGGTAGATGCATGCTGACCATGTTCACTGCCTCCATATTGCACTTGGACTCATAGCTTGTGAGTGGGTTCATGGCAGGTGGTGGTGGATGGATGGTGACCATGTTTGCTGCCTCCCTGTTGCACTTGGGTTCATAGGATGTGAGTGGAGTCATGGCAGGGGGTGGTGGATGCATGCTGACCATGTTTGCTGCCTCCCTTTTGCACTTGGGTTCATAGGATGTGAGTGGAGTGATGGCAGGAGGTGGTGTATGCATGCTGACCATGTTCACTGCCTCCCTGTTGCACGTGGGTTCATAGGGAGTGAGTGGACTCATGTAGCAGTGGTGCATGCTGACCATGTTTGCTGCCTCCCTTTTGCACTTGGGTTCATAGCTTGTGAGTGGAGTTGTGGCAGGTGGTGGTAGATGCATGCTGACCACCTTCACTGCCTCCCTGTTGCACTTGGGTTCATAGGATGTGAGTGGAGTCATGGCAGGATGCCTGGTGACCATGTTCAATGCCTCTCTGCTGCACTTCGATTTTAGATGGTGAGTTATTTGTGATGTCAAGATCTCAGCATCATTTCAACATGGCATAGGTAGTGAGATAAATCAATTTCACACTATTTGGCTATTTTTAACCAAGCATCTAACAGGATGTAGGTCTCTCACTTCTGAGGTGTACTTAATAGTTTATTTGCCCATGTCTATATATCAGGATGTTGGTAATTTCTGCTCAGGGTTATTGATAATTACTAATATACTTTTCATAGCATGTATGTTGTCAACTGAGTTGCCTATGCAACAAGTCTTAAATATTTTTAAAGTTGGTTTGTGGTCCCCATTTTCTAGACCATTTTGAATCCTATAGTCTATGGTTGGCTAATCAGGTTGTGAGTTTCACATCTATCTTGGTTCTTCTGAAACAGGAGAATTCTTACAAACTTCGAACACTGCAGTCTTCCATTTCCCATCCTTCACAATCCCTTGAAATCCCTACATTTTCTAACTCCATGGAATATTCAAGGCAATACATTGCTGAAAATGGCATTGGTAAATTATACCACCAATGGTTTGGCTAGGATGATGTAGCTCATGATTGCAGGTGCCATACTTGTGTTTGAGTACCTGTACTTCTTGTTGCAGGTGAAAGATGGAAGGAATGATCTACAGGAGGACCTGAATTTTGCTGCGGATGAATATAAGAGTTCAGGTATCCAAGCCAAAGTCAACAAACTCATCCAAGAAGCCTTTCAGAGTTATGGGGACAATGTAGAGATTTTATGCCCTATCCTGGTGAAGATTGCACAGCAGAATCAGCTATGTAAGTTACCATTTCCCCCTATGCTCATCCAACTCTTACTATTGTACCTATTGTACCAGCAAAGATGCTGAATAGGAGGGGTTAACTGAAGCTGGTGTGGTTTCTTCACTTTTCCATCTTTAGGATCACTTCCAGGATGGTCTTTCATATTTTCCATTTTCAATTCTGTATCAGTGGAGAAAAATTTCTCCATTTGGAGCTGGCTTGGTATTCTGTGCTTCACAATATATACATCAGAAAATATTGGTGTTCCCAAATGGTTTAGTGTAAATGACTGTTTTAATTACCATGTGCATTCTACATCCTTGGTTGATTTCAGAGGGTGCCCAATGTCAGGTGACATGTGGATCAATGGCAAAAACACCAAAAAACCCAACACAAAGACAATGTTGAGTGGTGGTTTCTCTGCACAAGCTTTGGCTTGAGAACACTACCCATCCAGTTGGGGTATGATGCAGGGATATCTGGTTATAAGATCCTGGCATGGCAATCTTCTCTCCATCAACCATAATGTTGGGGGCATGTCAGAGATCTGCAGGTGGTGCCAGCGTGATGAGTGGATGGTTGGGGTGATGGAAATGTGAATTACAGCTGTTTTCAAAAGTATGTGGAAAGACCACTTTCAGTTGTCAGCTGTCGGAAATGGCCGTGCAAGGACCCCAGAAGCAACTAAGCCTGTAGTGACACACAACAAGTAACCACTGTACACAGAAAATGGGATATCTTCTGAATGGCTGGGAGTATTGGGATGTGGATACTATCATTAGTGCAGAAATGAGTGAGATACATGGTCCAAAACTATTTACCTCCAGTTGGCATGAAAGATACAATAGCTCTGGAATGTCAAACATGTGCATGCTGTCTTTGGTATTGTCTGGTAGGTATTAACCAGTATGCCAAGGTCTGAAAAAGGCAAAAGGTTTGGTGGGGAAATGGAGGAGATATGGGTTGAATATGAAAGGGAGGAGGGGGACAATGATGTATCCATGAACAACCACTGGTGGAACACTATAAAAATGAGAGGGGACACTGGGGGGATCTGTGTAGAACATGGGGAACAAAGAATGGAGGGAATGCATGCACCCAGTCCCAAGATATTTGCAAAACCATCTGAGAGTGTTTCTGTCCTAAAAAAATAGGCTATATCTCCAGAATGACTGAGGTGGCAGCAATGTAAGATGCACCATTTGAAAGCCCTCAGAAAGTAGTACAAGACTCCACCATCTCCTCTCATTTTTTAGTGTTTCACAAGTGGTTGTTCATGGATACATCATTGTCCCACCCCCCTGTCATATTCAACTCATATCTCCTCCATTTTCCCACCAAACCTTTTGCCTTTTTCAGACCTTGGCATACTGGTTAATACCTACCAGACAATACCAAAGACAGCATGCACATGTTTTGACATTCCAGAGCTATTGTATCTTTCATGCCAACTGGAGGTAAATAGTTTTGGACCATGTATCTCCCTCATTTCTGCACTAATGATAGTATCCACATCCCAATACTCCCAGCCATTCAGAAGATATCCCATTTTCTGTGTACAGTGGTTACTTGTTGTGTGTGTCACAACCATGCCTTGCCCACTCTTTTCCCACACCTCAGTGCCCCTTCCAACACCCCTAGCCCCTTTCCAATCACCTCTGACCAGTTACTGACCCTAACCAACGATATCTGCTACCTCTATCCCACCACTGATGATGCCGCCAATCGGAGTACCATCAGCAACCTTTGGCACCCGTCGGCATATGTCAGTCCTTCCATGTGACTACTCCCAGTAGGCCTTGGCAACTCCCTGAGGTCAGGTGATCTTCTATCGGGGGCTATGGACTGGTCCGGTGTCACGCACCAAAGGTGTTTGGCAACGTGAGCATGGACTCAGAAGCTGAATGATGAAGAACGGAGAAGCCTAGCTCTAATGCGAAGAATGACTGATATGGCCAGCAGTCATCCATCGCACGAGAACCATCCTTAACGTTAGGGAAGAAACCGCTCGAGTGCCTGAAAAAAAACTTTTTGAGCGCTAGTTTATGGCATTCCAATTTTTCGAATATCTCCGTCAATTCTAAAGATATCGACACCATTCCCACGCTCACAGGAAGCTCTCGACCACGCCATCCTGCCTACCAAATTTGGTAATGATCCGCGCACTCCACGATTTTCTGCATCATTTCTACCAACGAATGCCCATTTCGCCAATATTTATCGTAATGGCCACCTCCTCGACCGTCTCTTTGCTCGTGTCCTTTGCTAGGGAGAATAACTACGAGTACCTGCCAGGAATCCCCACTAGCTCTCGCCCCGAAGCCTCCTGGTTCATCCCTCCCTCGTCCATGACCTCCCATCCTATCGCTTTGGGACAGCACATTCTTCTCGTCAGTCTGACATCGAAGAAGACGTTCTTTGGTCGCCTCAAGTCTGTCGTCAGGCTTGAGAGGTCTTACGTGGTCGTTTCGGTCTCTCCAGTCGAAAAGGATTATGGATTTTTCCTTCCTGCCCCCTGCAATGTCTATCTCTCAATCTCGTCTTTCGTTCTCCCAAAATTGCGACAGCTGCAGTACCAACTACTCTCATCTACTCTATCTGATCGCATTCATGATGATTTTGAGGCACTTCTCCCTGCCCTCATTGGAGAAGATGGCCCCTCCTCCTCCTCATGCCCTCCAGAACACTAGTTGCACCTGGTACAGGTCGCTTTGCAGAGAGGAGAGAGGGGGGAAAGTTGCGAAATCCTAAGCCCTGACTACCCTGGAGACCCCCAAAAATTGGCCCCTGGCAGAAATCCCCACAGTTCTTCTTTCGGACGTGCAGCATATCACCCCAATGAATCTGGATCTCAGATCTAGGAGTCAGAGTGACTCATTTGCAGTCATACCCCCTTATTCAGCAGTGACCAGTGCGCTTACTCATCCCCCTTTCTGTCGCATTATTCATCCATTCCTTAATGACTCATTCTATTTCAAATGATTTGTGATATTCTTCGTCATGCTGACTGATTTTACTTACCAATCACTTACTGTCCTTACTCAGCCTTGCTCGGCCTTACCAATCCTTTACCAATCCTCTTACCAATCACTTACAAACCCCTTACAAAGTGTTTCCCTCTATTTACTTCAGGCTGCGCTACCTTTTGTATATAAGTACCAATACATCGCAGCAAGCAAAAAAAAGCAAGTAGCCCCCCTGCATAGGATACCGTCCCCTTTGTAGAGAGACTATTGCCCAATCATTATCGACGTTATCTGCCTTATTGTCGTCGCTTTAAGGCCCTTCATTATCTTCTTTATTCTTGCAGTATCTGAGGCTCCATTAAGGGTCTATTTACTGTCATTCTTCATCGCTTTACATCGCTCCTAGGCTCCGAGTAGCCTAAATTTCTTCGCTTTTCTGTCGTCCCCCTGCTCCCCTCTCATCAGGAGCACTATTCCCTTCTGCCCTAGCCTTCTAGGTGTGCAGAACCCCTCCCCCACTTCACTGTAACCGATCCCTCGAGCCAAAGTCCACGGAGGTAACCCACCGACTCGGCATTTGTCTTTGTGTTGGGTTTTGGTGTTTTTGCCATAGATCCACACGTCGACTCACAGCGGCTGCCAGGTAGTAGCCCTTAGGTGCAAGTTGTGGGAGGCCTTAGGGGCTCCTTTATGTTCTGACATGCATATGACCTTAGAGGTGGCTAACCAGTCTAAAGAGAGTACCCTAGGTGTCATCGAGAATGCCTCCCTCTGCATCGGTCCTGTAGAGGCGCACCTCCAGATCCAAGTCGTTGACAGAGCCCCCTTCGACCTCTTGTTAGGCCGCTGTAGGGAGAGTATACTCCCTACCAGGGGATTTTTTATTATTTTATTGTTTTTACTTTCTTTTCTTTTTTTTCTGTTCATTTACTGTAGTGTTTACTTTAGTGCTTCGAGTTTAGACACGTGATGTGGCTTAGGTAAGCCACTCGTGCACTTACAGGCTCTGTACCTAGTTACAAAAATAACAAGTCGAGTTCCCAGAGTTTCGAGAGTTCGAGTTCGAGAAGGCCTCGAGTGCCTCTCTCAGTGTCTAGACAGCCTCAGACAGCATCAGACGTCCCTAGACAGCCATCCTCCAGGCTAGAGAAGCCCCTTGGGAAGAATTCCCCCTCAGATTTCACCACTCATCCCAGTCACTCCTATTTCAATTCTCTTCATCTGGAGCCCATCGCGAGGGGCTTCTATCTTAGCCTGGTAACCTTTCTCTGATCAGTTTCAGTCTCGTTCATGCAGTTTCAGGTCTCGTATCCTCAGTTTCAGTCATGTTCTCGCAGTTTCCAGCCTCAGTCTCGCTTTCGTGCTCATATTCCCTCTCGAAATACTCACTCATATATTGTTATAATCACTCGAGTTCCCTCCAACGTCATGCCTGGCCCAGAATGCCCGAGTTGTGGTTCTCCCGAAGCTTCGAGCTTCCTTCGGCACCCCGAGGATCTTTGAAGGTTCCTCGATGACATAATCAAGCTCGCAACTGCAGCGAAATCCCTTCTCGAGACTCATGGACGCCTTCGTGAGGCCAGAAGTTCGTGCGTGCAGCCACCAGTCACCTCTGTCAGCCGCTCACCTCGCCAAATATATTCATTTTGCTTCTTCTGTGGTCAGAAGGGTCACATTCGAGCGAATTGTGATTCGTGCAAGCAGTATGTGGCCGCGGGAAAATGTCTAATAGTAAAAGGTCGTGTTGTACTCCCTACAGGACAAGAGATACCGCGAGAAGTTCCTGGGCGCACTCTCAAGGACCGCGTGGACTGCTGGGATCCAGGAAACCGGCCTAAGGATATTCGAAATCCTCCTTCGAGTCCAGGCAGGCTGCCCTTGGAGGATGTGGGTCGCCTAGAGCCGCAGGCCCATATGGTTTCACTGGCACTGTCTCGCACCCCCCGCTTGTCAGTGCACCCTACCACCCCCTCGGAACGACCATTGTGTGCACCACTCTCAATGGAAGGGCCGAGTTATCCTATTCGAGCACCTAGTGCATCCTCGAGTGCTAGTGATGCCTCGTTGTGCCGCTGTAGGGAGGGAAGCCTCCCTACCAGGTGATTTCTTTTATTTCATTGTTTCTACTTACTATTTTGTTTTTATATTTTTATGTTACCTTTTTTTACTTACTATTTGGACGAGTTTGGCTTATGTAAGCCATACTCGTAGTTAGAGCATACTGTACATACTTAGCAACAGAACATAGACTGCCACCAAAGACGAAATAAGACGGAATCCGAAGGCCGGAGCCTCGGAATTTTAGTTTCTCCTTATCAGACTCTCATTAGACGTTATCCCACTTGCTTTTGGGATATCTAGGGCGTGTTTTAAGTCGTTTCACCACTCTCTGACCCCTACCAAGCATCTCCTAGCCCCCTCGGGTCGAACTGAGACCCACAAACCCAAAGGGAGACCCACAAGGTCACTCCCCCCACTCTCCTTCTTTAAAACCTTCATCTGGAGCCCACCGCGAGGGGGCTGCTTTGCTTGGTAACCATCTTCTCCTCCTACCTCCGAGCTCGTGCATGCGATTTCTCGCGAACCGACGCGCCAAACCTCTCGCTTTTCGAGATCCGGATTCTACTCGACGAGAGCTTTTGGGCGATACTATTTTCGACGCGTCCGGCTCAGCAGTTCCAGAGATATCACGCTTTTTGTGGAGAAAGGCACTGTAGGACAGAAATTGGCATAACTCGGGATTGGGTGCGCGGAATCTCTCATTCCTTTGATCTCCCAGCAGCCCTAGACACCCTCTACCACGCCCTGGAGTTTGGCAGCATTCTACCCAGCGGTTCTTCGTCAACACGCCACTGTTTCCTCCCCTCCTGCCACAGCTGAGCTCCCTGGCACCTCCTTCGCATTTTCAAGCCATTTTGAGCTGTAGGATCCCTTTCCCTACCCCACAGAGTCGGTTGAGAGTCCCCTTCGAGACCCCTAGTTGCTTCGAGATCACCAGACGCTTCGAGACCCCAGACGAGTAGTGAGCGCCCTTCGAGACGCTTCGAGACTTACGGAGAAGTATTGAGCCATCTTCGAGACGCTGTCGAGACACTTCGAGACCCACAGACGAGTATTGAGCTCCATTCCAGATGCATCGAGACCCCAGACGAGTATCGAGCCCCTTCTAGACGCTTTCGAGACCCCTTCGAGACATAGACATCCATTTAGATGCACCGGCGATCATTCATAGACATATCCAGACATATATCAATCGTTTTCTGAGTATTCTTGCAGTCGGGCGAGGCTGCAAGTGAGAGTCGAGCCTTCGAGTCGCACACGGCGACTAGCCTTTCGTTTTCTCTTCGTTTCAGTGGCTGTGTCCACTTCACATCGTGTATACAAGACCCCAGTGGTACCCTGTGGACGTTCGAGGTCGCATCAAGGTGACCTGCCCCTTCGTTTATCCCCCCTTCGAGGCTACACACAGACACAAGGGTGTCTGTGGCTCGTTTCTGTTCCCTATCTCCTATAGTTGGTTCGTTTGTGGAATATATATTCATTTTCAGTCGCACATCCACTGCTGAGGATGGAAAGGAAGTATCGAAGGTCTCGAGGCCAAGTCGAAGGCCCACGAGCATTTTCGGGATACATGCGAGTCTCGAGTCACCCTCGGCTTCGCTCCAGCACCCCCTCAAGCAGTTCATCATGCAAGGGACCACTCGTTCGAGACGAGACAGAAAGGGGAGAATGGTATGATCCCTATCCAGGCTATACTTGGGTCTATCGAACTTCGAGCGACGTTTCGAGAGCCCCCTCATCCTCGCCCTCGATCAGGTACCAGTCAAGTTCCCCTGTGGAGTTGTCTCGGTCTTCTTCTAGAAGACACTCCCAGGGAAGCTCGAGCTCGAAGTCCCCCTCTCGTTTCCCCTTCGAGGTCGCCCCTCGAACTTCGAAGAACCCCTCTCACCTCTCCGAGCTCGCTTCGAGCAGCTCAGCCCCTCTTCGGGTCACTAATGCCAGCTCGAGGCATCCTGTGGCACATTCAGCTAGGCATGTCTCATTTGAGCAGGCCAGTGACTCACCTTCGAACCCACTTCGTAGCTCGAGAAGAGATCGAGACTTAAATTGGCGACCATCTCGTGACCCCGGTTTGACCTCGAATCAGTACCTTCGACCTAGTAAGCCTTCGATACCCCCCTCGAGCCTCCCATCTCGCCTCGAAAGGCCTTCGTACACCCCCTCGAAGCCTTCCTCCCCCCTCGCAAGTCGATCGAAGCCACCCTCGCCCCTCGAGCCGTGCCGAGGTACCTCATTCCTCCTTCGAGAAGCCTCGACTTCGATGTTGAAGCCTGCCCCTGCCTCATGTGAGTCGCGTTCAAGAGCATCAAGAGGGATGTCACCCCCTTGAGAGTATGTAGGTTCGAGCGAGCCATCCCCTCGCATTCGAGAGGCATCGAGGTGTCGAGTACAGCCTCGAAGGTTTACCTTTTGTTTCTTCTGTGGTCGAGATGGGCATATCCGAGCTCGATGCTGGGTCTGCAACTCGTATCTAGCTGCAGGGAAGTGTAGGATGGTTTGGGGGCGAGTTGTACTGCCTACAGGTGATGAGATCCCTCGAGAGGCACTCGGGCGCACCCTCCGAGCTCGACTGGATTCTTGGGCCCTCGCTCGAGGTGCAGATAGACTAGCTGCACAGGTACCCTCTCCCCCTTCGAATTTCGAGCCTACCCAGCCCCTCGCTATGCCTCGAGTCGACTCTGAGACCACCCAGGAGCGCCTTTCGAGTTCGAGAACACCTACATCCCCTTCGAGAGTGAGTTGCCCCCCTTCGAGTACCTCCCGAGCCCTTGATAGAAGGCTTCGAAGCTTCAAACCGAGCCCAAGTCGAATCCCGAGGCTCGTTACAGCCTCTGGAAGGTTTGTCACCCCCTCTCGAGTCCTCCCTTCCCATTCGAGTCGTGCTCCACCCTCGAGTCACCCTCTGAGGCCTGTCAAGGCTCGAGACCAGTCTCGCCTTCGAAGCCCGAGCCTCGATTCACCCTCGATTCCCCTTCGAGACCCTCAAGCCACCCTCGATCTGCTTTCGACGCCCCTCGGAATGCCTTCGGACAGCCTAGCAACACATTCAGGTGATGTTGAGCACCTTCGAGCCCCCTTGAGACTGCTTCGAGGCCCCTTCGAGCCACATCCGAGCCGTTTTTGGCTCTCGAGGACCTTCGGACACCTTCGAAAGTTGTCCCTCCTTCAGCTGAGTAGTGTTTTCTGGTTCTTTCTTATGGTCTATTTTGTTTTCAAGTTCGCATTTTTGAGTTTTCACTTAGAGTTTTTGTTTCGAGGAAGATACCCTGGACTTGCTATATGATACAGTTTGGTATGTGATGACTGGGGACAGTCACTGTCTAAAGCCACCCTCGGATGTAGGGAGGGAAGCCTCCCTACCAGGTGATTTCTTTTATTTCATTGTTTCTACTTACTATTTTGTTTTTATATTTTTATGTTACCTTTTTTTACTTACTATTTGGACGAGTTTGGCTTATGTAAGCCATACTCGTAGTTAGAGCATACTGTACATACTTAGCAACAGAACATAGACTGCCACCAAAGACGAAATAAGACGGAATCCGAAGGCCAGAGCCTTGGAATTTTAGTTTCTCCTTATCAGACTCTCATTAGACGTTATCCCACTTGCTTTTGGGATATCTAGGGCGCGTTTTAAGTCGTTTCACCACTCTCTGACCCCTACCAAGCATCTCCTAGCCCCCTCGGGTCGAACTGAGACCCACAAACCCAAAGGGAGACCCACAAGGTCACTCCCCCCACTCTCCTTCTTTAAAACCTTCACCGCCCTTGTTCACCCTCTCGTGCTCTACCTACAAGCTACTCTCGCGGTCGACCTCTTTCTCGCTCTCGTTCTCGCGGCCATGGCCGCCCGCACTCGTGTTCCCGTTTGCACCTCGAAGATCCACCAAGCCGCAGTCATAGGTACATAGATTCGTATTCGAGTGGGTCCTACAGCCGCCGCTCTCGTTCCCGCGACTACCACCACCGCCGCTCACCACCACCCACACCATCGATCGGGCGCTCGCACCTACCAAGCCTCTCGAGAGACAAATCAGAACTGGAAGAGCTCGCCAGTGAGCCAGTCAACAGACTCACTGCCTCGAGTATCTACAGTACTCACTCGTCCTACAGGCCCAGTAGTCATGCACTGGCATCCTTGAGAAGGTCGCCCAGCCGCAGTCGCACTCCCCAGCCCTCGAGAAGGTGGTACTGAGTCAATGTACAGTCGCATTGGCTCGCTGGGTATCATATTCTATGTTTTTTTTTATGAATATATCATTCTTGAAGTTCCCTGCACGTCTGCATCACCCCCAGCCCTGTCAACGCGATATCTCGACCGCCACTCACCCGTCCCTCTCGCAAACCGGGATTCGTGCTCTACTCAATGAGAGCTTTCGAGAGGTGTATTTTTCGTCGCATTCGGCCCAGTACATCCGAAGATATCGGCCATTCTCTGGAGAAAGGGTTTTTAGGACACAATTTGGGATATCTTGGGATTGGGTGCGCCGTTTTCTGTGTTTCCACGTTCGCCCAAGTCCCTATGCATCCCTCTACCACCCCCTGAAGTTTCGCGGAATTCCATCGAGCGGTTCCTCACCAACACGATGCCGTCCTCCTACCTCCTACCCCGTTTAGAACCTAACTCGCGCAGTTCTCGCCCGAATTGTTCGCTTTTCTCAGAAGCGAACCTACTAGACGATATCTACCAGACGATATACAAGACGATGCATGCGCTTTCGTGGTTCTGGACTTATTTGAGTTTTTGGGTTTGGACAGGGTGGCGAGGTCGGGTTTGTGTATCTCGCTCATTTTTGCGTTGAGCCTCTCGCTTTTTTATATGGTGATTCTACCCGTTACTGGCTACCTGGTGATGCCATTTTCATGGCTTCGTGCTCGTTCGTTGCGGAGATATGGGTTTTCTCAGCGTACAGAGGGGTACGAGACGGTTTTGCGAATATCTCAGGATTGGGGACGCCGTTTCCCTTGTTTCCACGTTCTCCCAACTCTCCTCGCACGTCGCCATCACCTCCCGATGTTTCATAGCGTTCCACCTAGCGGTTCCTCACCGATGCGATGCCGCCCTCCTGGCTCCTACCTCGTTTGGACCATAGCTCAAGCAATTCCGCGCCGAATCGTTCGCCTCTTTCAGACGTGGATCACCTAGACGACATCTACCAGACGATATATGAGACGTCGCGCGCGCTTCCGTAGATGCGGAGTTATTCAGGTTTTTGCGTCCAAACCAGGGTAGGGAGGTCAAGATTGCATATCGCACTCATTTTTGCGCCGTGCCTCTCGCATTTTCGTATGGTGGAACTGCTTGTTCATATCTAGCCGGTGATACCTTTCCATTGTGACGCGCTCTACGGTTGTGGAGATATGGGTCTTAGTGGTGTACAGAGGAGTACGAGACAACTTGGCGGATATCTCGGGACTGGAGGCACCAATCGGTTTGATTTCTTTTTCTCCGTGTCCTCCCAGGCATCTTCTACCGCTCCCTATGTTTTGGTATCGATTGCCCCAGCGGTCGTTGCTCGGCGGCCTCTTCTTTGTCCCCACTGTGCTGCCCTACTCACTGTCCACGCCGTATCTCCCTCGGGTCCTCGCCGTGCCTCTCGCTTTTTGGAGGTTTCGTGGTACTCGACCACCCCTTTCGAATGGTATGCTTTTTGTCCAGATTGGTGTAGCCGTTGTGGAGAGATTCGCATTTTCGTGAGTGGAAGCACCCTGGGCCGGTTTTGCCGATATCTTGGGACGGGGTGGGCGGATTTGGTTGGAGGTATTTCCTACGTGCTTCCCACATATTCCTCGACCATTATCCATGGTTTCATGTCGATTGCACCAATGGTTACCGTTCGGGCACCTTCCCCTCTCCCCATCCCCCTGCTGTGCTATGACGTCGCATACAGTATATCTCCCTCAGTTCTAGGCCGAACCTCTCGCTTTCGGAGGACATGGTACTACTCGATGAAGGCTTTCAGGTGATGTATTTTAGGTGGTGACTGGCACTTCGGATGCGGAGATATTCCCAATTTCGTGGACGAGGGCGCATTCCGACAGTTTTGCGAATATCTTATCACCGAGGGCACGTATTCGTTCGATTTCTTTTCCTACATCTTCCCTACACTCTTCTCCACCATCTCCTCGAGTTTCATGACGCTTCGCACGATCGTTATCCTTCGGCATCTTTGTCTGCCATCTCCACCTGTTGGCGCCTTTGAGCTCGTGCTGTCAGCCCACAACCGAGGACGGTTGAATTCTCAAGTGGCCTGTGGATGTAGGGAGAGTATACTCCCTACCAGGGGATTTTTTATTATTTTATTGTTTTTACTTTCTTTTCTTTTTTTTCTGTTCATTTACTGTAGTGTTTACTTTAGTGCTTCGAGTTTAGACACGTGATGTGGCTTAGGTAAGCCACTCGCGCACTTACAGGCTCTGTACCTAGTTACAAAAATAACAAGTTGAGTTCCCAGAGTTTCGAGAGTTCAAGTTCGAGAAGGCCTCGAGTGCCTCTCTCAGTGTCTAGACAGCCTCAGACAGCATCAGACGTCCCTAGACAGCCATCCTCCAGGCTAGAGAAGCCCCTTGGGAAGAATTCCCCCTCAGATTTCACCACTCATCCCAGTCACTCCTATTTCAATTCTCTTCACTGCCCATTCTTCTGTCTACTCAGTAGTATCCTCCGAGACTTCCCAGATGGTGAACAATCCCTCGAAATTCGGGACCCCAATATGGGGTGGCAATTACTCATACCGACTCGACCTCGTCACCGCCTGCATCACCAGCTCTGCTTTGTCAACGTGGAAGACAAAGCCGAGTACTTCTCCCACCAAGAGCACCGCTGCCACTTAGAAGGAGCTGACCAGGGTTTTTAATGACGGTCAAGGACTCGCCAAGAGGGCGAGGAGACCATGAAGAAGTAGTATCCATGTGTTCCCTTTATGTTTCAGACCCCCCCTTCTTCGCCGCCAGATTTTACCTTGCCTTGTTCCACAGACTCTAAAGAAAGCGCCACCACCACATACCTTCTCGACTATACCACTTCTAGTACACCTTCCCTTGATCCCTTCGATGCTAGCTTCGTTTCTCCCAAAGA
Source organism: Pisolithus albus (assembly GCA_024613165.1). Lineage (NCBI taxonomy): Eukaryota > Fungi > Basidiomycota > Agaricomycetes > Boletales > Pisolithaceae > Pisolithus > Pisolithus albus. The sequence continues at coordinate 843,524 of JANFAB010000016.1, read as the reverse complement.
CCCATTCTTGTTTTCTACTGGTACTACCCTTTCGCCGCTGACACTTTCTGCGCTTCGATCTACCTTTGAATTCGACCCTGTGTAACGGCCCGTACTTTTTCACTACTAGTTGTAGCATACTCTTAGCGTAGTTTGCCTTATTTATCCACTCTCTGGTTAGGGTTACTTAGACGCGCTCATAGACGCTTTACTTAGTCAGCTGATTCGTCAGCTTAGCCACATTGACTCAGCGTGGAGCGCTGCAGCCAATAGCATTTATCTCTCGCTTGTTTGGTTTGTTCTACGATGTTCCTCGGTACAAACACTCGTAGTAGTATAAATACCGCCTCTCTTGTCGTAGACACTCCAATCGAGTTCATTTGTGCTTTGCGCATTAACTCAGTTCCACACCCTCAGCCTTCCTATCAGTCAAGGAGTGACCGATAACAGTCTTCGGATTGTTAGTGTTACACTTGAACTCGATTCTACCAGTTATCCCTCACTCCGCTTGCGCCCAGGCATATAGGGCAGCTATACCCGGACTCCAGGGTTAAGGAGCTTCCCCTTCTCGCTTTTCTTTCTTCACGAGACGCTGCCTTTAGTCTCGTCCTCCTTATCGGCAGGAGGTTGCGTTGAAGAAGAACCGTAGTCAGTAGTCCCGCTGTCCGTCAAGGGCAGTGTGAAGGTGCAACCCACATTAGGGGGTGGAAGCACATAGCGTAACAGTAGTTCCCCTACGTCACGGGAGGTAGAAAGCGTACTACCGTATCCCTACTAGCCTTACGATAGTCAAGACAGAGTACCACCGCTAAGGGCAGGGAAAATCTCTCGTCAACATTCCTCGCGTTAAGAAGTCGGAGTCTTTGGCTCCTCGTATCAGGTTTTCTCCTTACCTTAAAAAGGAAGAGTCGCCCGCTCCCCCGCTCCTGTTCGCTCAGGAAGTAACACCCCTTGAGCAACAAATCTTCGGTACTCCCGAACCCCTTCTCCCTCGCCTTTCGCCTCTCCCTCTTCGCTCTCCCTCCCCCGACCCCAACTTACTGGGTTTCGTTCTGCACGTACCGTACAACTTACGGAACAGACGAACCATCATCCCGCCTCCCCGCCTCCCTGTGGTCTTAACCGATTTCCGTCGAGATGGACCAGTTCACCCAAGACCAGCTGCAGTTCATGCAGCAAATGACCACTTTAATCACGGCGCAGGTCGCCAACCAGGTGGCGCAGCACGTTGCCAATGCCGTGGCAGGCATGCAGCAGCAGCCAGCAGGCAGAGGGGCCGCCGCCAACCCCAATCAGAACGTTGACCCCACGAAACGGGGCGTCACTGACCCAGGCATGTTTGATGGGTCCATTAGCAAATTCGAAGAGTGGTGGGCCAAGATGAAGGCCTTTATCATGACGGCTCAGTCAACTAGCCCTCGGGCGAGGACCCTAATGGTCTGGTCCAGGATGACTGGACCGATTGCTGGGGCATACGCGCGGGCGCGTATCGATCAATGCCTCCCGACAGGCACGTGGCCAACCTACGATGAGTTGGTGGCGGAAGTGGAAGCACGCTTTAGGCCGCTTCATAATAAAGACTGGGCGAAGGAGCAGCTCAGCAAAGTTCGTCAAGGATCGGCTAGGACGGAGGAATTCCTGGCCAAATTCAACACTCTAAGGACCGCATCCGGGGTATCCGATGACTACGCTATCTTTATGCTGGAAAGGGCACTTCGCCCTGAAATCGTTCAGCAAATTTTCGTTCAGGGCCATCGCAAAGACACCTGGGCGGAATACGACGTCGAGGCCAGGTGTCTCGGTGCTGCCCTGGAGGCAGTCAGGATCAAAACTGGTGGGGCGTCCTCTCGATGGGGACAGAACTTCTCTCGACCCTCGCCCGGGGTTACATCAGGGCAAGGCGCACCCATGGATATTGGGGCTGCGCAGGGCGGTTCTGGAAGCCGTCCTAAAAAGGACTTTTCTAATTACCAATGCTACGCTTGCGGCCAGAAGGGCCATATACGTCCGCATTGCCCGCAGGCCGGGAACAAGGGAAAAGGGCGCCAGGTGTGCTCTGAAGGTGTTGACCTGTGGCTGGCCGCCATGGACGGCATGACGTTCGAGCAGGTAGTTGCTCACGTCTCTAAGTTAAAAGAATCGGAGCTGCAGTGAAGTCGGGTCCTGCAGGCTCGAACAATGTTGGTACTGGACTTGTTTCTTTTCTTCCATATAGTTTCTCTTCTCGTTGCGTCTCAGTTTCTTCTTCTAAAAATAGTTCAAAAGAAAACACAAAAATAGATACTACAAAAACACAAAAAAAGGTTTCATTTTCGGACATAGTTACTGTAAATAGGTTTTCTCCTCTCTCTGTAGATAGTATGGACGACGATTCGGACTCTGTACCTACTCCGTCTGCTGAAGGGTCCCGAAAGGGCTCGGGACCGGACGTTAAACTGGCTCCGCTTAATTCTTCGGCATATAAAACCCCTCAAAACAATGTTTCGGAAAGATCCGAGTCGGTTAGCGATGCTCAGGCGACAGTACCGCCAAAATCCCGAGTTCGCACGCTCAACCTAAAAGATCACGTATCGGTTCCTATAATTATTCGCACTAGGAAAGGTGACGCACACGCTGTGCAAGCCTTGTTGGATTCCGGTGCTACTGGTGTTTTCGTGGACGCCAAATTCGTTGATCGAAAGAAGCTTCCCAAGTTGTCTCTCCCACGAGCTGTGGACGTATTTAATGTTGATGGTACTCTTAACTCCGCTGGAAGGATCACGCATCAAGTACCGCTTAGAGTTCAGTTCGGAGATCACTTCGAAGAGTTAGTAGCCGATGTCACGGATCTGGGATCTCATGACATGATTTTGGGTCACACGTGGCTTGCCACTCACAACCCGGAAGTCAATTGGAAAACCGGTGAAATCTCGATGAAGAGGTGTCCTCGTAGTTGCAGGCAACTCACGCCGAAGCCGGCCTTCATTAGACGTATCGAAAAGGAGGAGGTCCAGGCCCTCGAAGACTGGCATAATATATTCAGAGCCGACAAGCAGGAGGCTCCTAAAAAGGATAAAACCCCTGAGGAACTGGTTCCGAAGGAATACCACGAATATTTAAGTGTCTTCTCCATCCAGGAATCCGAACGCATGCCGCTTAGGAAACCTTGGGACCACGCGATAGAACTAAAGGAGTCGTTTGTTCCGAAAAAGGGAAGGTTGATCCCTCTCAGCCCCGATGAGCAAACTGAAGTTAGCAACTTCATTGATGGACAACTCAAGAAGGGTTATATTCAGCCTAGTAAATCGCCGCAGACTTCTCCCGTGTTCTTCGTCCCTAAGAAGGATGGAAAGAAGCATATGGTACAGGACTACCGCTATTTAAACGAGCATACAGTCAAGAACTCGTATCCGCTCCCGCTTATCTCACAGCTTGTTGACAAGTTGAAAGGCTGTAAATCATTTACAAAAATGGACCTTAGGTGGGGATACAACAACATCCGGATCAAGGAAGGTGACGAGTGGAAGGCCGCTTTCGTCTGTCACCGTGGAGCCTTTGAACCGCTGGTTATGTTCTTTGGGTTATGTAATTCCCCCGCCACGTTCCAAAATATGATGAACGACATCTTCGGTGACATGGAGGACGTTCTAGTAGTATATATTGACGATCTTATGATATTTACGAAAACGGACGATGAACAGGAGCACGACAGGATTGTGCTAGAGGTGCTTAGAAGGTTGAAGGAGAACGACTCGTTCGTCAAACCAGAGAAATGTTTATTTAAGCAAAAAGAGGTCGACTTTCTGGGTATGATAGTTGGCACGAATGGAGTGAAGATGGATCCCGCTAAAGTCGCTGCTGTGCGCGATTGGCCGGTCCCTACTTCTGTTCGTGGAGTTCAAGGCTTCCTTGGCCTTGCGAACTTCTACCGACGTTTCATAAAGGATTTCGCGCAGGTCGCGCGCCCCCTTAATGACCTGACTAAAAAGGACACTCCGTTTCTCTGGTCCGACAAGTGCCAAGTAGCGTTTGATACGTTAAAGGAAGCCTTCACGACCGCGCCTATTCTTATGTTCCCCGATCAGGATCGAAGGTTCCGTTTAGAAACCGATGCCTCGGATTACGTGACCGGAGCCGTGCTCTCGGTAGAATGCGATGACGGTCTCTGGAGACCAGTTGCCTATTCGAGTCATTCGCTTAGTGGAGCAGAGCTTAATTATACGGTTCACGACAAAGAGATGCTAGCCATCATCCACGCTCTAGAGCAATGGCGTTGAAGAGTCTTAAAGTAGGGTAGCCCCGAGTCTAGGGCACAGACAAGGAATATGCGAGTGGGTAGTTTCGTCCCAAAGGGGCTCCTCGGAACCTAGCACAGAAGATTAAAAGTATACCTCTCGAGTCTCAACAGTAGGTAGAGTAGAAAATAGAGCACTTCGAGACTTCGAATCCGGCCTATGAGACAGCTCAGCGATGGTGGATGAATTGTTTTTCCATCGTGTTCTACATGCGTCTTATGCACGGCGCGGGCTTAGTCAGCGCCCGGCATCTCCCGCCACTTCCCCTCTCGCACCTAAGTCCCCCTCGACTCCTTGTCTCCTCGAGACTCCCCTCGAACCCTCTAAACCTCCCACCTCCGCTCTCGAACACCTTCCTATGACCCGTCGAACCCCTCCCGAGCCTTCCCTACACCTCTTCGAACCCTCATCTACTTGCTTGAAAACTCCATGCACCCTCGAACCCTCGAAATACTTCATTTCTCGTAGTCGGGGCTTCGCCGCGCCTACATCCGATGGGGGTTTTAGATTACGACCGTCCTCGGTCGTCGTATCACGTTCTGCTTGGTCGAAGGTTCGCTCGAAGCTGGCACGAAGTTTCGAAGGTGGCTTCGAAGGCCTCGATACGTGTTCGTAGCCCCGGGACAGGCTTTGTTACCCTTCGTTTCAGCTTGGACCACCGTGTAGGGATGTCGACTCGAGCCCGAGAGCCCCGTTGAGCCGCCGGGTCAACCTTCGAGGCTCGAGTGTTGCTTTCGAAGCTTCGAAGCGCCTCAGGTACCTATGAAAACTAGTCAGACTCTTAGATACATGCAAGAGGGAAAGAAAAGAATTGTTTCTAGTGTCTTCGTGAGTCGAATAGAACTTCTATTGTCGTTATCGAGCGCCATCCTCTCGTGCGTTTGGACTTGCGGGGAATCACTTCCAGATATAGCGTGATCGTTGATTTGTTTCACAGCCACATCTGTTCCCGCAAGACTGCACTCGACTCGTTCTTTCCCCCCCACTCTTCCCTCTCTCTCTCTCACACCTCCCAGCACGATGACGACCACTAACGACGACGCCCAGCCCCAGCCCCCATCGTCTCCCGTCTCCGACCCCGAACGTACCCGTGCTCTCCTCAGAGAACTTTCGGTCTCGATGGGGTTCGCCCCCGATAGCGAGGAGGGTCTGGCAACCCTGCAGGTGTGTCGTGGCCGTCCTTACCTCCCCGTCGTTTACTAACCACGTTTTTCTTCTTATCTTGCAGGCCTTCATCCGTTCGTCGAGCACGTCCGCTCGCTCGACGACTCCTCCTCCCCTTCAAGCTCCTACCGCCCCAGCTGTCCCTTCGGACGTACCCATGGGTGACACCATCCCCAGTACCACCGAGCGCCTACCCTCTGAGGGCGCTACCGACCCCCTTGCGCCCCAGGATGTCTCGATGGGCGAGGCGCAGACTTCCCCTGCCGACGACTCGACTTCCAGTGGTCCCCCTCCTTCGCACACCCCTTCCTGCCTTTCGTCGACCTCTACTCTCACCCCGTCGACTTCTCCCGTTCGTGCCCCTGCTACCCACGAGACCACCCTCGAACACGATGAGAGGGTCGAACCTCGGGCTCCCGGCACTCCCCCCATTTCGACTCCTGCCCGCTCGATCCCAGCCAACTCTCCTCTCGTTTCCCGCGCTCAACTGACCGATCCCCGATCTGGAGCGCGCCCCGACGCTGAAATGGAGTGGCGCATGTATGGGCCGAACTGCCGTCTCGAGCTCGTCCCTCGCGACTCGAAGGACGACGGATGCCCGGTCTACCCACCCGTACCCTGTTCCACCTGTACCGAGGGGAAGGCCATTTGTACCGGGGTGAATGGCATCAAGTGCGCTCGATGCAAAGGGCGGCACTCGGTGTGCTCCCTCTACGTAAGTCCCTCTCTCGTCTCTCTTCGGTTTACTTACCCTGCTTACCACCTGCCCTTTACCAGCAAGACACGTTCGAAGGGCGAGCCCGCTCCAGGGCGCTCATCAAGGGCCGTAAGTTCGTCGAGAGCCAGCTCGAAGCCGGACCCTCGACTAAACCCGAGTCTGCGTCCACGGTCGTCACTCGATCGAAGAAGAGGGTCCGTGTGGAATCCCCAACCCCTTCCAGTTCTCCCGCTTCGAATGACTCCCCCGCTCCCTCGAGCTGCCACTCTTGCGTCGCCATCGCATCCGCTTTTCGAGACGTCGTCGTGGCAGCTGCCAACGACTTCGTTCGAAGTCTCGAAAATCAAGGTTCGTCGTCGAAGGGTCAGGGTAAACGCCGCGCCCGTGAATAAAAGATCTTGCTATCATCATTGTCTCTTTAACACCTGCACGTCCGTCGTGCGAAGCTTCAACAGCTTCGCTTTTCTTGTATCTACAAAGGTTTCGTCAGTGCAATCGATCTGGTCTCCTCGTGATGTTACGAAGTGTGAATATGAATCAGATTTTTTTTTTTTTTTTTTAACTGTGTTTCATCGCGGCGCAACGCCGTCCTCGAACGGAGGTACGACGCGCATTTATGTACGAAGGGACCTCTAGACACCCTCACCTGGTTCGTCCCCTTCGTCCTCATCTACGTAATTCTCTTCTCGACCCACTAGATCGTCTGTCGACTCGCGCTCGATCTCGAGCAGCTCTTCCTTGGTTCGACCTGTAAGTTCGAAGATCGATATCTCAACTCGTGTCCTAGAGAAGTAAGGGAGTAAGCGAAAGGCTGCGTATCGAAGACGAGAAATAGAGCCATTGAGCTCGGCGAGGAGGTATGCTCCTCCTCGAGTCTTCCTTAGCACGACCATTGGCCCTAAGTATCGAGGCTTGGTCTTCCGATCGAGCTCTTTCTCGATCCTCGTGTTCCGAACCAGCACAAGATCGCAAGGCTCGAACTCATACTGCCTTATTGAGCGCTTCACTCTAGCCTCGAACTCCTTCGCAGATCGACATCGAGCCGCATACACCTGGTCTCGAACCTTCTCCAGATCTTCCTTTCTTCTTTCGAGCTGCCTACAACGGTGAGCGATCAATGACTCGGTCGAATACTTATCCTCGTCCCAGTTCGTGAGGAAGGTGGCCTCAGCGAAATCGAAGGGAAGCCGCGGCTCTACCCCATGTACCATCTGGTAAGGAGATAGCTTCGTGGACTTCGCTATCATCACCCTCTCGGCCCAGAACACGTAGGCCGCATGGTTCGACCACTTCGACATGTCCCCTTGGCAAGTCTTGACTAGCGCTTCTCGAACGGTAAGATGGCGCCTCTCCACGATCCCGTTTGCCTGCGAATTATAAGGCGAGATCCGTATGTGATTGATCTTGTAGGTCTTCGCCAAGAAGTCGAGAGCTTGCACGAAGGCTGATCCGTTGTTGGTCACGATCTCGCCGACCGCGCCCCACCGACACAGAATCTGCTCGAAGATAAATTTCCCGAGGGCTTTACCTGTCTCGGATCGCAGCATCTGCCACTCGGGGTACGAAGTAAGGGAACACCTAGCTTGGACAATATACTTGAACCCGCTCGACTTCAGTAGGTTCATCGAGTCCATGTACGCCTTGTAGAACAGTGGCTCGGGCATGGCCACGACCGGGGGAATATGCAGCTTGTCCATCCTTCGAATTTGACACTCGTGGCACGTCCGAACATACCAGTGTACGTCTGCGCTGATAGATGGCCACCAGAAACTGATCAAGAGTCTCATTTTAGTGGAGAACGCACCTTTATGGCCCAGGCCATCGTGCGCCTGCTTCAACAGCTCTAACCTCCTCTCGAAGGGCAGAACTCGTTGGTGTTTCCCCTTTGGATCTCGATGCCAGAGTTCGCCGTCCTTGACAAGGAACCTGGTGGCGTATCATATCAGAGACTCGAACTGCGGGTCAGTGAGCCCCGGGGGACGCTCGCTGGTCTCGAGCAGTCGCCGCACGAGCTCTAGCCTCTCGTCCTTTTCCTTCTCCCGTGGTGACCTAGGAATCTCGACGTCAGGCGCAGCATCTGTCCCCTCATCTTCCGAAGACTCCACCTGGACTGCCACGAACCCCCTCATCTTCTCACTCTCCTCCCCCCTCTCCTCAAACACATCCCCGTAGGTTGGTCGGCTCGAGCCCCACTGTTCGAAGTAAGACTCGGGCTTCCCCCCTCGTTGCGGGTTAAGCGCTTCGATTGCGAAGGCTCCTGCTTCGTCGATCCAGTCCTCGTAGTCGTCCTCCTCATCCGGATCTTCGTCGGCTCGGGGTCACCTCGATAACCCGTCTGGGCCCTTGTGCCGTTCTGCAGGAACGTGAATCAGCTCGAATTCGAAGAGAAGAATACCCGCGATCCAGCGGTTGATCGACGCATTCGGCTGAAGGTCGGGGTTGTTGATCATCCCCTTGATGTACTTCGCATCGACCTCGACTGCCAGGTCCTTGACTCCGAAGATATGGCTCCGAACGTCTCGCAAGGCTCGAAAGAGCCCGAAGAGCTCGAGCTTCGCCTGACTGTACCGACTCTCTCGCTCGTTGAGAGCAATCGAGCCGTACCTCGAAGGATACTGCTTGCCATCTTCACCGATCTGCAACAGTAAGTACCCAACCGCGATATGAGACGTATCGACCGCTAATATCACCCTTCGACCTGACTTATAGTCGATGGGCCGAAGAGCCGGCGAATGCACGAGAGCGTTCTTCAAGTCGTCCATAGCCTCCTCGTGTTCCTCGTCGAACCTGAAGAACGTCCCCTTCTTCGTTAGCTCGATTAGAGGCCTCGCCCTCTTCGCGAAGTCCTTGATGAAGATTCGGCAGTAACTGCACAGTCCGAGGAACCCACAAACTTCTGTAATGTTGGTGCAGTAAGGCCAGTCACGAATTTTCTGAACCTTTGACTCATCTGGAATTCGCCCCTCGAAGGACACCTTGTGCCCCACTACCACGATCGAAGGTGCTGCGACCACGAATTTCTTCGCGGAGACAGTGCCCCCGACGTACTTGATGCGCTGAAGCACCCGATTGGTATTCTCGAGATGCTCCCAAATGAATCTTCGAATCCCTGGATTACCTTCGATGGTCTCATAAGTACCATCCTCCTTCGGGTAGCGCGTCCTCGGTCCTTTGACAGGTATGTCGTCAATGAACGGCATGGTGACCTCAGGGGTCTCGTCCTGCAAGGTAAACGAGACATCCCCATGGAAAACTTGCACCGCATTCGTGTACCCCATGGGCAGTTTCGTCAGCCGGAACGTCCCGATTGGCGTTTGGAACGTCGTGAGGTCTCAGTAGTCCTCGTGGATGACGCGATGGTCATACCCCACCATCAGATCGTACATGCCGAATACTGCGTGGCCGGCGAAGGCTTCCGCGATACTGTCGACGTGCGGGGGTACTGCCGAGTCCTGAATCGAGACTGCGTTCAACGGTTGGAGGTCGTGAACGAGGCGTAGCGATTTCCCATCCTTCTTCACCACACAGAACCATCTCGATCTATACGAAGATGTCGAAGGTTCGTAGACTCCAGCCGCGATCTTCTCCTTAATGATCTCCACGACATCCGAGTAGATTGCCGGTGGTATCGGAATATTTCTGTACACCCACAGCTTGTGGGGTATGGTCGGGATCTTGAGGGGAGGGAAGATGTCCTCTCTAAACGTCCCTCGCTCGCTCGCGTCCCAAGCGAAAGCCATCTCGTGAGCTCGAACGAGCCACTTGACGAGCTTCAGCTCCTCGGGCCAAAGAAATCCTCCTGGGTCCCAGTCGAACTTCTCCCCCCTTTCCTTCGTCAACCTCGTTCCCGGCTCCCACTCGGGGGGATGGACTGGTAACTTCGGTAAGTCGGCCAACGGATCTCCTACCATCCTCCTCTCCACTCTAAACTCTGCAGGGGTATCGGTCGCCACGGGGCGAACCTTCTTCGCTACCGGCTTATACTTGAAAGCTCGGATCACGGGACATTCATCCTGCGAGGTATCAGTCAGCGATTGGACCACATACGAACTCAAAAATAAACCCAAGGACACGGCGTCCTCCTCTCGAATCACGAATGGGGTGCACGCGCCCCCCCACTCCTTCTCCCCAACTCTCCGATGGTCCATCCTGATCCGATCATCCTCGTGGCCCTCGACCTGCCCTCGTGACCTGGCCTCCACCTTCGGATCCCCTGTTTCTCCTTCTCGAACCCCTTTCGGTAACTGCTCCATTGATCCGAACCTCCTCGAAAGGTTCTTCGACTCCACGTCCTCGTTTCTTCTTTCCTGCTCTAGGTCGCTCGACGCCTCTAAGTCTGGCTTCGATGACGGAATATTTACACGATCGTGTGTAATCGAACTTCGGCTATCGTCATATACAGTCCATTCGTCACTGTACACCGCTATAGGCTGAGCCAGATAACCCAGCGTTACAGGGGCGGCCAGTCCCAATCTTACGTCTCCTCGGTGGCGATTCGATTCCCTGACGACATCTAAAAACCCATCTCTTTCCTCACGTCCTTCACAGATTTCAGTCGATGCCCCATATGACGATGATACTCAGCTTGCGCGACCGGGTCATGAAAGTGCGGCGCCTTCACGTATCGACCTTGCTGACGAGGGGTTACCACGATACGCTTCCCCGAGCGCGGATCTGTAATTTCGACCTTCTGGTCACCGTTGGGGAAGTCCTCGGTCTTCGCTCGAAGAGCGCACGAGAAGGGTCGTCCGAGAAGAATATCGAAAGCCGCATTCTTGACGACTTGAACCGGCACGCACACTGTCACCCCTCCGAAGTCGATCTCGCAGTCGCTGATGACCCCCTCGGTAGCTTCTCTCCCCTTATTCGCTGTCTCCATCGTGATACTACCATCCTTCTCGATAGGGAGGCGAAGCACCTCGGCGATCTCCTTTCGCAGCGCGATGATCTGCGACCCACTGTCCAAGATACCTTCGAGCACGACCTGCCCTGCGACCTCGACGGGTACGAAGGTTAGCGGCATCGTAGTCAGCCTCTGGATCTCGGGCTCGTCGCCCTCGCACTCGACACTCGCGACTTGTGCATCGTCGACCGCCGGCTCGACCCTTTCTTCCTCTTCCTTGTCACCCTCGGTCTCAACAGCGGCTAGCGCGCCAGCAGCAGTCCCTTCACCCGACACCCTCTTAACTGCCGTGTATTCCCGGAAGCTTCTCTGAACTGACTTGAGGGCGACGAGGTCTCGAAAGGGTACTGGGACCACCACATCGAGCGCCATATTGACGATCTTCTTCTCGATGTCTGGGATGTCTGCCGTGGACCCATAGTGGAAGCCCGAAGTACCTGACCCTGCTCGAGAGTCGTTCGGCGCATTCGTAGGCCTCGCCCCCTGCCTCTCTTTCCCCTTCGAGGGCGCTTCCTTCGACGTCGATGGTGCTGGGTTCGCGCCTTGAGCCTTCGGAGGTGCGTTCGATATTACGATGCCGTCGAACTTCTGCCTGCGCTGGGGCTTGTCTTTCTCATTGACGGCCAAGGCATACTCGAGCGTTTCCTCGTCCCCCTCATCACCTGATACTACCTCTTCGATTCTCGCTGTGGTCGCCATCTGCGCTGACACCAAGTGTGGCTCTTGGTCTTCAACCATGAAAATGTGAGCCCCCTGGGCACCTGCTTCGGGTCGTGGGGCTGCTGCTTCCCCTCCTGCTCTTCCCTCGGCAGCGCCATGCTCGGTCAACCAATGATCGATCTCCTCCTTCAACGACCCATTCGTTCGACGAATCGGCACGCCGTCCAGGAAGCATAACTGCCCATTAACAACCTGACATTTCCCTTCTCTCAGATAGGTCATCCGCTGCTGGCAGAACGACACCTGGTGCCCGGCATTGAAACAGAAGAAGCAGATTCGCCCCGCTGGATTCGCTCGACCCACGAACTGGTTACCGGCTTCGGGGTTCCCCACAGCGGCTTGCTGCGCGGCTGCTTCGGCTCGAACTTGTGGCTGCCTCTGGGCCAGCTCTTGTGTGACTCGAGTGGCTTCTTCGCCTGCCGAAAGCCGTACAACTCCCCTCTTCGCAGTCTTAGTCCTCGTCGTCTTAAACCTATCTTCCAGCAGAAACTTCAACTCCTCCATGACGCAGTCCAGAGGCCACGGGTCGTCACGACGGCGAATTCCGTAGCAGCACTTCAGGTTCGACAGAACCTCTTGCATAAGCTCAGGGTCGAGACCTTCGAGGAAGTGACTGTCGAAGTCGTCCATCTTCCTCCTCTCGACGAGGTAGCGTGCGATCTCGGTGTATTTGCGATAGTACTCGCCGAGATCTTCTTCGGTCTCGATGTCCTTTCTCACCTGCGCCTCTACTAAGTCGCGCAGGTCCTGTTTCACGAAAGTCCTCTCCAATCTCGACGCTCCCGGGTACATTGCGACGAGGCTCGTTACGAAGGCGTTCCAGTCATTCGCTTCTTCGTCTGCGATAGCCTTCCAAAGAGTCGCTGTCTCCCTGTCGAGGTACCAGCACGCCCATTTAACCCACTCCCGCTCTCTCCTGCATCCTGCTCCTTGGCATAAGAACTGTATTATGTGCAAATAATCCACGAGGTCCTGCGCTTTGCCAGAGAACTTCGGCGCTTTCGCCGACCCTCGAAGAGGCATCCCTTCCAGAGGTTCGGGTGCTCTCGAGTTCACGGCCCCTCTGCCTAACATCTCCAGTACCGCATTAGCCTCCGATTCTCTTCTCCCGAGTGCCCTCTCGACGTGGCGTGCTCTTGGCAGCTCAGCCTCTCTCTGCGGCCTACCCAGGGCCTCGAGGCCCCTTCTGATCGTCTCGATAGGCTCCGATCTCTGGCGATGAATCGGCTCGGGGTATGCTTCTTCTCTCCTCACTACTCGTGGTCGTTCCTCCTCGCCCCTCGGCCTTTGTAGATCAAGATATTCATCACGTTCGCCGCCCCTCCCGTACGTAGGCCTATCATGAGACAAAGGTCTCGCACGAGGGTGGTAACGTGGGGGTGGTCTTTCGTATTCGGGGTTATCTAGAGGGATAGTTCTTGGATACCGAGGAGGCGTGGGTTCGCGCTGTGGCAACTGTCCTTCCTGCGAGCACCTTCTAGGAGGAGACCGAGGTCGCTCGACAGGGTATTCTCGAACTACGATTCCCGCAGAGTTTGCGGGCGTCCACGATCTTCCAACTGGAGGGCCAGTCTTCTTCCCACATCTGCTGCAGCCAATCTTGCTTCGATTTCCACTCGACGCACTGGAAATGGGTACAGAGGTTCTTCCCTTCGAGGTGATGGCTGGCCTTGTGCCTGGTGATCCGCGAGGAGCGGTGACCTCCTTTTGCGCCTCGATGAGGCCCTCTCAACGGCCTCTTCTCCTCCTCGAGCTCGGCCCACAAGGCTCTCACTGCTGGTTGGACAGGCGAGTATCTTCTCAATGGCGACTCCCTTCGCTCGGCCAGTCTAGGAGAAGCAAGCCCACTTTCTGGATATCGCGGAGGCAAGTAGCCTCGAGAGTTAGCCATAGTGTCTCGTGTACTACGTAGACGTAATGGAGATGGAGTTCACAAGTGTGGGGGCGCAGACCCTAGCGCGGTCGTTTCGGATAAGGAAGAAAGTGGAGATAACGAGTTTCGTAAGATCCGGTCCGCTTCTTCAGCCGAGTTTATTTCTTCCTCGGGTGAAGACGGTATCAAAGGGGAAGGTGATCTGTAAGCGGAGAACCGTGACTCGGAAAGGTTCGGAGTAGCCGGTGGAACTGCAAGGGATGCGATACGAGTACTGACGCGCGGCGACGCTGAAGCGACTGAAGGCGGTAATGGAACTTGTGTTGGCGAAGCTGTAGGTGGAAACGGAAGTGCGTCGCTTGCTGGGGATGATGGTTCTGCGTGTCTCGTGACAGTCGCTGGTCCTGCCTCGTGGTGCTCTGTCAATCTCCTTTGCCTTTCTTCTTCGGCGGCGCGAGCTGCAGTACGACGAAGAGGATACCTGTGTGCCAGATTTCCAAAAGAAGCCCCTCGCGGTGGGCTCCAGATGAAGAGTCTTAAAGTAGGGTAGCCCCGAGTCTAGGGCACAGACAAGGAATATGCGAGTGGGTAGTTTCGTCCCAAAGGGGCTCCTCGGAACCTAGCACAGAAGATTAAAAGTATACCTCTCGAGTCTCAACAGTAGGTAGAGTAGAAAATAGAGCACTTCGAGACTTCGAATCCGGCCTATGAGACAGCTCAGCGATGGTGGATGAATTGTTTTTCCATCGTGTTCTACATGCGTCTTATGCACGGCGCGGGCTTAGTCAGCACCCGGCATCTCCCGCCACTTCCCCTCTCGCACCTAAGTCCCCCTCGACTCCTTGTCTCCTCGAGACTCCCCTCGAACCCTCTAAACCTCCCACCTCCGCTCTCGAACACCTTCCTATGACCCGTCGAACCCCTCCCGAGCCTTCCCTACACCTCTTCGAACCCTCATCTACTTGCTTGAAAACTCCATGCACCCTCGAACCCTCGAAATACTTCATTTCTCATAGTCGGGGCTTCGCCACGCCTACAGCGTCACTACCTCGAGGCTACTCCGTACCAGTTTGAAATTTGGACGGATCACCACAACCTCAAGTGGTTCATGATGTCACAAAAGCTTCAACCATGCCAGGCGTGTTGGGCACAGTATTTTAGTCGTTTTAACTGTGTTATCATCCACAAACCAGGAGTTTCAATGGGACGACCGGATGCTCTCTCTCGCTGCGAAGACTTAGTAGAAAATTGCGAAAACGCTAAATCTGAGGAGTCATTATTTATTAAACCCGAGCAAGTGCACGCTGTGCGCTTAGAAAGCCCCTTTATAGAAGAACTGCGCAGTGTAACGGCCGAGGTTGATGCTGGAACGCTCGACTGACGCGATGGTTTGCTGTATGACGGAGACAAAGTTTTCGTGCCTGAGGCACTTAGACAGAAGGTTCTCGCTGCTCTTCACGATTCGCCCCTAGCGGGTCATCGAGGTGTAAAAGGAACTCAGGAGTTGATCACACGCTGGTTCACATGGTCTACCTTGAAGCCCGATGTCGAGGAGTACGTAAAGTAGTGTTGCCGCGAACCAGACCAAGTCGAATTGAAGTGGTAGTTCGGCCACACTTCGACTCACCGAGGTGTAACAAACTGAACTCGAACGAAGTCGCTAAAACAGTCATCCAATCGCGTAGTTGCCCTATCTTAACCCATTATGGTATGACCTGCCACTTCGGTACAGTTCGGTATATACTTCGTTCTACTTCACACTGTCGAACTGACCGAAATGACATAGAATTCGAATCGAAGTGAACTTACTTCGAGTTGAGCTTGGTTCGATGGCAACACTAACATAAAGCATTGTCAGACGTGTCAAGCTAGCAAGCCTAGTAACAAGCCGCCGGCAGGCGAACTCAAATCTTTACCTGTCCCTGATGGGCCTTGGAAGGATCTTACGACCGACTTTATGGATATAGGAGTCAGGAGCTCCTCTGGAAAATCCTATGTTCTGGTTGTCGTCGATCGCTTCTCTAAGGAAGCAGAGTTCATCCCCTGCACTGAAAGGGAAACTGCCGCTAGTACGGCGCGGCTTTATTTAACCCACGTCTGGAAGCATCATGGCCTTCCCCAGTCTCTCGTCTTGGATCATGGACCGCAGTTCGCATCTCAGTTCTCGAAGGAGTTATTTAAAATGTTGGGTGTCGAGCAGAAACTCTCGACAGCGTTTCATCCACAGACAGATGGACAAACAGAGCGGTTGAACCGCGAAATTCAGCAGTATTTACGGATGTATGCAAACCATCAGCAGGAACGATGGGAGGATTGGCTTCCCCTAGCTCAGTTCGCGTACAACAACTCCAAGTCTTCTTCTACTGGCAAGTGCCCCTTTGAAGTTACCCGTTCATACACACCACGAATGGGCGTCGAGCCGACGACTTCTAAGGTAGAAGCAGCAGAGGAGACCGCTAAAGACTGGTTCCAGGTGTTCCAGGAAGTACGCGAAAGTTTGGGAAAAGCTAGGACTCGTCAAAAGACTCAGGCAGATAAACGACGATCCCCTTCCCCTGCTTACTCCGTAGGCTCACAGGTTTGGCTGGCTACTGACCATCTGTCGCTGAAGGACCGGCAGAGCCGGAAGTTGACTGAAAAGTGGATAGGCCCGTACGAGGTCTCGGACGTTTTACCCAATGCTGTTAAGTTAAAGTTACTGCGCTCGATGCACATACACCCGGTAGTGAACGTTTCACGGGTGAAACCTTATCTCGGTGCTCTTGATGGGCAACCAGTTACTCGGCCCGGCCCACAACGGGTTACGGATGAAGGAGACGTCGAATACGAAGTCGAAAAGGTTGTTGATTCCTGCTTGAAGCGTGGTAATCTTCAGTTTCTCGTTCATTGGAGGGGATACCCGGAGGAAGATCGTACTTGGGAGCCTAGGTCCGCTCTTAAGAATGCCCAGGAGGCGATAGACGATTTTTACAAACTCCACCCCAGTGCCCCCCGGAAACTTCGTGCACTCTCGACCGAGGGTCTCTTTTTCTCCACTGTACCCGACCCTTTGACTGCTGTGCAGCCTATCTGGTCTCGCCTGGAAGTCGAACCATAGGAGGGGATGGTGTAACGGCCCGTACTTTTTCACTACTAGTTGTAGTGTACTCTTAGCGTAGTTTGCCTTATTTATCCACTCTCTGGTTAGGGTTACTTAGACGCGCTCATAGACGCTTTACTTAGTCAGCTGATTCGTCAGCTTAGCCGCATTGACTCAGCGTGGAGTGCTGCAGCCAATAGCGTTTATCTCTCGCTTGTTTGGTTTGTTCTACGACGTTCCTCGGTACAAACACTCGTAGTAGTATAAATACCGCCTCTCTTGTCGTAGACACTCCAATCGAGTTCATTTGTGCTTTGCGCATTAACTCAGTTCCACACCCTCAGCCTTCCTATCAGTCAAGGAGTGACCGATAACAGTCTTTGGATTGTTAGTGTTACACCCTGTTTACCATGTTTTAAAATACAAGCCTGTAGCGAAGAAGGTTTGGCCTATCCCGACTGTGATGCCCGTCGAGTTTCGGGTTGACCACTGGGAGGTCAGTGACCCTCTCGCAGATCTACCTGTATTACCATACCACCCCCCTCCATTCGTTCCAGGCTCTAGATTCACAGCGGCGAGAGCAGAAGAGCTTGACCTCGATCCTGCCAAGTTCCTCTGGCCAGCAGAACTCGACCTCGTTCGATGGCTAGTTCGTACCCATGAGGCTGCCTTCGCTTGGGAGACCGCTGAGCGGGGAACCTTCTGCGAAGACATGTTCCCACTGCTGAAGATCCCCACCCTGCCGCACAAACCTTGGGTTGAACGAAATATCCCTATCCCGCCAGCTATCTTTCGAGACATAGTCCAGATTATTAAAGAGAAGATCGCCGCCAGTGTCTACAAGCCTTCGACCTCATCCTACCGCTCCAAGTGGTTCTGCGTCATCAAGAAAGACGGGAAATCATTGCGCCTCATACACGACCTGCAGCTGCTAAATGCTGTCTCTATCCAGGATTCAGTGGTCCCCCCTTTCGTCGACTCAATTGCCGAAGCCTTAGCCTGCCATTCCGTCTATGGCATCTTAGATCTTATGGTCGGCTATGACCACCGAACCATCCACGACGATTACCGAGACTTAACCACCTTCCAAACCCCTATCGGCACCCTCCACCTCACGAAACTTCCTATGGGGTATACTAACGCCATCCAGATCTTCCATGGAGACGTCTGCTGGATCCTTAAAGACGAGATACCCAAAGTTACCATCCCCTTCATCGACGACTGCCCTATTAAGGGGCCGAAATCACGTTACCAACTCGCCGATGGCACCTACGAAACGATCCCGCAGAATGGCAGCATCCGTCAGTTCATCTGGGAACATCTACAAAACACTAACCGTGTCCTTCACCGCCTCCGACATGCAGGTGCCACCATCTCCACCAAGAAGTGCGTCATTGCCGCCCCGTCCATAGTGGTCGTCGGCCACAAGGTTTCATACGAGGGGAGGATCCCCGACGAGACTAAAGTACAGAAAATTAAAGATTGGCCCTACTGTTCAAATGTCACTGAAGTCAGGGGCTTCTTAGGTCTATGCTCATATTGCCGCATTTTCATCAAAGACTTCGCTAAGCACGCCCAACCGCTCGTAGAACTAACCAAGAAAGACGTCCCCTTCGAGTTCACCGACGAGCACCGAGCGGCCATGGAGTACCTCAAGACCGCCATCGTTTCGTCCCCCGCCGTTTGGTCCATCGACTACAATTCAGACTGTCCTGTCATCCTCGCCATCGGCTACATCCTCATGCAAGAAGACGAGGGTGGCAAACGATTTCCCACCCGATTTGGTTCCATTACCCTTAACGACTGAGAGCGGCGGTATAGCCAAGCTAAGCTCGAACTCTTCGGCCTCTTTCATGCCTTACATGACGTGTGGCTGTACATTTTTGGCGTATGGAACCTAGTTGTCGAAGTGGATGCCAGGTACATTAAGGGTATGATAAACAATCCTGACCTACAGCCCAACGCAACCATCAACCGGTGGATCGCCGGCATCCTTCTGTTCGACTTCAGACTTGTCCACGTACCCACCGCCAAGCATGCCGCCCCTGATGGGCTGTCTAGGAGACCAAAGGCCGAAGAAGATCTGGAGGTAGACGAAGAAGAGCACGAGGATTGGGTAGATGAGTGTGGAGCCTTTGTCGTCGATCTCGTGAATCATCGGGAACCCAAGACTCACCTTCTACATCCCCCAGATATACTGCCCTCTGAATACTACTCACACACCGACTTACCCCATGACGTAGCCATGTTCACCACTGCCGAGTCGCCGCCCGACACTGCCAACACCGATATACCACGAACCGACAAGGCTAGGCTAAGAGATGAGAGGTTAGAAGTGGTGAGACAGTTTTTAGAGGCGAAGAAGCCGCCAGATGGATTAGAGGAGAAGGACATAGAAAGCCTGGTGCAGCTCGCTTCCCAATACTTCGTAAAGGGAGGAGAACTGTGGAGGAAGGAACCCCAAGGCCACCATCAGCTAGTGGTCCACCGCCACAAGTGGCTTAACATCATCTGCCAGGCCCACGACGAGCTGGGCCATAAGGGTATCTTCTCCACTTGTATGTGCCTACTGACATGATTCTGGTGGCCCATGCTAGAGCAGGATGTTCACTGGTACATCAGGACATGCCACGAATGCCAGATCCACTGCCTCGATCGAGTCCACATTCCCCCTGTCGTCGCCACACCCGAACCGCTATTCTACAAAGCCTATGTCGACACCTTCATCATGCCGAAGTCGAACGGGTACCGCTATGTCACTCAAGCCCGCTGCTCTCTCACTAGCTACCCCAAGTGGGCCATGCTCCACTCCGAAACTGGCAAGTCGGTCGGCAAATTCTTATTCGAGCAGATCCTATGCCGATGGGGGGCGGTGGGCGAAATTGTCACCGACAATGGCACCCCCTATGTGTTGGCACTAGACTGGCTATCAAAAACTTATGGCATCTGACATATTCGCATCTCCCCCTATAACTCGCAAGCAAATGGTATTGTTGAGTGGCGACACTTCCATGTCAGAGAAGCAATGGTCAAGAGTTGTGAGGGAGAGGCATCTAAGTGGTCGGATGTAGTGCCAACGGTGTTCTGGGCAGAAAGGGTCACCGTTCACAAAGCTACAGGTCTCTCCCCATACTATATGGCTCACGGTGTCCACCCTAGACTTCCCTTTGACCTCGCCGAAGCCACCTTCCTAGCCCCCTTTGAGGCCGACTCTTATTCTACGACCGACCTTATAGCCAACCGAGCCCGACAACTACAGAAGCGGCCCGACAATCTCGCCACCATACATGACTGATGTAGAGACTGGGGAAGAGAGAGTGAGGAGAGCAGCTAGAAAGACTCCCTTTGGAATGACAGTCTCAAGTTCGACACTGGGGGCTTGGTTTGCCTGGTGGAGAGTCAAGGGGAAGAGGAAAAGGCTGAGAAACGCGCCCTAATACCCAAAGATACTCAAGATAACGTCTAGAGGGACTCAGATAAGGGGAGAACTGAAAATCCGAGGCTTCCGGCCTTCGAATTCCATCTTACTCTGTCTGTCTGAAGTGGCTTATGTTATTCTAAGTATGTACAGTACAAGGTAAGTACGAGTCTAGCTTACATAAGCCAAAACTCGTCCAAACACTAAGTAAAAAGGACAGAATAAAGGTATGAAAACAAAAACTAAGGTAAAAACAAAGAAATATAGGAATTACCATGGTGGGGAGGACTCTCTCCCCACACCGAGTCCTCAAAGCCCGCTTTGCATCAGCCAAAGACTTCGTGGCCCACTTCGAGAAAACCATACATGACTTCGACTTCAAGCCAGGAGCCCTCGTGCTCGTCCGAAATTCCCGCATCGAGAAGGAACTCGACTGCAAGACTAAGCCATGCTACCTAGGTCCTATGGTAGTAGTGCATCGGACCAAGGGCGGCTTGTATCTCCTAGCAGAGCTCGATGGCGCTGTATCAAAATTTCGCTTTGCCGCCTTCTGACTCTTCCCCTATTTCCCCCACAACAAGTCTCGCATCGAGGTCACCCAACTAGTGGGCCTCGACAGCGCCGCCATCGACTGACTCGAAGATGACTCCCTTCCCGACCCAGACCTCACTGGTGTCCTTAGGGACGAGTCAGATGAGTAACATACCCTTTCGTTCCATTTCTTTTTTCTCTGTTTCTTTTATCTCTCGAATACCCTTTACAGACTCTCCGTACTTACACAAAACTTCAAAAAACAAACTGTCATCCCGAAAACACCATAAAGCCAAAAAACGTTCTCTTAATTTTCTTCTTTCTGTCTTCGTACCTATACTCACCACTCCTCTTACTTACATAAAAAGACCCGCTGCTGACACAGAATACCGAAAAGAAAAATGAAGAAAAGTTTCTCCCTTGATTCCTTTCTCTCTTACCTTGCTTCGTTCGATTTTAAAGACTCACCGCCGCAATTCTTAGACTCTCTACTTACCTGCTCCCGCCGCCTTCGATACCTTAGTTTTACCTTACTCTTGACCGCCCACCTCGACAGGACACAGACCCAGACAAGTGCATTCGACCACCACCTAAACACAAGACTGCGAGACTCCTACAAAAAATTCTAAAGGTTACTGGCGTGCCCCAAAGTTGTCCTGCCGCCACTCCTCGAGCCTCCGAATGTCCCTCTTAGCCCGCTGATGGACAACGTTCAGCTTCCCGAGGCCTGCATGAAGGTCGGCTATGATAGCCCCAGACCATTCGACTGTACCTTTGAGGGCTGCCAACTGCGCGTCATACTGGGCCAATGCTTCCTGGGGACCGCTGTAAGGAGTCCACCGAGCGTCTCGAGGACTCGGGGGCTGGTCAAGTGCCACTTCTTCGTTCTGGTCATCCTCCCATGGACCTTCGACCTCGACCGATGAAGAGTTTGATAGATGGAGACCTGGGGTAATACCTGAGTCTCCTAGAATGACAAGGGGGGTCTCAGTTCGACCCTAGGAGGCTAGAGTTGCTTGGCAGAGAGTCAGGGAGGAAAGAAAAGGACAGAAAATGCGCCCTGATAGCCCAAATAGGTCGAGATATCATCTAGAGAGTGTCTCAGAAGGGAGAACCAATAATCCGAGGCTCTGGCCTTTGAATTCCGTCTTACTCTTCGTCTCTAAAGCGGCTGTTATTGTTGCTAAGTATGTACAACACTCCTCTAAGTGCGAGTCTGGCTTACATAAGCCAAACTCGTGCAAATACTAAGTAGCAGAAGAGGTAGAGTAAAGATAAAAAGAAAAACTAAAGTAGAAACGATGAAATAAATGAAATCACCTACTAGGGAGGTTACTCTCCCTACACCGAGTCTTTGGGTCCAGCACCTTCTGTCTTCTTTGGGACTTCGACTGCCAAGCTGCCAGTACCGACACCAGTCTCTCCAGGCCCACCTGCAAAGTGTTCTTCGACTCGAGGAGTGCTGGGAGTAGGAGAGTCACCTGCGCTCAAGGGGAGGAAGAGGGGAAGGTTGGATACCGATGGGGTACGAGGAGGAGGACCAGGTGCTCGATGAGGGACCGACTGACTTGCTGCTTGAGGCTTGATGCAGATCCTAGGTTTGGGGGGTGCCGACGAAGAGGGAGCATTGGGAGGCGCTGCCGAAGTTTTGGCCTTCTTGCTGACCGAGGCTGACGGGGCTGGGGTGCCGGTGTTCTTCCGCTACGTCCCCTGGTTACCTCTGTGCACTTTAGAGTCTCGATGACTTACCTTCTTGCCAGTCTTACTAGCCTTGTCACATTGTTTCTTCCCCACATGGCAGGCAGTGCACACCGCCCCAGGAGCGCCCTCCTTCCACTCACATCGGATCCCCTGAGTCTTGCACCGCCCACATGCCTCCGAGTCATCCTGTGTAGCAGAGACCACCACCTCCTGAGGGTTACCCGACCTCTGGGTAGCCTCACCGACAGGTTCTGCTCGACTTGGGGGTGGAGTGACGACTTCTTCCTCACCTGTAGCGTCTAGATCGATGACGCCGCCATCCCCACCTACAGGATGTTCCTAAGCCACAAAGGGCTGTCAAAGAGTGCAGAGAAAACAGACAGATGAGAGATATGCACCTGGTTACCCTCGTTCCCCTTGGCAGTTGCCTTCTCTAACTGCCGCCGTGACTGCCTGGTCTCACCATCCACCTGCGAACTACTGGCTTCCATCCGAGCGGCCCAAGCCTTCGACTTTCTAGCGCATCGGGGAAACCGTTTTTGAAGAGGAACCAGCGTCAAGAACGCAGCCATGAGTGCCTGCTCTGTCTCTTCAGGGTACTTGGGTGCCTCAGTGCTGTGGTCATAGGCGAACTGCTGCAGACTCTCTATGTTTTCCTGCATGCCCCTCTGAGATCGAGAACCAAGAAGTAACGAGAGAGACGTACCGACACTTCATAGTACCTGTCCATCCATTCCCTCACCTCGTCATCAGTGGCCGCCTCGTCCGGGATCTCCCTCATAAGGGCGGCTAACTTAGCCATGTGGGCAGCCCACATTTCTGGAACTAGCTTGCGAGTGGCATCGGGTGAGAGGTCTCTCGGCTGCTGGACCTCGGAATTCCTAAGGGTGGGGAGCTGAGATGTCGATTGGGACATGTTGTGTTTGAAGTTGCAGCGAGTAGCGGTGGTGAAGGGACTTAGAAAAGAAAAGACGAAGTGGCGGCGACTTGTTTGGTATGTTTGGCAACCCTTTGTTGACGCGGAAGCAGTTTTGCCACAGCACGTGACCGAGGTCCCCGTCCCGCTTGCCATTGTTCCGAGCACAGCCACCTGTCAACGGGATCTCGTCACCGATCCGTGTCACCAAGCACCCCTGACTGAGGACAGTCAGTATTCGAAGACCCTGGGAGGTGTAGGGAGTCCATACTCCCTAGGGCTGAATATCATAACCCTATACCAGCTTCTCTATCGCCCTAGCCAGTCCCCATAGGTCCACCGTCCTTTGGAAAGGTCGCCGCCGCTCCACCCTTGGCTATCTCGGCTACCACGAGCGCTTCCCTCGCTTACCTATGCCACCACCACCTATTTGGGAAGTAACCCCTGTCACCGACACTCGTCACCGCTACAAGTCACCACCTACCCCTATACTCGTCCCCATTCGTTGTCCACCCCTATCTGCGTTGGCCTTTGGCCCTTTGCATGCCCTATCAAGTGTCTACCGACCGTCGGGAGTCTACCCCGTCACTTGTGACATCGGCTACTCGGTACCTGTAGCCTGACTCGACACACCAACACCCACCACCACCAGCAGTACCGCCGCTCTGCACCAGACCGCCCCGAAGAGTCGCTGCAGCATTGGTCAGTAGCACAGACACTCTAGGCATGTTCCCCTCGCCGCTTTACCCTTTCTTTGCCTTTTCTTTGCTCTCTTTTACCTACCTTTCATACCTACAACCTGTAGTGCCTTACTGTGGCACCTTTCTGTCACTCTTTTTTTTCTTGACACATGACATCTCCGAATTTCGCCGAAATATTCCCTTGTGACAGCCGCCTCTACGATACAAAACACCGCTGTACTTAGGAAAAATATACCCACTTTTCTGGCATCACCATCTGTGTGTCTGAGAGTCCCCTTGAGTCCCCAGAGTCAATTTCTTGCGTTTCTTCGAGTCTTTTGAGTCCCCCTTGCGTCCACAGAGTTCCCCACCGACTTCCACCGCCAAATTCGAGTCCCCTTGCGATATAAAAATTTTCTGCTGCCTTCAGAGTCACCCCTTCGAGTCTACGAGTCCCCCGACAGTCTACAAGAGTCCTATATCGCCACCTATCGAGTTCTAAGCCTCCCCGACCATCCAACTACCGAAACTAATCCCCTCCCACCTCTCTGCAGCGGCCGCTCGAGTTCTACACCACCAGTACCCTCCCGATGCAGGGAAACCCTCCCCTTCGCCGTCTAGTCACTCCCTCTACTTCCTTTCCGACTCACGACCCCTTGGGACGAGCCTAGGCCTAGCCTACAGCTTCCCCCCCTTTCCCTTTGCGCTCTCACAGGAAGAGTTGCCCACACCGCCTTGATGGCACATGTACCATATATAAGCCTGATGTACTTAGGCAGAGTTCCTCAGTATGAATATCAACTTAGTTCCCTCTCTGCAGTCTTCGACTGGCCTCCCTCCAAACTCATCAGCCCCATATGAGCTCTTCTCCATCTACAAATCCGAGGGCTGGGCTCGTACAAGGGGGCAGTGCATGAGCTGAACCTGACACCCTCTTCTGAACCTCCATTGTGACTGTCAGCCACCCTTTGGCCATCGTTGCTTTCCGTCGGCCTGTGTCGGTCAACCCTCGGCCTGTGTCAGTCAACCCTCAGCCTGTGTCAGTCTACCCTCACACTCAGTCCCTGGCCTCTGTGAGCATTGGAGATCGTTGGAGTAGGCCTGGACTTGACAGTATATTCGTACTCACACTTGTATGAGTCCACTATTATCCTTTCCACTAAAAACACTATGCAGACCTGGTCATGCACCTGTCAGAGGGAAACTGACAAAAGGCTATCCACCGCACTTGGCAACCCCCACCATCTCCCCTCTGTCATCGAACAGTTCCATTCGTTCTCCACCCAATGTCATCAACAATATGAAAGTGCTTCTCAGGCTGGGCCATCCAATGCCCACCGATCTGATTTCCATATGCTGCCTCCTCCCAGTGGCAATCCATCTGACTCCAATCATCCCAACATCCCTGATGGTGGTTCTGAAGGCAGGGGCAGTGGTGACAGGGGTATCCCTGAAGACCCAGCTGAGCTGCCCAAGGATGCCATCCTCACCCTTACTAGGGCCATACACACTCTCGCCCACTCGAGTCCATGCTCCGAGGACTCCTCTCTGAAAACTAAGGTCTGTGAGCCCAACACCTTCGATGGCTCTGACCCAAAGAAGCTCCATGAGTTCCTTGTGCAGTGCGAACTCAACTTCCAGGACCACCTGTGAAGGCCTTCCAAACCAACCATGCCAAGGTCACCTTCGCCCAATCTTACCTCAAAGGTATGGCACTGGCCTGGTTCGAACCCGACCTACTCAACCCTGATGACTACCTAAACTGTCTGCTATGGATGGACAACTATCGGGAGTTCCTTCATGAGCTCACAACCAACTTCGGCCCGCATGATGCAGTGGCCGATGGAGTTCAGCACCTCAAAAATTTGTCTATGAAGGACACCTCCTGAATCCCCAAATACATCGTCGAGTTCAACTGGTGGTCTGAGACTATGGAGAGGGCACGCTCCGACACCACTTCTATACTGGCCTCCCCGACCACATCAAAGATGAAATTTCTTGCATTGGCAAGCCTGCCACCCTCTTCGGGTTGCACAAGCTAGCCCAAACCATCGATGCTCAGTACCAGGAACACAAGGCTGAAATCTCCCACTCTGCCAAACTGCCCACTGACAAGTTGTCGACTGCTAAGCCTTCTGACAATAAAAATTCTTCCTCATCTGCACCCTGCTCCAATGCCAAGGGCAAGTCCAAACCGAAGGATGGCCAAAAGCCCAATGTGGCAAAGTCTGACATTGCACACCTCCTCAGCAAGGATGGCAAACTCAATGCCACTGAGCACCAATGCTGCCTCAAGAATAACCTTTGTCTCTTCTGCAGCAAAGGTGGTCACTCTGCCAAGGACTGCCCAAAGTCCACCTCCCACACTGCCAAGGCCCACACCACTGTGGCTGAAACTCCACCTGCTCCACCATCAGAGAAGGCAGAGGCAAAAAATTAGTCCATTCCTCCAGGGAGCCTGCACGGCCTGGAGGAAGCATTGACCCCATCTGTGCACTTGCCAACATCCAACTCAATGCATCCACTCTTTCTGATCCTAATTTGCTTATGCTGTCTGTTTCCATTCCCAACTTCTCTATAGACAATATTTCTGTGTTAGTCGATTCTGGTTCTTCTCATGATGTTTGTCCCCCTTGAAAATTTATGATACTCTGTATGTCAGTTCCATCCTTCTGATACTGTACTGCCTCAATGGTGCATGTACTGTATATAAGCCCAATGTACTTAGGCAGAGTTCCTCAGTACGAATATCAACTTAGTTCCCTCTCTGTGGTCTTCAACCAGCCTCCCTCCAAACTCATCAGCCCCATACTGACTCTTCTCCATCTATGAAATCCGAGGGCTGGGCTTGTACAAGGGGGCAGTGCATGAGCTGAACCCGATGCCCTCTCCCAAACCTCCATTGTGACTGTCAGCCACCCTTCAGCCATCGTCGCTTTCTGTCAGCCTGTGTCGGTCAACCCTCGGCCAGCATCAGTCTACCCTCGCACTCATTCCCCAGCCTCTGTGAGTGTCGGAGATCATTGGAGTAGGCCCAGACTTGACAGTGTGTCACTACAGGCTTAGTGGCTTCCAGGGTCCTTGCACAGCCATTTCCAACAGCTGACAACTGAAAGTGGTCTTTCCACATACTTTTGAAAATGGCTGTAACACCCAGTTCAAACATGTCCAATAAATGGGAGACAAAGTGGCAGGTGGTGTGAGTTCATCAGCAAACCAACCCATCGGCTGTCCGAGCTGTCCGGATCTGGACAGGCCAGGACAGGTCCCCAGGTCTCCCAGGAGTCCCAACAAGGTACCTAACTGTCCAAATAGGTCCAGACCATCCCAGACCAATGACAGAGTCAGACAGACTGTCCCAGGCCTTGTGGGGTACTACGCTTTTTTGCTAATGGGACTACCAACTTTTGCTAATCACACCACTACATTTCTTTACTTACTAGTGGCACTACGCTTTTTTGCTAATGCCACTACCATTTTTTCTTAATACAACTACTACGCTTTTTTACTAATGCCACTACCAATTTTGATGTGTGGATCTATGGTGAAAACACCAACAAAAAACAACACAAAGACAAAATGCCAAGTTGGTGGTTTACCTCCATGGACTTTGGCTTGAGGGATCAGTTAACAATGAAAGGGGGAGGGGTTCTGCACACCTAGGAGACTAGGGCAGAAGGGGTTGGTGCTGCTGATGAGAGGGGAGCAGGGGGAAAACTGAGAATGTGAAGATATATAGGCTGCTCAGAGCCTAGAAGTGACATAAGGTGATGAAGATAATGGTAAATAGACCCTTAATGGAGCCTCAGATACTGCAAGAATAGAGATGAAGAATAAGAGCTTCAGGGCAATGATGAATGAGCTTAATGATGATGATGATGATGATGAGTGAGCAGTAGGCTCTCTACAGAGGGGACTGTATCCTGTGCAGGGGGCTAGCTTGCCTGTGGATTGCTGCAATGTATTGGTACTTATATACAAAAGATAGCATAGCCTGCAGTAAACATAGAGAAACACCTTCTAAGGGGTTTGTAAGTGATTGGTAAGAGGATTGGTAAAGGATTGGTAAGGCTGAGTAAGGACAGTAAGTGATTGCTAAGTAAAATTGGTAAGCATGACAAAGTTTATCACTAATCAATTTGAAATGGAATGAGTCATCAAGGAATGGATGAATAATGTGACAGAAAGGGAACGAGAAAGCACACTGGTCACTGCTGATTAAGGGATATGACTGCAAATGAGTCATTCTGACTCCTAGATCTGAGACCTAGATGCATTGGGGCAATTTGCTGCACATCCAAAAGAAGAACTGTGGGGATTTCCGCCAGGGGCCAATTTTGGGGGGCTCCATGGTAGTCAGGGCCTACGATTTTGCAACATTCCCCCTCTCCTCCTCTCTGCAAAGCAACCTGTATCAGGGGCAGCTAGTGTTCTGGAGGGAATGAGGAGGAGGAGGGGCCATCTTCTCCAATGAGGGTGGGGACAATTGCCTCAAATTCATCATGAATGTGATCAGATAGTGTAGATGAGAGTAATTGGTACTGAAGCTGTTGCAATTTTGGGAGAACGAAAGATGGGATTGAGAGATAGACATTGCAGGGGGCAGGAAGGAAGAATCCATAATCCTTTTCGACTGGAGAGACCAAAACAACCACATAAGACTTTTCAAGCCTGACAACAGGCTTGAGGTGACCAAAGAATGTCCTCCTCGATGTCACACTGACAAGGAGAACTTGCTGTCCCAAAGCGATAGGATGGGAGGTCATGGATGAGGGAGGGATGAACCAGGAGGCTTTGGGGCAAGAGCTGGTGGGGATTCCTGGCAGGTACTTGTAGTTATTCTCCCTGGCAAAGGGCACAAGTGAAGAGATGGTCAAGGAGGTGGCCATTATGATAAATATTGGTGAAATGGATGTTTGTTGGTAGAAATGATGCAGAAAATCATGGAGTGTGCGGATTGTCACCAAATTTGGTAGGCAGGATGGCTTGGTTGAGAGCTTTCTGTGAGCTGGGGAATGATGTCAATATCTTCAGAAATGACTGAGATATTTGAAAAATTGGAATGCCATAAACTGGCACTGAAGAGATGGTAAAGGATGGGGACCTGGGGGTTTACCTAAGGTCTCCCTGGGGTGAGAAGAGTGGTCAGTTCGACCTGAGCGGGCTGGAGTGCCTGGTAGGGGTGTCAAAGAGCAGAGAAGGGACTGGAAACACACCCTGAAACCCAAATGAGGTCGAGATAACATCTCACAACTGTCTGATATAGGAGAAATATTAATCCGAGTCCTTCAGGCTCGGATTCTCGTCTTCTCATCTCTGGTAAAGTGGCTATTACTATTCTAAGTATGTACAACACACTAAGTGCGAGTTTAGCTTACATAAGCCAAACTCGTCCAAATACTAAGTAAAAAAAGGTAAAGTAAAGATAAAAACAAAAAACTAAAGTAGAAACAATGAAATAATGGAAATCACCTAGTAACTCTCCCTACAGCACTCAAAACATTTTTTGGGCACTTGAACGGTTTCTTCCCTAACGTTAAGGATGGTTCTTGTGTGATGGATGACTGCTGGCCATATCAGTCATTCTTTGCATTAGGGCTAGGCTTCTCCATTCTTCATCATTCAGCTTCTGGGTCCATGCTCACATTGCCAAACACCTTTGGTTTGTGGCAGCAGTAGGTCACAGAATTGACATCTGGAACTTTGGAAAGGGTTTCTGACAGTCAATGGTGTCATGCACCAAAGGTGTTTGGTGATGTGAGCATGGACCCAGAAGCTGAATGATGAAGAATGGAGAAGCCTAACACTAATGCACGGAATGACTGATATGGCTAGCAGTCATCCTTCACATGAGAACCATCCTTAACATTAGGGAAGAAACCACTCAAGCCAAGTGCCCAAAAAACTTTTTGAGTGCCAGTTTATGGCATTCCAATTTTTCAAATATCTCAGTCATTTCTGAAGATATTGACATCATTCCCCAGCTCACAGAAAGCTCTCAACCAAGCCATCCTGCCTACCAAATTTGGTGACAATCCGCACACTCCATGATTTTCTGCATCATTTCTACCAACAAACATCCATTTCACCAATATTTATCATAATGGCCACCTCCTTGACCATCTCTTCACTTGTTGTTACGATACATACTCTTTTCTTTTTTCTTTCTTCCTTTTCTTCTCATCTTATCTAATCTCCCTTATCTTATCTTGAGATCTTATCAGATCTTATCTTGTCTTATCTCTCCCCTTATCTATGGACTCAGCCAGACCTTGGCCATGTGCTTGCCATGTGGCTCAGGCCTAGGCCGGTCCGGACCATGATGTCATAGTGATGTCACTGTGATGTCATGCCTTATGTCTTCCTCATGTATGCCTCACCCCTACCTCATGTACAGTAGTATATATACCCAGCACAATAGCCCAGCTAGCCCCAAGCTAGTTCATTTGGGTTTCGTCCCTACTTGCTTCTAAACACTCCTCTGCCCTCTATCCTCTCGTTTTTGCTCTCGTCTTCGTTCTCATCTAGCTTCAGTGTAGCGAGCCCGTGACTTCGAGTCTAGGGTCATAACACTTGAACTAGCTTCTATACCGTCACCCGCTTGCTGAGCAAACCCGGACTCCAGGGTTAAGGAGAGCATCACAGCCGGACTCCAGGCTTTAAGGAGGTTTATTCACCATTCCACGCCACGCCTCGTTCTACCGCGAAGGTTCGATCTATCGACCTCTGCCTCCACGAAACACACCTCCCTCGCCTACCCCCGAACTCGTTTACCCTTCTCGAACCCCATCCGAAGACCCAAACCTCGGTACCCCACCCCCACTCCCTGCCAACCTCGGCCTCCCTGACGAAGAAGCGGCGCGCTGTGGGCAACTCTTCTTGTGAGAGCGCAAGGGGGAAGGGGGGAAAGCTGTAGGCTAAACCTAGGCTCGTCCCAAGGGGTCGTGAGTCGGAAGGGGGTGTCGGAAAGGCTATGGGAGGCAAGGGAAAAGATCCCCTAAGGTCTGGGAGTAGTTGGCGATGAAAAACTCGAATTACCGCCACCAGGCAGGCAGATATGGCGGCTCTGAAGGGCTACGAAGGCTAGTAAGAGCTGGGACTCGAATGGCGGTGGCTTAGACTCTGTAGATCGGCAGGAATGACTCCAAAACACTGCGGAACTTTGGAAGCGGTGGAAGGGCTCGAGAGGCGGTGGTTTCTCGAAGGGAGTGGCTCTGGGGACTCGAAGTAGGCTCTGGAACTCGAAGCGGACTCTCTGGGGACTCGTAGAAGACTCTGTAGACTCGAAGAACTCTGTGGACTCAGCAAGGACTCATAGGACTCGAAAATACTCAAGGGACTCGACTCTGGGGACTCTGGGATGCTCAGACACACAGATGGTGACCGCAAAAAGGTGTTTTTTTTTTTTTTTTCTAAGTGAAGCGGTGATACTTGTAACATAGAGGCGGTGGTAGCTATGTGAAAATCGGCGGTTTTCGGAGCTGTCAAATGTTGAAAAAAAAGTGACAGAAAAGGGCCGATGTATGGTAAATCACATGTATCACAGTAAAGGAAGGGAAAGCGAAGTGAAACTGTTCGGAAAAATATGTAAACAAAGGGAGAGGGTATAGACGACATGCCTGGACAGCAAGGAAGTGCAGGGAAAGCTGCGGAAACTCTGGGGGACGAAACATGGGGTCTGGAAGTGGAATGGCGGCGGAACATGCGTCGGAATGGGCGGTGGGTCACAGGATTGACACCTGGCACTTCGGAAAGGGTTTCCGACAGCCAATGGACAGGTTTCACGTGTCCAGGGGCTGAGGCGGTCAGAAAAGACATGGCTAGGCCCTCAGAACAGCACCTGGAAGCGAAGCGGCACTTTTGCGGCGGTGATAGGGGCATGTGAGGCGGTCGGAAGGCACAAGGGTGGGCGGAGCTATTTTTAGATGGCGGAGGCGGTCATTCTGGCTGTATCGGCGGTGGAAAGGCAGCAGAATCCCTTAGATGACAATGGGGATGATTAGAGAAGTCGTAGCGGTCAGGAATCACCGCAATATGGCGGTCTGAGTCCCTGAGGACTGTCGGAGCATTGTGGCGGCAAAGGAATGCCGAAAAGCGGCGGGTTTCAGCCCTAGGGAGAGTACACTCCCTACACCTCCCGGGGTCTTCGAATGCTGACCGTCCTCGGTCAGGGATACGCAGCGCCGACAAAAGAGACAGATGCCGACAGTATGCCACCAGGGGGGGCGGTGTGGCTGTGCTTGGGTCGGGCTACAGCACTGAGGACTTGGGTGCGCACTGCGGAAACAAAACTCGTGTGGAAATGAAAGGTCACCGCACACACCATGGAAATGCCACAACTCATAGCAGAATTGCCGACCGAACTCGCAAGGACTGCGGGAATGGGTAAGGGGCAG
This sequence comes from Pisolithus albus, assembly GCA_024613165.1. Classification (NCBI taxonomy): domain Eukaryota; kingdom Fungi; phylum Basidiomycota; class Agaricomycetes; order Boletales; family Pisolithaceae; genus Pisolithus; species Pisolithus albus. The sequence goes on along the minus strand of JANFAB010000016.1, from coordinate 811,172 downwards.
TCGGAAGGGTATGATAGCGCCGCTGTGGGGTCGGGGGAGGGGCTATGGTGTGCGCAAAAATTTTCTTGAGACTCCGAGTGTGTCTTCGCCTGGTAAACCATCTAGTGCCATCCGATGAGGCTCCAAATCGCCAAAAATCGCCAAAAGTCGCCGAAACCTCCGCCATACAATCCTCCTCATTCACCTCCGACTCTCCAACTACTTCCGACGTCTCTCCAGTCAGCAGTGCAATCTCCTGCAGCATCCAAAGCTGTATCAGTGTCATGTAAAGTAAGAGAAGACGAAGAAACTTCAGTATGTTTTCGAAATTTTCTGTGGTAAGGGAAGGAAGTAAAGAGTAAGAGGACGCAACAGAGAGTAGGAATGGGCAGGCGGAAACATTTTTGGTGGCGGAAATGATGGTTTTCTTTTGATAATTGAGTGGTAAGTACGAAAACTAAAGCGGAGGAAGATCAGGAAAGAAAAAGCGGGATTTATTTTTTTTTGGTTTAGAGTGTATGTTTTATGGTTTTGTCTTTGGCTTGGCTTCGGAATATGTTTATCTGAGTACAGTAAGAATGGCGAAGGTAAAAGATGGTGGTGAAAGAAGGCAGGAAACGAAAAAAGAAACGAGATGTAAGGTAGGTGTTACTCATCTGACTCGTCCCACAGGACACCAGTGAGCTCTGGATCAAGGGGGGATTCATCATTGAGCTGGGTAGGGTCGGAATTTCCAAAGCCAACTAGGCAGGGATCCTTGAAGCGGAACCTAACCGATAGGTCGCTGGGGGGTATCTGAGGGGCGGCATAGCGGTAATCAGAGGCAGAAACACAAGGGAAATGATGGGAACAGTCGCCGCCACACTTCAGGGGGCTTGTGGGCGGCCACTGGGCTCGAAGGCGGCGACAGGATCTGGTTGACTGCGGCATAACAAAGGCATCAAGAGGCGGTCCATCGGATAGGGGATCAGCGGTTGCGGCGACTGGGGGGCTACGGGTACAGCTGAGGCAGCGATTATGGCGGTCGGGGGTTGGGCTAGCATGTGGGGGGATACCCTGCTCAAATATGGGCGGCGCAAAGGCTGTCAGCAAGCGCATATGGGCGGCGAAAGTACCCTTGCATCCCAAGTCGCTGCAAGCTCGGAAAATGGCTCCGCTCTCTGGCAACCTCTCCATCTCGCACTCTCCTGTCACTCCGGGCGACTTCTTCATCTTCAGAACCTCTTCTATCCTCTCAGCACTCTCCTTTCCTTGCCTACTCTGTGGAGCTTTGGTATCCAGAGTTTCTGGTGTCGGTTCATCAGTATTTCGGTCTGAGGCACCTAAGGCAAAGGCAGAGTCGCAGATATTCGAAAGCCATCGAATGTAGTCAGGTATATCTGGCTGCGGCGGCCTAGGCGGCATGGTTCTGAGCTCTTCTGCTCGCTGCGGCATCGGCTGGGGTTCTGGAACAAGAAGGGGGAAAAGGTATGGTAACACAGGGGGTTCTGCGAGAAGGTCACCGCCCTCCGAATGGTTTACCCAAGATTCCGCAGGCAATTCCATCGGAATGGGTCAGCCCTCCTGCGCTACAGGCGGGTATGGTAAATTGAGGCAATTGGAATCAAATGGAAGGGTAGTCTGAAGGCCAGAAAGTGTCAGTGAAGATGTGGAAGTACTACTAGCAGAGGAACTTCGAAGCGGAGCTTCTGGTGACATGAAAGTGGCATGGAAAGGGGTATCATGGGGCGCACTTTTCGCAGTATAATCATAAGGAGAAGTCAGAGCAGAATTTTCTTTAGTGTCTGTGGACAAAGGTGAAACGTAATCTGAAGGCAGGGAAGGAAGGTCTGAAACGCAAAGAGAACACACTGATACTGTGCAGTTACAGTGATGGCAGCATTCACAGCGGCCAGAGGTCGCCCCTTCATCGTCGGAATCAGTTACTCGAGGTTGGCGGTGATGTCGGTCGCAAGGATGGGTTGGGCACAAAAGTTGGTGGCCAGAATCAGGGTCTCGGACTTCAAGGGGCTGTATTGGGCTCGCAACAAGAAGGTCACTGGCGGTGATTTCGGCCTTGGCACCTAAGGGCTGCGGTGCAAGATACTGGGCGGTGGCGGCCTCATTGAAACTGTTCTCAAGGTGACATGGAGGCATAGGGGTGGCTGGGGTTTTCGAATCGGTGATGGCAGCGGAAATGGCTCTAGATTGCGGCTGTGGAGTGGCGGCATGTAGATATCTAGTGTCTGGGTGGCAAAAATGCGGATCGGCGGTCAGTCTAGGGGTCACATGAGGTCTCGAAGCAGCAGCAAAAACCGTGGATTGGGACTGCGGTGCAGCGGTGTATCGATAGATGGCTTCAGGGCAGTGAGAGGGCAAATCAGCGGTCGACCTGGGGGCTACAGGAGGTCTCAAAGCAGTGGAAATAGCTCTAGACTGGGACTGCAGCATGGCGGCATATCGATAACCAATGGCAGGGTGGTCAAGCGGTGAATGGGCGGTCGGTACAGCATTGAAACAGGCTGCTTTCTTCCTCCGGATGGCGGCCTTCAACTCCTCGACCTGAGCATAGGCTTTGGCAAGAGCACGCTTTTCTTCTTCGTCTGCCTTCTCTTCAAGGTCTTTGTCAAGGAAGTATGGGGGTGGCGAAGCCTCTGCAGGGGCGTCTGCCACCTCTGGGGAGTCGAAGTACATCGTGCTGACAAGCTGGGGAGTGGCGGCATCAGCCTGCGGTGGAAACTGGTGGGCGGTCGGTGAATGGGTAGATGCGAAGTTAGTGGAAGCTATGATAGAATCTCGAAGGGCCAAGAAGTTGTCGATCTTCTCTTTAAAGTTCCGCCCTGCAGCGGTCCTGGGAATGTCAGAACCATCCTTCATGAAGACTTTACCGCCAACAAGTACACATTTGCCCTGGTGGACATATTCCTGGCAGAGGGTGCAATCGGCGGCCCTATGGCCATCAGTTCCACCACAGAAGAAGCAGCGGAAGCCAGAGGGGTGTCGGAACATCGGTTCCGACCACTGCGGCGGCGGCATGGGTGCGGAACTGGCGGCTTGGACATATTCTCTCTTTGGAACAGTCGGCAGAGGAGTCGGATGGGGATAGGAGGCAGGGAACAGGGCGGAGCGGTCGACTTGAGCAAAATTCTGATGAGAACCACTCAGGAGAAAGGTGGCATGCTTGTATACATCGTCAAATGGCCAGGGGTCATCGGCATCATGGTCTAGATCAGTGAGCTGCAGTCGGGTGGCAAGGCGGTCTCGAAAACTGGGTGGAAACCCTGAAAGGAACTTCTCATCGATGAAGTCACTAGGGAGTCTCTTCTTCTTGCCGATGAGGGCTACAATGCGTCGGAATTCTCGAACATACTTCCCAAGATCATCAAGGGATGACATAGGCTGTTGGGTTTGGCAGTAGAGCAAGGTTTCGAGGTCGGATTTGGTATACTGACGGCCTTTGGTGTCAACACCTGGGTAGAAGCTGATTACCTCGTCGGCGAATGCCTCCCAGTCATCTCCAGCTGCAGAACCTAAAGAGGACCATAATTCTGCTTCAGGGCGGTCGGCATAACGAATAGCCCACTTGATCTTGCTCTTGTCATTGGAAACTCCAGTATCGGTGCAGATCTGATCAATATCTTCAAGGTAGGCCGAAATATCTTCAGTTTTGCCCGAAAATTTTGGGGCTTTGTTCGACCCTCTAAGCGGCATATCTCGGGGACCCATGGCGGCGCAACTAAGAGTCGGTGGGGATATCAGGATGGGAAGTGGGTCGGAACTGGGTCTCTGGCAGCGGGATAAGTCTCTGGATGCTGTCGGGGGACTCTGGGGGTACAGGAAGCTCTTGGGCGGCAATTATAGGGCAGTTGGATCGATGGGGGGCAGGGAACTGGTTATCAGCAACAGATCTCGGTGGTCGGGCAGGGGAATTGGCGGCTTATGGAACTCGAAGGCGGGAGAGGGTTCGGATATGGGATATAGCGGTGTTCTCTGGCAAAAAACTCTGGTTTCGACGAAAGGATCTCTGAAATGACTCTGGGATCAGCAGAAGACTCGAACAGATCAAGATGAGAGTGAAAGGTGGCGGAAATTTGGATTTTGGGGGGTAGGGCAATGGGATCACCCCTCCAGATCTACAGACCCCTCGCGGTGGGCTCCAAAATGATGTGGGCAACTCTTCTTGTGAGAGCGCAAGGGGAAGGGGGGGAAAGCTGTAGGCTATGCCTAGGCTCGTCCTGTGTAGGGAGTCCATACTCCCTAGGGCTGAATATCATAATCCTATACCAGCTTTCCTATCGCCCTAGCCAGTCCCCGCAGGTCCACCGTCCCTCGGAAAGGTCGCCGCCGCTCCACCCTCGGCTACCTCGGTTAATACGAGCGCTTCCTTCGCTTACCAACGCCGCCGCTGCCTATTCAGGAAGTAACCCCTATCACCGACACTCTTCACCGCAACAAGTCACCGCCTACCCCTATACTCGTCCCCATTCGTCGTCCACCCCTATCTGCGTCGGCCTTCGGCCCTCCACATGCCTATCAAGTGTCTACTGACCATCGGCAGTCTACCCCGTCACTTGTGACGTCGGCTACTCGGTACCTGTAGCCCGACTCGCCTCAGCCCCTGGACACGTGAAACCTGTCCATTGGCTGTCGGAAACCCTTTCCGAAGTGCCAGGTGTCAATCCTGTGACCCACCGCCCATTCCGACGCATGTTCCGCCGCCATTCCACTTCCAGACCCCATGTTTCGTCCCCCAGAGTTTCCGCAGCTTTCCCTGCACTTCCTTGCTGTCCAGGCATGTCGTCTATACCCTCTCCCTTTGTTTACATATTTTTCCGAACAGTTTCACTTCGCTTTCCCTTCCTTTACTGTGATACATGTGATTTACCATACATCGGCCCTTTTCTGTCACTTTTTTTTCAACATTTGACAGCTCCGAAAACCGCCGATTTTCACATAGCTACCACCGCCTCTATGTTACAAGTATCACCGCTTCACTTAGAAAAAAAAAAAAAAACCCACCTTTTTGCGGTCACCATCTGTGTGTCTGAGCATCCCAGAGTCCCCAGAGTCGAGTCCCTTGAGTATTTTCGAGTCCTATGAGTCCTTGCTGAGTCCACAGAGTTCTTCGAGTCTACAGAGTCTTCTACGAGTCCCCAGAGAGTCCGCTTCGAGTTCCAGAGCCTACTTCGAGTCCCCAGAGCCACTCCCTTCGAGAAACCACCGCCTCTCGAGCCCTTCCACCGCTTCCAAAGTTCCGCAGTGTTTTGGAGTCATTCCTGCCGATCTACAGAGTCTAAGCTGCCGCCATTCGAGTCACAGCTCTTACTAGCCTTCGTAGCCCTTCAGAGCTGCCATATCTGCCTGCCTGGTGGCGGTAATTCGAGTTTTTCATCGCCAACTACTCCCAGACCTTAGGGGATCTTTTCCCTTGCCTCCCATAGCCTTTCCGACACCCCCTTCCGACTCACGACCCCTTGGGACGAGCCTAGGTTTAGCCTACAGCTTTCCCCCCTTCCCCCTTGCGCTCTCACAAGAAGAGTTGCCCACATCGTTTTGGAGCCCAGAAGCGGAACATGCGTCGGAATGGGCGGTGGGTCACAGGATTGACACCTGGCACTTCGGAAAGGGTTTCCGACAGCCAATGGACAGGTTTCACGTGTCCAGGGGCTGAGGCGGTCAGAAAAGACATGGCTAGGCCCTCAGAACAGCACCTGGAAGCGAAGCGGCACTTTTGCGGCGGTGATAGGGGCATGTGAGGCGGTCGGAAGGCACAAGGGTGGGCGGAGCTATTTTTAGATGGCGGAGGCGGTCATTCTGGCTGTATCGGCGGTGGAAAGGCAGCAGAATCCCTTAGATGACAATGGGGATGATTAGAGAAGTCGTAGCGGTCAGGAATCACCGCAATATGGCGGTCTGAGTCCCTGAGGACTGTCGGAGCATTGTGGCGGCAAAGGAATGCCGAAAAGCGGCGGGTTTCAGCCCTAGGGAGAGTACACTCCCTACAGCGCCTCTTCGCACACCCCCTAATCCCGCCTCACAACTACCTCTACCAGGACGTTTTCGATCTTGCACCCCATCCTCGCTTCGATAACCTCGACGAGCAACTCTACGAAGACATCTTCGGTCACCCCACTCCTCTGCCTCGCTGCTACAACCTCTGCCCCCGCCACCTCATAAACAAACCGTACCGCCGCCCCGTCGTAGTCAGCCGCTATGGACCAAGGTGGTAACCAACAACAACACCCCCCACCCAACCCTCTCCTCATGGACCCCGATGTCCAGGCGCTCATTGGCGCCATCACCGCCCATGTCACTACCTCTGTGGCCCAGAGTCTAATCCAGGCCAATGCACGTGCCCGGGGCGATCCGGCGAAGAAGGGGGCGTCTGACCCCGGAAAGTATGATGGCTCCATCTCGAAGTTCGAGGAATGGTGGAGCAAAATGAAAGCATACCTCCAGATAGCAGACTTCCCCTTGGCATCACAAGACTGTCTGGCAGTGTGGACCCAACTCGAAGGGCCGGTAGCAGGGGCGTATGCCCGAGCGAGAATTGATGCCTGCAAGGCGGCGAATACCTATCCCAACATGGCGGCCCTCGAGGCTGAGATCGAGGCCAAGTTTAGGCCGATCAACAACAAGGACTGGGCCAAGGCCCAACTACAGAAAATTCGACAGGGAAGCATGCGAACCGAGGACTTTGTGGCCAAGTTCGGTGCATTAACAATGTCTGCAGGGGCGTCTGATGACTACGCCATATTCATGCTCAAGCGGGCCATGCGCCCTGACATACTACAGCAAATCTTCGTGCAGGGCAAAAGGAAGGCCACCCTTGCTGAGTACATAGTCGAACTCCGAACCTTGGGTGGCACCATTGAAGCCGCTCGCATGCACACCTCCTCCCGCTTCGCTTTCCCGTCCTCGACTTCTCGCCCCTCTTCCTCGCCAGTTGGCACCTTCGGAGGCTCGGGTATCCCGATGGAAATTGGTGCCGCTTCGACCTCTCGTCCCGTCCCCTCGCACATCAAGTGCTTCTCGTGTGGGGGTAATCATTTTAAATGAGACTGTACGTCTCGATCTCAGCAGCGCCCTCCTCCCCGCTTCCCCGTTCCCCCTCGTACCCCTTTCTCGCCCCAGCCTGCTGCTCGTCAAGCGGCACCCCAAGATGACCCTCAGCTTTGCCAACTGCAGGGGATGACCTTCGAAGAGATGCAGGCGTTCTTTTACGATAAGCATATGAATGAGATGAAAGCGCAGGGAAAAGAGTTCGGTCAGTAGAGGTTCGGGTACCTACTGGCCAGGCATGTAATCGGTTCTCGGTCTTGGACACTTACGACACACAGGAGTTATTTAATGTGTCTACGCCTACTTCGTGCACAGAGGAGTCCACTACTGGCTCGGCCCCGCACGTTAAAAATGGGGTGCTTAATTCCTCGTGCTATGAAAATACAAAAAAATGTGACCAACCGAAACCAGAAACCCCGAAGGATGCTAAAGTTAGAACCGTGGGCTGCAAGCCCGAGTTGGAGTTAGAAGTGACGTTGGAAGGGAGAAGTAGGAAGTGGCAGACAAGGGCATTGGTGGACTCAGGGGCAACTGACACATTCCTGGACAAGAAGTGGGCCGATGAAAACGAGATACCCCTCCTTCCCCTCGAAAGGACAGTCCCAGTCTACAACGTCGATGGCACCAAGAATCGAGATGGGGATATCACCCATGTAGCGCCTCTCGTAATGAACTTCGATGGACACAGAGAGCACATCTGGGCACAGGTCACTACCCTCGGTTCTCACCCACTTGTCCTTGGCTATACGTGGCTTCGACGACACAACCCTGTAGTCTCGTGGGTTGACAAAACTGTTAAAATGACCCGATGCCCTCGCGAGTGCCATGACCTTGCACCACTATCGAAGCAGGAGAGGAAGGAGGCAAATGACATGGAGTACTTACGTCCGAAGCTCCGCTCGACGTGGTCTCGATCCGGCACTGTCGAAGAACTTGTTCCAAAGGAGTACCATCGGTACCTAAAAGTGTTCTCGAAGGAGTCGTCAGAACATATGCCGCTGAGAAAACCCTGGGATCATGCCATCGATCTCAAAGACACGTTTACCCCCAGGAGAGGTCGCCTCATTCCCCTTTCTGTCGACGAACAAAAGGAGGTCTCGGATTTCATTGACGATCAGACCAAGAAAGGCTACATACGACCCTCGAAGTCTCCCCAAACTTCCCCTGTCTTCTTTGTCCCCAAAAAGGATGGCCGAAAGCGTATGGTCCAGGACTACCATTACCTCAACGAGCATACTGTGAAGAATGCATATCCCCTTCCCCTCATATCGCAGCTTGTTGATAAGCTCAAGGGGTGCAAGCTTTTCACGAAGATGGACCTACAGTGGGGCTACAACAATGTTTGAATCAAAGAAGGTGATGAGTGGAAGGCAGCCTTCGTCACCCACAAGGGGTCCTTTGAGCCCCTCGTTATGTACTTCGGACTCTGCAACTCTCCTTCGACCTTCCAAAATATGATGAACGATATCTTTGGAGACATGGAGGATGTCGTGGTCGTCTACATCGACGACATCATGATCTTCACGAAAACGGACAATGAAGAGGAACATGATCGGATCGTGTTGGAGGTACTTCGACACCTCGAAGAGAATGACCTCTTTGTAAAACCCGAAAAGTGCTTCTTTAAGAAAAGGGAAGTCGAGTTCCTGGGGATGATTGTGGGGGTTGATGGGATCAAGATGGACGAGTCCAAGGTGAAAGCCATCCGAGAGTGGCCGACCCCTACCAAGGTTAAGTCGGTCAGGGCCTTCCTCGGCCTGGCAAACTTCTACCGTCGCTTCATCAAGGACTTCGCCCGCATCGCTCGCCCACTTAATGACCTCACGAGGAAAGACCAGCCCTGGACCTGGCAGGAAGAGCAGCAGCGTTCCTTCAATGCGTTAAAGGAAGCCTTCACGTCGGCTCCCATCCTTGCATTCCCCGACCAAGACAGGAAGTTCCATCTCGAGACAGATGCGTCTGACTTTGCGACTGGCGCAGTGCTCTCGGTAGAGGCCCCTGATGGGCTTTGGCACCCCGTAGCCTACTACTCGCACTCCATGACCCCACCAGAATGGAACTATCAGGTCTTCAATAAGGAAATGCTCGCCATCATTCGTGCGTTGGAGACCTGGCATCACTACCTGGAGGCCACCCCTTACAAGTTCGAAATCTGGACAGACCACTCCAATCTCCAGTATTTCAAAACTGCTCAGAACCTTGATCGCAGACAAGCTCGATGGGCCCAGTACCTTTCGAGGTTCAACTACAAACTCGTCTATAAACCGGGTGCCTCTATGGCAAAGGCTGACGCTCTGTCCCGAAGGGAGGATCACGAGGTAAAAGGGGACAATCAAGAGGTGACCCTTATCGACCCCACTCGGGTTGCTGCAGTATCGGTAGGAATGGATAAAACCCTCGAAGCCATCCTAAAGGGGGCAACCTCAGCCACGACCCCACCCGAAGGATATGAGCTCAAGGAGGGTCTCTATGTTAGGGATAACCGGTGTAAAGTTTGTTGAAGGAAAGTGGGAGGAGAATCCTAGAGGTCTCCCGTTGGATTTGGGGGGTCTTAGTTCGACCCAAGGGGGCTTGGGATGCCTGGCAGGGTGTCAAAGAGTGGGGGAAAGAGTGAGAAACATGCCCTGAGAGTCACAAGAAGCTCGAGATATCGTCTAATGAACGTCTGATAGTGGGGAAATGATAATCCGAAGGCTCCGGCCTTGGATTTCCGTCTTACTTCGTCTGAGGTAGCAGTCTATGTTCTGTTACTAAGCAAGTACAATGTACAGTAAGTGCAAGGGTTGGCTTACATAAGCCAAAATGCGTCCAAATACTAAGTAAGAAAAGAGGTAAGGTAAAGATAAAAACAAAACTATAAGTAGAAACAAGGAAATATAATAATTACCATGGTAGGGAGGACTCCCTCCCTACATCCGAGGGTGGCTTTAAATACTGACTGTCCCCAGTCATCACATACCAAGATTTATCCTAAGACGAGGGGAGAGGTATCATTCTCAAAACAAAAACTCTAAGTAGAAACTCAAAAATGCGAACTCAAAACGAAAGAGACCATGAAAAGGAAACAAAAATGACTACTCAGCTGGGAGGGGACATAGCTCGAAGGTAAATCGAAGGTGTTCGAGGGGAAGAGGTGGCTCGGGGGTGGCTCGAAGGGGGCCTGAAGGTAGCTCGAAGGGTCTCGAAGGCGACTCGGAGGGTTTCGAAGGCGACCTGAAGGGTCTCGAAGGTGTGCGGAGGGGGATGGGTTACCTTCACACTCATAATCCGACCCTCACGAGTAACAGGTTGGTCTCGAGAGGGGGCCAGGGGCTGGCTCGAAGGTGGTTTGGTCGCTTTCGAAGTGGGTAGCTGACCCTCGATGACCTCGGGGCGAGCTCGAGAAGGGGTGGGGGTCTGGGAACTCGGAGGGGACGCCTGTACCTGGGTAGCTAGACCTCCTGGGCCTCGAGCGAGGGCCCAGAAGTCCAAACGAGCCTGTAGGCTGCGCCCGAGCGCCTCACGAGGGATTTCCTCACCTGTAGGCAACACGACTCGACCTCTGATTATCTGACACCTTCCTGCAGCCAGATATGAAGTGCAGACCCTGCACCGAGCTCGAATATGTCCTTCTCGACCACAGAAGAAACAAAAACGAAACCTTCGAGGGTGTGTCTGGTGCCTCGAAGCTCCTCGACTGGCAGGGAGGGCCTCACTCGAGCCTTCGCACTCTCGATGGGGTGGCAGACCTCTTGACGCTCTTGAACGTGATTCAGAAGGCGCAGGGGTAGGCTTCGACATTGAGATCAAGGGCTCTCGAGGCTGAGGTGAGCTATCTTTCCATGTCTCGAAGTGAGGGGAGAGTCTCGATGGAGTCTCGAGGCGAGGGGGACACTTCGATATGGGCTCAGGATGGTGAGCAACAGTACCTGGGGGGTGCTCGAGGTGCGATGAATGCCTTGAAGCAGTCTTCGAGGGGGTCTCAGAACGCGAAGGGTGCCTCGAAGGGGGCTCTGGATGCAACAAGTGTCTCGAAGGGGGCTCGAGATGCGAGGTGTGTCTCGATGAGGTCTTTGAAGGAAGGTCAAGGTCCGAGGGCCGTCTGTACAAGGTCTCGAGAGGTGGACTATACCTTGACGAAGGCTCGAGGCGAGGGGAGTACCTCGAAGAGGTCCTCGAGAGTTCATGAGGGTGAGGGCGAGAGGTCGAGAACGAGCCGAGGTCTCGAAGCTTGCTTGAAGATGACTGAGCATGAGGGGAATGACCCCCCATACCATCCCAACGATCCATTGAGTATGAATGTGACCATCGATCTTCTCTCGAGGCACGAAGCGAGTTCGAGGACGAGTCACCAGCCTGCTGAGCATGGTCACACCTAGCTGGATGTGCCACAGGGTGCCACGAGCCTGCATGGGTGACTCAGAGAGGGTGTGAGCCGCTCGAAGCGAACTCAGGAGTGGGAGGGGGGTTCTTCGAGGTTCGAGGGGATGCCTCGAAAGGGGGACAAGGGAGAGGCTTCGTGCTCGAGCTTCCCTGGGAGTGTCTTCTAGAATGAGACCGAGAGCACTCCTGCACAGGGGCACTCGACTGGTAGGTGATCGAGGGCAAGGACGAGGGGGTCCTCGAAACGTCGCTCGAAGTTCGATAGACCCAAGTATAACCTGGAAGGGGATCATACCATACTCCCTTTTCTGTCTCGTCTCGAATAAATGGTCCCTTATATGACAAACCACCTGAGAGGGTGTCGGAGCGAGGCTGAGGGCTGCTCGAGACTCGCATGTAACCTGAAAATGCTCGAGGGCTGCTGACTTTGCCTCGAGACCTTCGATACCTATTTTCCATCCTGAGAAATGGCTCCACGACTGAAAACGAATCTATATTTCACAATGAACCAACTATGGGTGATAGTAGAGCACAGAACGAGCCACAGACACCCTCATGTCTGTGAATAGCCTCAAAGGGGAAAACGAAGGGTGGGGTCACCTCGATGCGACCTCGAACGTCTAAGGAGAGGGTGGGGGTGTCTCGGATATTCGTCTCGAAGTGGTTTCGACCACTGAAAACCGAAATAGTCACCGCTGTGTGACTCGAATGCTTGATACTCAAATTGCAGCCTCGCTCGACTGCCAAACAATGCGCAAGGAAATTGATAGATATCGTCTGTATTACGTCTGTAAATGAATGCGGGTGCATCTAACGATTGACTGTCTCGAATACGTCTCGAAAGGGCTCGGGGTTCGTCTGGGGGTCTCAAAGCGTCTGGGATCTCGAAGGGACTGGGGAGGTCTCGAGGGGGCTTTCAACCGACTCTAAGATGTGGGGAGGGGATTCCTACAGCTCGAAACAGCACAAAAACGCAAGTGGTGGGGCCAGGGAGCTGGGCTGTGGCAGGAGGGGGAGGACGGCAGCTCGTTGGGGAAGAACCACTGGACGGAATGTTACCAAACTTCGGAACGCGGTAGTGGGGACCTAGGGAATGTGGTAGAACGAAGAAATACGAAATTCCGTGCACCCAATCCTGAAATATTCGCAAAATGGTCTAATACAACCTTCCGGCACTAAAATAGCGATATCTCTAGAGATAATGATGCAGATGGAGCGGGAAAGGCACCAATGGGAAGGTCTTGTCGGGCTCTACTAGGCCTGGGATTTGCGAGAGGTTCAGAGGGTCGGTTCACAAGAAAATGCGTAGGCAGGTAGGAGGGTGGGGGAACAGCAGCGCATTGACAAAGAACTGCTGGGCAGAACCTCCCCAAACTTTGGGATGTCGTAGAGGTGGTCTTGGGGCGCTGGGAGATCAAAGAAACGAGAGGATACGCGCACCCAAACTCGAGTTATGCCAAATTTCGTCCTACTAGGCCTTTCTCCACAAAATGAGGGATATCTCCAGAACCACTGGAGCAAACACGTCGAAAAAGGTATCGTCCGGAAGCTCTCGTCGAGTGGAGTCAGAGTCTCGAAAAGCGAGAGGTAGGGCGCGTCGGTTGTCGAGAAATCGCGTGCTCGAGCACGAAGGTAGGAGGGGAAGATGGATTACCAAGCAAACCGCCCCCTCGCGGTGGGCTCCAGATGTAAAGTTTATAGATGGGAGGCCTAGGGGTTCACCTGAGGTCTCCTGGGGTGACGAGAGAGGTCAGTTCGACCTGAGGGGGCTAGGAGTTGCCTGGTACAGAGTCAGGGAGGGGAGAGAAAGAGAGAAAACGCGCCCTATGGTCCCAGAAATGCCTGAGATAGCGTCTAATGGCAGTCTGATAATGGAGAAACAAGAATCCGAGGCTCCGGCCTTCGAATTCCATCTTACTTCGTCTCTGGTAATGCAGCTGATATTGTTGCTAACACAATGCGGTTAGCAATGTTTAGGCTAGGTTTAAAGGTTATGGAAAACGTGAAGGCGATACTTGAAGTTTAGATTGACGTTTGTGCAGTGGTGAGACTTGAAGCGTCGTCGAAGGGAAAAATGTTGGCTAAGACTTCAAATACTTACGGATGTACAGCCGTGTCTTGAATGTCAATCTAAATATGATGTATAGTCCGGGAAACAATGTACGGTTAAATATCAAGTATTGCCTTCGAATATAAAACCTGCCCATACTTCAAGTTTCGCCAGCACCCAAATGACGGCCTACATTCGGAATATCGACGAACAATAAGATCCCGACTTATTTTTAAAGTTTAAATTAACAAAAAAAGACGCGTGAAAACTTGAAATATAATCAGCAGAAAATACTGATCGCCCAACGATCGCCCACTGAGTCAGTGTTCGTGCGTCGCACAACACAGTGTCCATTCATCAAGTACGTACTGACTTAGCATACTCTGATGACACTGCTTGCACGATGCACGAACAGTGAGTGGGCGATCGTCAGGCGATCAGTATTTTCTGCTGATTATATTTCAAGTTTTCACGCGTCTTTTTTTGTTAATTTAAACTTTAAAAATAAGTCGGGATCTTATTGTTCGTCGATATTCCGAATGTAGGCCGTCATTTGGGTGCTGGCGAAACTTGAAGTATGGGCAGGTTTTATATTCGAAGGCAATACTTGATATTTAACCGTACATTGTTTCCCGGACTATACATCATATTTAGATTGACATTCAAGACGCGGCTGTACACCGCGTTGTGTAAGTATGTACAACACTCCTCTAAGTGCGAGTCTGGCTTACATAAGCCAAACTCGTGCAAATACTAAGTAGCAGAAGAGGTAGAGTAAAGATAAAAAGAAAAACTAAAGTAGAAACGATGAAATAAATGAAATCACCTACTAGGGAGGTTACTCTCCCTACACCGGGTTTATGTTCCCCCATCTGCAGTTCTCCCAGTGATCGAGGCACACCATGATACCCCCATCGCCGGTCACCCTGGCTGGAGTAAGACCCTTGAGCTGATCTCACGCCACTATACCTGGCCCGCCATGTCGCAGTCTGTAAAGGACTATGTCTCCTCTTGCCACCGTTGTCAGATGTCCAAGGGTACCCGGAAGCCCCCTGCAGGGAAGCTTCGCCCAAACCCAGTCCCCGAGGCACCCTGGACAGACATATCCGTGGACTTTATGGATGCCCCAGAGGCTGGCGGGTATGACAACATCATGGTGGTGGTGGACCGCTGAAGAGAATTAACAGAAGTGAGACTGGGATGAGTGGTGAAGTCTGAGAGGGGGGAATTCTCCCCAAGGGGCTTCTATAGCCTGGCAGGGAACCTGTCTGAGGGATGTCTTGGGCTGTCTGAGGCTGTCTAGACACAGCAGAAGGCACTCGAGGCCTTCTCAAACCTGAACTCAATACTCGAAACTCGTTACTCGACTCCGAACGCGACTTGTTTGTCCCAAAAAACTTGCACCCGTGGTAATGGCTTTTAATGCCTATTAAGGACACCAGTTCACACCCGCACTTTAATGCATTCTAATGGCACCCGAAAATATGTTAATGCATCCAAAAAAGGAGATTTCATGGTCAATATTCTGACATTTGAACCAGATTTGTACATAAAATATCTCATAATTCATACAATCCGACCAAAATTGATCATTATAATGGCAAGGGTGCCATTACAAATCGCTTACAATGAGGTACCATAATAATGGGTGCAATAAATTTTGCGACATTATTCTTTGTAAGTAGGTACAGTGTAATGTAAGTCGCGAGTGGCTTACTTAAGCCACTCACGTGTCTAAACTCGAAGCCACTAAATAAATACTAGAGTAAATGAACAGAGAAAAAAAAGAAAAGAAAGTAAAAACAATGAAATAATAAAAATACCCTGGTAGGGAGTATACTCTCCCTACATCCACAGGCCACTTTAGAATTCAACCGTCCTCGGTTGTGGACTGACAGCACGAGCTCGAAGGCGCCAGCAGGTGGAGGTGGCAGATGAAGATGGCGAAGGACGACGGTTGTGTGAAACATCGTGAAACTCGAGGAGATGGTGGAGAGGAGTGTAGGGAAGATGTAGGAAAGAAATCAAATGAATACGCGCCCTCGGAGATAAGATATTCGCAAAACTGTTAGAATGCGCCCTCATCCACGAAATTGGGAATATCTCCGCATCCGAAGTGCCAGTCACCACCTAAAATACATCACCTGAAAGCCTTCGACGAGTAGTACCATGTCCCCGAAAAGCGAGAGGGTCGGCCTTGAAGTGAGGGAGATATGGCATATGCGATCTCGCAGCACAGTAAGTGGATGGGGGGAGGGGAAGACACCCGAACAATAACCGCTGGCACAATCGACACGAAACCGCGGAGAACAGTCGAGGGAAATGTGGGGAGCACGTAGAAAAAACAACCAACCCAATCCGCGCACTCCTTCTCGAGATATGGGCAAAACCGGTCCGAGATACCTCCGTTCACGAAAATGCGAATTCCTCCACAACGACTGCACCAATCAGGGTAAAAAGAATACCATTCGAAAGCGCTCATCGAGTACTATGGACTCCCAAAAAAGCGAGAGGCATGGCGAAGATCCGAGGGAGATACGGCATGGACAGCGAGAAGGGCACCACAGTGGGGGAGAAGAAGAGGCCGCCGAGCGACGACCGCTGAGGCAATCGGTACCAAACCGTGGGTAGCGGTAGAGGGCACCTAGGACTAGATGGAGAAAAAGGAATTATACTGATTGGTGCCTCCAATCTCGAGATATCCGCCGAGTCGTCTCATACCCCTTTGTACACCAGGAACTCCCACATCTCCGGAACCCATGAGCGCGTCCCCATGAAAATGGTATCACCGGGTAGCTGTAACCGAGTAGAACCACCATGCGGAAAAGCGAGAGGCTCGACACGAAAACGAGTGAGATACGTGATCCTAGCCTCGTCACCCTGCTCAGACACAAAAAGTCAAATAACTCTGCAACAGCGAATGCGCGCGCAACGTCTCATATATCGTCTGGTAGATGTCGTCTAGGGGGTGCATGTCTGAAAGAAGCGAACAATTCGGCGCGGAATTGCATGAGTTACGGCCTAAGCGAGGTAGGGGCTAGGAGGGCAGCATCACACCGGTGAGGAACCGCTAGGTGGAATGCTACGAAACTCGGCGAGGCAGTAGAGTCGTCCGAGGAAAGTTGGGAGAACGAGGAACTGTGGAAAAAGGCGCACCCGTTCCTGAGATATCCGCCAAACTGTCTCATACTCCTGTGCACACGAAAAACTCCTGTATCTCCACAACCAATGCACGCGTCACCATGAAAAGGGTATAACCGGGTAGCTGTGAGCAAGTAGTACCACCACGCGAAAAAGCGAGAGGCCTGGTGCGAAAACGGCCGAGATACGCGAACCCGACCTCACCGCCCTGTCCAAACCCAAAAACTCGAATAAGTTCTGAACCACAAAAGCACGTGCGACGTCTTGTATATCGTCTGGTAGATATCGTCTAGTAGGTTCGCGTCTGAGAAAAGCAAGTGATTCGGGCGAGAACTGCGCGAGTTAGGATCTAAACAGGGTAGGAGGTACAAGGATGGCATCGCGTCAAAGAGGAACCGCTAGGTGGAATTCTATGAAACTTCGGGAGGTGATAGTGACGTGCGGGGAGAGTTGGGAGAACGTGGAAACGAGGGAAACGGCGCACCCAATCCTGAGATATTCGCAAAACAGTGTGATCCTCCCTGTCCTGCCTAAGAACTGCGATATCTTCGGATGCACTGAGACTGCTGCAACGAAAAGTATACCATTCGAAAGGTATCGTCGAGTACGTCCAGAATCCCAGTTTGCGAGAGGGACGGATGGGTGGTCGTCGAGATATCGAGTCGGCGAGTTGGGGGATGACAAAGGCGCGCGGCTGCCTGACACTCAGTAAGGGGGAGACTCAGGGAACAATATATTCATAAAAAAAAAGAATAAAACAGGGTAAGAAGATCCCAATGGGCTAAAGCGGCCCCCTGTCTACTCAGTATACGAGCCTGTACAAAGGCTGAGGTGTGCGGCTGCGGCTGCGCGACCTTCTCGAGTTAGCTGACACACGAGTACTACGGGACTGTCGAGTGTCGTAGGAGGTGGAAGACCCCGTTTTGTCGACTAGCCGGCTGGTGGGCCAGACTGGATCAGGCTCATCCCTCGAGAATTCTGGTAAACGCGAGTATGTGGGTCGCGGTGCGGGTGGTGGCGAGCGGACGCAGTACTGGTAGTCGCGGGGGTAGTCGCGGGAATCAGGGCTGCGCAGCCTGCTTGAATACGAGTACGAACGCAGGTTGTCAAGGTCGTGAGAGCAAGTGCTGGAGTGGGGTTGACTCGAACGTGGGTATGAACGCCAGTCATCGAGATCGCGAGAGCGAGAGGGAGGTTCGGGGCTGCGCAGCCTAGAGCTCGAATAAGAGTACAAACGCGGGTCGTCTAGATCACGAGAGCGGGAGGGAGGTTGACTGCAAGAGTAGCTTGTAGGTACTGGGTGAGAGGGTGATCGAGGGCGGCACAACGAGGTGTCACTCAAGCTCGAGGGTGAGCTAGGTGCTCGAACAGGGACTTTAGGCCGGTTTTGTAGATCCCACCTGTCGAGACGGTCCTTGAGGGTACGCCCAGGTACTTCGCGAGGTATCTCTTGTCCTGTAGGCAGTACAACGCGACCTTTCACAAGTAGACACTTTCCCGTGGCTAAATATTCTTTGCACGAATCACAGTTTGCTCGAATATGGCCTTTCCGGCCACAGAAAAAGCAAAACGAGTATGTGCGGCGGGGTGAGCGACTCGCAGAAGCAGTAGGTGGCTGTGCACATGAATTACCGGCCTCTCGAAGGCCTCGAGATGCTCGAAGGAGTGACTTAGCGACATTTGCGACTCGGATTACATCTTCGAGAAGGCTTCGGAGGTCTTTCAGGGAGTACTGAGGGGGGTTCGAAGCTTCAGAAGGTCCAGGACACGGGGAACTCGGGCCGTGCATGATGTCAGGTGGGAACTCGAAGGAATAAAACAATATATAGATGGGAATACCGAGGGAAAGCGCTCCTCGGGACTGCGAGAATGCAAATGGAGAGCGCGGGAGTGAGACCGAGGTGGGAAAACTGCGAGAATGTGACTGAAACCGAGGATCCAAGGCCTGAAACTGCAAGAACGAGCCTGAAACTGATCAGAAAGGGGTTACCAGGCTAAGACAGAAGCCCCTCGCGGTGGGCTCCAGATGAAGAGAATTAACAGAAGTGAGACTGGGATGAGTGGTGAAGTCTGAGAGGGGGGAATTCTCCCCAAGGGGCTTCTATAGCCTGGCAGGGAACCTGTCTGAGGGACGTCTTGGGCTGTCTGAGGCTGTCTAGACACAGCAGAAGGCACTCGAGGCCTTCTCAAACCTGAACTCAATACTCGAAACTCGTTACTCGACTCCGAACGCGACTTGTTATTCTTTGTAAGTAGGTACAGTGTAATGTAAGTCGCGAGTGGCTTACTTAAGCCACTCACGTGTCTAAACTCGAAGCCACTAAGTAAATACTAGAGTAAATGAACAGAGAAAAAAAAGAAAAGAAAGTAAAAACAATGAAATAATAAAAATACCCTGGTAGGGAGTATACTCTCCCTACACCGCTTCTCGAAAGAGGCAGTCTTCATACTGACGATGAAGACCGTCTCGGCACTCGGCACTGCGGAACTCTTTCGAGACCATGTGTGGACCCAGCATGGCCTCCCCTCGACAGTTATCTCTGACTGTGGACCCCAGTTTGCCAGCACTTTCATGACAGATCTCTCAAAGATGCTTGGCATTAAACCCAAACTTTCCACCGCTTTCCACCCCCAGACCGATGGTCAGACCAAGCGACTCAATCAGGAGATCCAGCAGTATCTCCAGCTTTTTATAAATGATCAACAACACACCTGGCCCTCCTGGCTGAAGATCGCTCAGTTCTCATATAACTCTAAAAGGCAGGACTCCACAGGTCGCTCCCCATTCTCTGTCACCCGCACTTATACCCCTGGCATGGGTGTGGAGCCAGCACTCTCCAAAGCCGAGGCTGCCACGAACTGTGCCTCCAATATTCAGTCAGTCATCGAGGCTACAAAAAGGGCCCTTCAGCACACGGCAGAAAGGATGGTTCAGAGTTCCGAGGCCTCACGGTCCGAAGCACCAGGATACTCAGTGGGACAGGAGGTCTGGCTCGACACCACCCATGTCCGAGTCGATGGGCGCCCCTCGCGAAAACTCACCGAGAAGTGGATTGGTCCCTACAAGGTCCTTGCGGTAAAGCCCAATGCTGTGGAGCTCCGTCTCCCAAAGACCCTTCGCATCCACCCTGTTGTCAACGTCTCTCGGGTGAAGCCATACAAGGGACCTCTTGAGGGCCAGAAGGTTACTCGCCCTGGACCAGTGGTGGGTGTCGAGGACCGTGACGAGGAGTTCATCAGTAAATTTACAAGCATCTTTTTTGAACTTATTGTGACTTATTTGTCTCTGCCAACTAAAATCCAACCACAATTCACCACCTACAACAGAACCAGTAAAAGGATTACTCTAGAATACATTATCTTCATCTTTCTGTCAAAACTGGGTATAATAGTAACCCTCATCTCAGTGTTTGTGATGAGGTGTAAGTTGAATAAGCCAGAAAAGCTTATATAAGACTTGTGTAAAATTTCTGATGTTCAAGGTCGAGTACATCGTGGACAGCCGCCTGAAGCGCAACAGACTAGAGTTCCTTGTCCACTGGAGGGGTTACGGGGATGAGGATCGCACTTGGGAACCCGAGTCAAATCTGAAAGGTTCCCCTGATGTGTTACAGGACTTCTACAGATCTCACCCCTCAGCCCCTCGCAAACTTCGTGGTATCGACTCCGCCCATTTTGCTTCACTCTTCTCCCCCTATGAAAACCTCACCACGTGCCGCTCTGTCTTCTGTCGCCTGGAAGTCGACCCCTAAGGAGGGGATAGTGTTACGATACGTACTCTTTTCTTTTTTCTTTCTTCCTTTTCTTCTCATCTTATCTAATCTCCCTTATCTTATCTTGAGATCTTATCAGATCTTATCTTGTCTTATCTCTCCCCTTATCTATGGACTCAGCCAGACCTTGGCCATGTGCTTGCCATGTGGCTCAGGCCTAGGCCGGTCTGGACCATGATGTCATAGTGATGTCACTGTGATGTCATGCCTTATGTCTTCCTCATGTATGCCTCACCCCTACCTCATGTACAGTAGTATATATACCCAGCACAATAGCCCAGCTAGCCCCAAGCTAGTTCATTTGGGTTTCGTCCCTACTTGCTTCTAAACACTCCTCTGCCCTCTATCCTCTCGTTTTTGCTCTCATCTTCGTTCTTGTCTAGCTTCGGTGTAGCGAGCCCGTGACTTCGAGTCTAGGGTCGTAACACTTGTGCCCTTTGCCAGGGAGAATAACTACAAGTACCTGCCAGGAATCCCCACCAGCTCTTGCCCCAAAGCCTCCTGGTTCATCCCTCCCTCATCCATGACCTCCCATCCTATCGCTTTGGGACAGCAAGTTCTCCTTGTCAGTCTGACATCGAGGAGGACATTCTTTGGTCACCTCAAGCCTGTTGTCAGGCTTGAAAAGTCTTATGTGGTTGTTTTGGTCTCTCCAGTCGAAAAGGATTATGGATTCTTCCTTCCTGCCCCCTGCAATGTCTATCTCTCAATCCCATCTTTCGTTCTCCCAAAATTGCAACAGCTTCAGTACCAATTACTCTCATCTACACTATCTGATCACATTCATGATGAATTTGAGGCAATTGTCCCTGCCCTCATTGGAGAAGATGGCCCCTCCTCCTCCTCATTCCCTCCAGAACACTAGCTGCCCCTGATACAGGTTGCTTTGCAGAGAGGAGGAGAGGGGGAATGTTGCAAAATCCTAAGCCCTGACTACCCTGGAGGCCCCAAAATTGGCCCCTGGCAGAAATCCCCACAGTTCTTCTTTTGGATGTGCAGCAAATCACCCCAATGCATCTGGATCCCAGATCTAGGAGTCAGAGTGACTCATTTGCTGTTAGGGGCCATGCCCTAAATGGAAGCTCATAATCATCTGCAGGCATGTGATACTCCAGTATCACATGCCTGCATGCCTAGTATATAAAGTCTTCATAGTGACTTAGGGACATAATTGTCTTAAATATTTTCACACTGTGAATATCATATGGTACAGTTTGTGGGTGTGATCTAAGGCAAGAACCTTACAATTTTTTGAACTCTTGTCAAAGTATTCACAATGAGCCACATGGCTACCCATGCATATGCTTGTGCAGTAAAGTTGGATCAGAACAAGCTGCCTGATGGAGGGGATCCCCCTCTAGATGACAATAGTTGTCAAAAGCAAAAGGGACCATCCGAGGTCCAGAGAGATGATAAAAATACAGAGGACAGGCAGCCACTGGCCAGAAATGCCTCCCAAGAAATGAGCATGGTAGGGAGTGTACACTCCCTAGGGCTGAAACCTGCCACTTTTCAGCATTCCTTCACCACCACAATTCTCCAACAGTCCTCAGGGCCTAAGACCGCCATATTGTGGCAATTCCCAACCTCTATGACTTCTGTACTCATCCCTGTTGTCGTCTATGGGATTCCATTGCCTTTCCACTGCCAATACAGCCAGAACAACCACCTCTGCCATCTAAAAATAGCTCCGCCCACCCTTGTGCCTTCTCACCACCCCATATGCCCCTATCTCCACCACAAAAATCCTGCTTCACTTCCAGGTTCTGTTCTGAGGGCCTAGCTTTGTATGTTCTGACCACCTCAGCCCCTGGACACATGGTACCCATCCATTGGCTGTCAGAAACCCTTTCTGAAGTGCCAGGTGTCAATCCTGTGACCCACCACCCACTCCGACACATGTTCCACCACCATTCTGCTTCCAGACCCCTTGTTTCATCTCCCAAAGTTTCTGCAGCTTTCCCTGCACTTCCTAGCTGTCCAGGCATGTCATCCATACCCTCTCCCTTTACTTACATATTTTTCTGGTCAGTTTTACTTCGCTTTCCCTTCCCTTAGTGCAATGCATGTGATTTGCCACACATCAGCCCTTTTCTGTCACTTTTTTTCAACATTTGACAGCTCCAAAAACTGCCAATTTTCACAAAGCTACCATGGCCTCTACATTACAAGCATCGCTGCCCTACTTAGAAAAAAAAACACCTTTGGCAGTCACCATCTGTGTTTCTGAGCATCCCAGAGTCCCCAGAGTCGAGTCCCTTGAGTATTTTCGAGTCCTATGAGTCTTTTCTGAGTCCACAGAGTTCCTTTGAGTCCACAGAGCCTTCTACAAGTCCCCAGAGAGTCCACTTTGAGTTCCAGAGTCTACTTTGAGTCCCCAGAGCTGCCCCTTCGAGATCCCCCTGCTTCTTCGAGTCCTTCTGCTGCTTCAAAAGTTCCACAGTGTTTTGGAGGCATTCCCACTGATTTCCCAAATCTAAACCACCGCCCTTCAAGTCCCAGCCATCATAGCCCTTCAGAGCCACCATATTTGCCCACCTAGCAGTGGTAATTCGAGTTCTTCATTGCCAACTACCCCCAGACCTCAAGGGATCTTTTCCCTTGTCTCCCATAGCCTTACCGACACTCCCTTCTGACTCACAACCCCTTGGGACAAGCCTAGGCTTTGCCTACAGCTTTCCCCCCTTTCCCCTTGCACTCTCACAAGAAGAGTTGCCCACACCACTTGTAGATATGTCCTTTGTCTTTTCCATCCCTCTGCTGTTAGACTTCATTCCATCATGAAGCTTTCTGACATCTGCTTCCCCTTGAAAACTTCTGTACCCCTGTATGTTAGTTCCAACATCCCAATACTGTACTGCCTCAGTGCTGCCATAGTGTATAAATACCTGTACAGTACTCCGATGTCACTTCAGTATGAATATTGACATAAGTTCCCCACTCCAAGTCTCTGTCCCTCTCCTCTGAGTCCACCTCTGACCTCTCCATAATTTGCCCACCTCTGAAATATGAGGGCTGAGCTTGTACAAGGGGGCAGTGCATGAGCTGAACCCAATGCCCTCCTCTGACCTCCACTCCACTAGTCAGAACCTCTGTTGGCCCCTTTTGGCCATCTCCACTTTGAGCCTCTGCTAGTCAGAATTTTGTCAGCTTCCTTCAGAAGCCCCCTATCTTGACACCTACCAATCAGACTAGCATCAGACTTTCAATCTCAGATGTCAGTTGACCTTCTAGTACCCTTTTGGGACCTTCTTGCCCCTGCAAACCCTCAGAGTGAGGCCTGAAGTTGACAGGATGAACCTGTTGTCAAGAGCTTTCTGTGAGTGTGGGAATGATGTTGATATCTTTAGAAATGACTGAGATATTTGAAAAATCAGAATGCCATAAACCGGCACCCAAAAGGTTTTTCAGGTGCTTGAGCAGTTTCTTCCCTAATGTTAAGGATGGTTCTTGTGTGAAGGATGACTGCAGGCCATATCAGTCATTCTGTGCATTAGGGCTAGGCTTCTCTGTTCTTGATCATTCAGCTTCTGAGTCCATGCTCATGTTGCCAAACACCTTTGGTGCATGATAGCATGTTGTGATACATATGGTCCCCTGACCTGTCTTTGTTTGCACCAGTAATATCTTACATAATATTTTCTGTATGGTTAAACCATTGATACCTAACTCTGTACGTACTTGTTCCTACCATCACCTTCTATCAAATAGAAGCTTCCTTCAAGTTACTCATTCATCTCTCAACACCTCTGAGTCACTATAATCACAGATGGATGTGGTAACAGTTTGATAATAATCACAACTGCAACAGCACTGTACTTATATTGCTTATACTTAATGTGGTGCATTATGTCTTGGAGTGGGTAATAATAAGCTGGAAAAGTACCATGAGATTGCTTTATTTACTTGATGGACAGGTAGACGATTCAAATTGCAGAACACCAATGTCCATAGGATAGATTGTGTTTATGCATTAGCACATGCCGGCCAGAGATCCGATGACAATGTAGAAAAGAGGGCGTGCCATTGACCATACTGTCGACAATGTACAAGTTCACTGGACCTGGATATCGGTAAGGAGGGGTGATCCTGGTCACCTTGCCACCTCATTTACGGACCACTGCACCTGGATACTTGCCACCGACCTGAGAAATGGCGGACTTACCGTTCACGTTTAGATGAGGAGTGGTGGATTCTAATTTGTGGTTGCGAACCTAAGAAGAGGCTTGCGAACACTTACCTGAAACGGGTTTCCATCCTCGTCGAACTGATCCTAGGACGTTACGGGTGGTGGCGGCGGTGAGAAGGTCGGCTGCAAAGACATGCACACACTCTTCCTACGGGCCGTCAGCGGTGTCTCTTGCGACACAGTCGACGAAGCATCATCGCTTTGGTACCGAGAATCTCAGTCGTATAAAAGAGGTAGTGTTGATGGAACTTGTAATGAGGCGTGGGGTAGTAGCGCTGGGAATAACGTCGGTAACAATGTCGGCGTTGGTGATGAAGGCTGGACTCATTGTGCTCTCCCACCCGGTTTCGTAAGATGAGATAGACATCAAATCACGTAGGTCGAGTGCGGAGGAACTTTGTGTTGCGGAAAGTACCTGCTCTAACGAACGCTCACGCGCTTGGTTAGATTCGGAGACAACGCTGTTGTGTCCCTGGGAGGGATCGCAGGCGTTGTGATTGCCACGGGGTGTGAAGAGGGTGTGTGGCTCGCGTCACGCAAGGCTGAACGTAGTGGAACCTTCGTAAGCTGTGACGACGTACTTGGGTTGGTGCCGTTACTACCGACGGCACTCTGGTAGGAGTGCCCTTCACTTCACTGGAGGGGACACTTCGCAGTTTGTTCGAGGAAGCCATCGAAGCTGCATTGACACGTGAAATCGGCACTGACTCGGAACGCTGGAGATCGAACGACCGTGGTCTCCCATTTGGAACATGCTGACCAGGTCTGTCACGAGCAGACGCCCTGAGCAGTACTAGACGTCTTTCCAACTTGCGGGGACGGCGCGGGAGGCACTTCCAACACAGGCAGGTTCTACTGGATGAGCTAGAATGTCCGTTCAGGATAGCTAGAGCCGGGGCGATTTTTCTTTCCCGGTTCTGACGTGCGACGTTTTCATCAAAACTCATCAAGCTCTGATCCGAACTTCCGTTGGGCGTATGGAGTGTGCCAGATTTTATGCCTCGACGTTCTGGAGATGTGAACATGGAAGTAACAGAGGAAGGACACGCTTGAACTTGGGTAGAGACCTTTTTGGCTTGAGGTGACGCTGCCCGTGCGCTCGAGTTGCCAGGTAAGTGTAACCCAGCGGACAAATGACTAGGATGAGAAGTTCGTGCATTAGCATCAAGCGACGTCCCACTCAACGCGGCTGAATTCGTGTCAATGAAATCAGTCGTCGGATGTCTGGCACGCTTGGAAACTGGCAGCGTCACTGGTATTGGATAACGCGGATTTGCAGAGCGACAACCTCTTCACCTTGACAGGATATGATTGACCATAAGACAAACCCAGTACCGTTGTCGACCTCTCCATCCGTAAAACCACCATCAAGTCCCTTCAATGCCGCAATAGACTTCTTCCGGCGTGTACTCCTGCCCCTCGCCGATTCTTGCGCATTCCCACCATCGGTCACCCACCCATTGGCACTGGAGCGTAAATAAAATATGTCTTCTTCCGCCAGTTTTGGGGATGATTCAGTCTCATCGTGCGTATTACGTTCGTCCTGGCGGCGTTCGATGAAAATGCTAGCGCGTTGAGAAGCACTTTGGGAGGGTGTGAGGGACGATAGATCAGAGGCAGAGGAGATGGGTAGTTGAGGCGCATTCGCAGAAGATGGATCGAGTTTTTGGTACGCGGGCGAAAGTGGGGGTGACGGCAAATGAGTTCTAGGGAATGCAATTCCAGGGTCTGCAGCTAAGTCATTCTCGCCAGTTTGCACATGTGCAATAATCTGAAATACCAGTCGTAGAACGAATTGAGAGACTCGGACAAGCTGCCACTAAGGGATTGGAGTGCACGCAGCCCATGTTTACCCATCTTGCCCGATACCCAACCACAATCGATGAGTTGACAACGTGCTCAGAGACCCTCGCGAACGACACTGATCCGCCTGACTGCAAATTCTCGTTCCTTGTCTGCAAGATGGCTCTCGCAAGCCTGCAGCTCTGCCTGTACATGAGCCAGTTTGCTACTTGCAGAACCAATGGAGATGGAGTTCGTTGTCGAGGGTAGCGAAGAGGAGGAAACCGAGCTTCCGCCCAGGTGCAAGTTGAAAGACGGTATGCAGCTAAGAGGGTTACCCACAGAATCCCTCTGTCATGGAGAATCGAACCGATGTCGTCCTCGAGTTCTTTGAGTGACACGAGCTGTTCTCGCCATTTCTCCACCACATGCAGGTACCGCTGGAGTGCATCGTCTGCGCCTGCAGGCACGTCGACGATGGCATTGGGACCTGGACGGGAGAGCCGGCGGTGGACGAGTACGGGTTTTCTGAGGGAGACGCGGCGCTATATGCAGAGAGAGATGCGAGTGCAGCGCGTGAGAGGGGGAAAAGAGAGACAAAGTGTTTGGTGTATTCTTTCTCGTGTGTGATGAGGTTGGTCTGGGAGTCCGCCTCGACAGCACAAGTCGATATCCAAAGGACTGCCTACTTCTGAAGACAGACGAGTGCGCTATGTTTCGGTCCAGCAGAGAACCTCCCAGGTGCACAACAGCTTAGATATAACACAGTCGACAGCAGAGCTCTCACAGACGGAAAACGGCCCGCGCGTTGTCTCGATCGACCTCTGCTTCATGTATGCTGCATACTCGTGTTGACGTGCTTCTGTCGGCGAGACATGAGAGGCATATCGCACTCGCTCCTAGACGTGTCCTCCACTCCCTTCGAAGTATGCTGTGGCGTTCTCATCCCGGTGACCTCCCGAGCTAGAATGTGTTGTTCACAAACATGGCACCTCTCGCATCACTTCCAGAGCCTCCTGCAACATCCTCGTGGCCAGATGCGACTGTCCCACCAAACAACTTCCCGGCAACCATCTTCTTCCTTGCGCCTCCCCGTTACAGAAGGAAACGAGCATTGCATCTTGAAGCCTATCGCATACATGCCATCTCTCATCGTGCCCGTGTCAACACTTTGTCCACCTCGATCTTCATATCGCTGTGTATTCCACTCAACCATGCTTGCCGATCCTGATCCATCGATACTCTCTGCACCATCTTTCTCACTCGGTGGAGCGGTCACGCATAGCTTCACTGCTAGCCTCGTTCCGTTCCATCTGCACGCACGGAGAGTCATATCGTTGGCCAGGATACAGAGTAGGATGGATGAGTGTGAGCAAGAGCGAGGTCGAGGTCGCCGGATGCGAGGGCAAACGACAGGATTAAATGATTGTTCGTCGTGAAGGTGAGGAGATACAGCCTGCGTCGACCATGTGCGTTGAGGCCGGGGGGACGTTGAGGACCGACTTTCACTTCGCATTCCCTCGTCAGTACGGCCTCGACCGGATATAATTGATGCACCCGGAAATGACTCTCGCTCTCATCTGCGGGATCCATCTATGCTGTGTTTTTGTGTCCGATTCGAATTGGCTTCGGGCAGTTAGTCACTTCCGGCTACTTTGCCCTCGACTCCAGCCGCATCTTCGCCCCTCTGCAATGTCTGGATCTCTTATTGCCAGAGCTATGACTGCAGTGTCCATGCTTCACAGACGTGAGTGTCGGAGTACAGCTTTCCTCTACGTCGTTTCACTGATCCAGAGGCTGATTATCTGCGGAAACGGATAAATTCTTCTGTCGAACTTGGCGTTGCTTGGCCGTACTCCCTGCGCGGTGTACATAGGCTCCTTTCCCGCAATCTCTTTCAATTGTTCCATACAACGATCCTATTTCCTCGCGTGGCACGGGTCCTATCCAAATGCGTTGTTGTAGTTTGTGGGCTCCAAAATCGCATACCGCTTTTTCCTTTTTTCCCTTTTCCCTTTCCCATTCACTGCTTAGCTGGTCATCCATATTTGCATTGGATCCCTCGCTCATGATCAACTTGTTACACAACAGATAGATCAAAATTAAGACCAGGCCTAAATGTCACAATGTGAATACAATAGAGTATATTCGACGTACGGGCACGCGGCGACGTTTAGGCCTGGTCTTAATATTGATCCATTCGTTGTGTTATTTTTCCGCAACGAAACAGCTTACCTTTCCATTACGAGAAAAGTGCAGGTTGTGCTCGCCTGTCGATTAAAGCTCCTGCGTATCGACCAACGAGACCCCGCAGCCCCCCCCCTCCTCACACACGTCCATCTCTAACTCGAACCACACGCTTACTGCCTCCTACGCCACTCGGAAAAACCTCATCACATCATTTATGGCTGCTAGGCGCCTCAGCAGATTCTGGCGTGGTCACCAGCGGTTTTCCCAAGGTGGTGATGCACCTACGTCCGCTCCCACTGGAGCTACTCAACAAGGTACGCGCCCACCAGTACTGTCATTCACATTTGTACCGAATAAAGTGACTGTTCAAGACTCGGATTCTCCCTCAGACATTAGGGGTATTCGCGATGCCACAGCGATCGAAACCACTCGCCCAGGTGCTTCCCCCAGCGCTGGACATGTGGACGTTCCTGTTCCCGTCTCTACACAAGGTGGTTTGGCATGTGCTTTTTTGCGTACTTCAGTGTACTGAGTGACTATTTGGCCAGGTGCTCTGCCAACTAGTTCAGGCGTTCTCAATCCTGCACTCACTGACGCTCAACCTACGAGTTCACATGGTTCCGAAGACAGTGCGGACGTTCCCGTACTTGCACATGCTGAAAGGGTACCCTCAGGTCGGTGTTTAACTAGTGATGAATGAGATGAGTTTACCAACAGCAATGACTAGGATCATCCACTTCACGCCTTCCCTATCGCTTAGATTTAGCGAAAGCTCAAGAGGACATCGATCGCATCTCTCGTTTTCGTATTCTTGTCGTGGGCAGAGCAAATGCAGGTAAAACAACAATCTTGCAGAGGGTTTGTAACACGACGGAACAACCAGAAATCTTCAATGGAAAAGGAGAGAGGGTGTGTATCTTGTGTCATTTTCTTGAGACTAAGAGCCCATTCAACTATACTGTATTCAGGTGGATCCCACTGTGGTGGAGGGCCGGCAACAGGTGAGGGCACCTCACAAGTCTATGTGACATGCGCTGAAGGTATATAGCGTGATTATCACAACATCGAGGATGAGTTGGTCTTCAGGAGCAATCCAGGATTCGTGTTCCATGAAGGCGGATTTGGGGTTGGCAATGGAGAGCTTTTTAACATGATGAAGGAATTCGTGATGGATCGTGTCAACGCAAGCGAGCTGGACAAGAGAATCCATGCCATTTGGTAATGATGGCATTGCATGAGCATACTGATTTGTGTCTCATCATTGATGTAGGTTCTGCATTCCTTTGAACGAGAAGCACAGGATGGCCATGACTGCCGAAAACAGATTTTTTAATGAATGTGACACAGGTCATGGTGTGTATATTTGACATTGTATTATTTACATTCATTTTTGAAGGCATGTCTCTTCGTAGTTCCTGTAATTGTGGTGCTAACAAAGGCAGACACCCTGGCCTGTGATGCCATTCAGGAGTTGATGGGCAAGGGAATGAGTTTAGATGACGCCATGAAACAGGCTGCGGAGGTAGAGAAAAGGATGGCGGATGATTGCTGTGTAAGGGTTAAGGATTTGTTGAAGGAGTGCAAGTTTCCGCCTAAAAACTACCCGTCACTCACTGGTCAGTGCCTGGTATCATACTGTATTTCAGGCTGGTTTAAAAAACTATTGCAGGAATGCAAGCAGATTACCAACCCCTGCTAACTCGTACAACAGTTGCTCTGAAGGAAGGATTGCAACAATTCCTCATACAACACAGCAGTCCAACCTCGTCATCTCCAAATGATTCAGTGTAAATGCCTATTTTGATTCTCATGTCCCACTACATCCAGATTTGATTTCAGAGGGATCCGGGGACACAGTTCGAGTTCGAGGAAATAGTTACCACTCAAACATGCTACATAAGTCATATCAAACAGCCATGGCATTCATCCTGCTAATCGTGGATGCTAACAACCATTATATGTATACTCGCGCAAACAAGAATCAGTAACTTTATCTGAATGGCCAAACAGCTCCAGGCTACCTCAAGGAAAGAGAGGGTACGAAGGGGAATAAACAAAGATGGTAACCCCAAAGCGCGAAGGTACTGATACACAAGTCACGACTATCAATCGAGCGTGGAACATAGGCACGGGACACTGCCCATGGTGGGTAACGCATGGTTGGGGGTATGTGTAAGGGCAGCGCTGGCCTGTGAATGAATTATTCGCTGAAGGAGATCAGTACGTCAGAAAGACACTCGGTCAGAAAGGAAAAGCAAGTAAGTACGCCAATGCCTACGAGTAGCCCTAAAAAGTACACGGCACTTTCGTGTTGTATACGCAAACGTAACCAAGAAAAAAAATGCATCAAGAACAATGAAAAAGGGTCGACGAAAATCGTCACTAGATGAGGATTCTAGTTGGCCATGCCAATGTATGGAGCGTCGTTTTCAGGGTAGGTCATCTGCCTGACACTCTCCCCGCTACTTTGCTTGACGTGAATAGGATTGGGGAAATTCGGCTCTGCTGCATTCGGAGAGTAGAGAGTCCTCCGTCCCCGTGAATCATAGCTGGCAGCGGGTACGGGAAACGCTACAGGGCTTCCGGGAGGAGACGTCATCTTGCGTCCCGCATAAGCGCGTAACATATCATCAGGTGACATGACGCTGGCAGACATGGGTATCATCCCAATGGGCGATGTTGGTGCTGCGTGAGCAGGAGTGGGCGGTAGCGGCATCTCGACCGGCGCTTGGGAGGGGAGCAGGTAATCATCGCCCAAGCCCGTGTCATCGGTCCCCGTGCGCATCACTGGTGAGGAATAAGCGACCGAAGATGGCTATTAATGCAGACGTATACTTACTGGTAAGGGACGGCCACACTTCGTCCATACTGGGACGAGCCTGTCCAGTAGCGTCGCCCGATATACGTGCAGTAATATCCTCCGGAGTTAGAGAGAACGCACCCTCGGTCTGTATCGGAGACAAATCGTCGGAATCCTGACGCGTAGGCAAGGGAGGCAGATGTCCGACGTGGAAGGCACGACTGGCGACTGTACGACGAGACTCCATAGACGGGCGAACGTCTGCGGCGAACGAGACCCTGGATACCCGTTCGCCAAAAGCGGACGTACGAAGGCCTGGGCGAAGCTGTGACATGTTGGGAGTGCCGTCGTCCATACTAGCACCCCTCCTTTCTGAACCCGTCTCGCCCTCAACCGCGGCGGTACTAATTGGGCGGATAGATCCGAATGAAAATGCGGAGGAGGTGCGGGCACCCCCGGGTACGGCGATACTATTCCGGATTGCAGCGGAAGCACCAGCTGCTGATATGGATTTCCAGTCTGAAGAGATGGTCGACATGCGCCTGTCAATTGCCTGAGAGAAGCGCTGTGTCTTCTCCTTCGCTTTGGCGCGGCTCATCTTGATGTAATATGCGACTCCAAGACCGATAAAGAAGAGGGGAATGAGCACGCCAGCAGCGATCTTTCCGCTGGTGAGAGAACTGGGAGTAGGGAAGTTGTTGACATAAGTAACAGTGTTTGGGGTACTCAAGTTAGCATCCGCCGGAGTAGAGCCCGAGGTTGGCGCGGTATATGTTGCAGTGAAAACAGGGCCTGCGGGAAACGGGCTGAGGAAAGGCTGCGTCCCAGATGTTACGATGGACAGCTGGAGCTGGATGGAGGAAGAATCGTTCCACCACTTCGGTTCCAACGTGGTTTGGTAGCTGCCCAAACCGAAGTTAACATTTTGCCACTCGTGGATGCGACTGTTGGTCAGAGACGGTGCGATGAGGTATATATCTACAGCGGATGTGCCGGACAAGCAGGAGGTATCCCAGGATATGTTGAAGTTATCGCTGCTGGACACGGTCATACCCGTAGTGGGATTGGTATAAAAACCACCGGTAGAGCATGCTAGAAAAAAATGAATAAGACGTCCATGCGCTACTCCTGAAGCCAGTAAAGACATACAGTCGCGCTTGTTGAGAGTGTGGGGGGCCCCAGCATGGCCGACGCGAACGTGAGCAAATCCTCTCTTCGACATATGGACAGATAAGCGCGGTTTTTATTTATTGTTATCTTGAGCGTTTAAGCCCACGTAGGAAGTAAAGAACGACCGCCGAGAGCGGTTTGGAGAAAGAAAGACAGTGGAAGGGAGAGACGAGTGATGGAGTACGACGTGGACAGCGACGACGACGGGTGCCCAGAGCTTCCCGGTCAGTTGTCTCATTTCAAACTCAGCTCAGTTGATGGGTTTCCACCAAATTCCACGACAAAAAGGCTCTCCCCCTCACATTCGGACTACACTGTAGGGCTCCTGGTCGACGCGCAAAGTCTGCATGGTACTGTAATACTCTGGTTATCTTCAGTGTGTCCACCATCCGCATCGCTGTCAACCCCCGCAGCACCCTCGGTCGAGTGTGCCAGTGCTTGCCGTCGGTTGCTAGGCCCAAATATGGGTGTCAATTGACACGGTGTAGAGAAAAACAAGCAGCCATGAATTGGTGCGTCGTATCTCTACACCGTACATTTGTCTCTAATCGGGGTACCTTATAGTGCAGTGAGAATGATGGGAGACCCTCCGGTAGACCACGCGTACGAGCGGACTCTCGGTGCCGTTTCCCCTCACAAAGCACCAGCATCACTGAATTAGTACTCCGTGCACATCCCGTCTTAGCATTTCCACCCCCATCCCGACTCAAACCGCGTACTATTACTATCCGCTTGTGTCCCGTGTGGCAGCGTGAGATATATATATCTGGGCTCTTATCGCCATCACGGTGTCCTCAACTTCACCAAGGTTTGCAGTTCAACCCCTCTCCGCTACTGAGTCCTCGAGGGGGAAGTGCTCTTATGGTGGAACGGAACATGAGTGTTCGTAAGGCTTACAAGCACTCATACTCCATTCTACCATCTGTCGATAGCACATGAGAAGGCGTCCGCACTCGATGGTTCCATGAAGCCAATGCCATCCTTTCGCCTACGGCACTGACTCGTTTTGTCTAGGCAACAATGGTATTTCCTACTTGCGTAGGTGTTCTTCTATATTTTAGCTTTAGCTCGCGTCATATTAGGGTGGGTCCTCCCGCTGCTCCAGGTCAAACAGATGACCCTCTCTTGGCATTACAACGGCACGTCGTCCCCGCACTCGCATGAGCCGTGCCTAGGGGTAATCTCTAGCTTATAATTGATACAGGTATATAATACGTGGTCCCTTCTAAGTTAAAATGCCGATCGGAGACGCTACTTATCACTCGAGACACTATGGGAATCAGAGCGAACAGGAAGCTCAGTAGTCCAAAATCTCGACAACGAAACAGCAAGAAGGCCCGTCCATGTCATCCGTGACGATGAGCGAACTGCTGCAAGGTTCCTTCCCAACGCCACTCGACAAAAATTTCGTTTTTACTCCCACCTCATGGCGTGCGGAGATGGTCAGAGCGACGCAACTTGCACCCAAATGGACGACATCGAGTTCGACGCCTCCCTCGTTTCCAATACACATAACATGGTTGCTGGAATGAGACATGTGCAGGAGTTTCCCGTTAGGACCTGCACGGGCAACATAAGAAAAAGCGCGAGCTCTCGGCAGTTACCCGATGACCTACCTTTCAAACTTATCTTTCCGTTAGCCAAGTTCATCAACGCGAATTTCGCGTTATCGTCGACGTGCCGGTCGTGGAACGCAAGGCTGCCCTCATCACTGGAGACCTTCATGTATCTTCCGTCATATGAACGAAGAGCAATAGTACTCGAAACGACAGTCTCCGATGTCCACTGCATAACGATTGACGATGAGCAGCTCTACAGCGTCCCTTGGAATCATCTTACCGAAGATAACAGACCGGACAGACTCTTGAACGGAGCTGTGAGATCCCCTTCATCAATGGGGGGACACTGTATTATGAAGGAAACGTCAATATGGGAGTACGAAGGAAGGAGTGGTAGACATGATGCGTACTGTACCGCGGCTGACCCAGCTATCCTTGCAATGCTTCTCGAATTCATTGAGGGGTACATAATTCGGCTCCCAAGATTCACCGAAGTGGTCCTTGAGACTGTTCAGAGTGACCATATGTTCTGGATGTTCGAGGCATGTAGGTGCGACTCTAAGGCTTTCGTGGAGTAGAGCATCCCGGATGATCCGTCCATAAGGAGTGTGTAAACGGGCCAATGGACGAACCATTCTCTTTGCTCTCGGGTTAAGCAGGTGGTATGCATTATGAGGTTGTGACGTTCCCCATGGGTCGACATTCGAACGAGTACTTTTCGTGATAAGATCGGTGTCTACGTCGATAAACGACATGATCTCTCCCTGTGTATCATCACGTTCGTAAGTCATTGAAACCAATAGGAAACGGAGGAAGTCCTCCCTATCACGCACCACCATCCAAAACAAGGCCAGATCAGAGAGGTCCTGCCTCTCATATCCCCCGCCGACGTCGGAGTGAGCTCCAGGGAACCACACCTGTAAATTGGTTGTCGTATCAGCTGTTTTTGTAACCGACATTGCACCGGAGATGACATCGACATCCCTGTTTCAAAATCTGATTTTCAGACAGGCCATCCAGCGGTGTTTGCCATAGTGTGGGCAGGAATTTATCTCTGTTGTCTTGTAATGACACCGCATGAAGCGCAATGTCGACGGTGGGCGGGAGGCTGGTATCTTCAATACCAAGTGCATCTACGGTGTTGAGAATGGCCCCGACCGTATCCCAAACACCAACGCATCTTTGTTGGGGCATGTTATATGGGTGATGCGGCGTACTAAATGCTTACTCACTTGATCCTAGTCTTGCGCGTGTCAGGAGGGATTGTAGGTGTTTGATGCCTAACGAGTTGGCTCCAAATCGTGAACAAGTTTCCAAGATTCTCTCTTGTCAGCAGTCCGATGCGGTCCTTTCAATAAATGACATCAGGTCACACAATTCAATTTGGTCTCCAGATGGGAAGATAACCAACAATTAGACCGGACAGTTTCCTGACCGTATAGGCACCCCTGTGAAAGACGCTCGATAATCCGGACATAGACGTATGACAACGAACAGGAATACCTAGAGAACCTAGATGATTCTGTGAGCTCGAGAGATGAACAAGAAGTCAGATGAAGGATATCGTACCCGAAAAGGCATATCTCATCCCCCTCGTTAAAGTTCTGGGCAAGGAATGCATACGCGTCTCGAATCTTGCTTGCTAAAAGTTGTATCTCAGCATCCCTGCAAACTCGGAGGGTTAGACAAAAACCAACCGACAGCTGTACCGGTCAGCACTGCAATGTCGATAAACGACAACGACGTTAGCGTCTGTACATTCTGTTCCTTTCGGATCGGAGAAAAAGGAAGGTACTCAACGTTGAATCGACCCCACTAGATTGCCTTCAAAGTCTGCCTCCGAACCTACACCACTCATGTACAGGACCAGCTGCTGCCTGCAGTCGTTCCCTCTAATACACGTGACTCATGAGTACCCGCCTTTGTCTTGCGGTTTAACGACTCACCTTGTATACTGCCGTACTGCCCGCGCTGCGTGCCAAAGTGAGACGATCAGCCATTGACCTCGGAGACGCCGCAATCAACTACTCGAGGTCAAATTCACTTACACAAACGGAGAACGTTCGTCGCATTCAGGGGAGCTGTATGACTTGGGTATCCTGGCAATAGGTCAGACAAATTGAAGAAGAGAGTCACATCAGGAAGACAGAGTTCACCATTCCAGTTTGTTAGATTACCGTCGTCACCGCTACCGTCGCAGAAGATAAGCAGCGTCTTTGGAGCGGGGGTCATTCTTGTATTGGGCGGGGTGGAGGATACGAATCAAATTGCGGAACACCGGTGTCCTGATAAACGGTATTTATGCATTAGCAGACGCTGACCACAGATCCGATGATGACGATGGTGTTGAGAGGAGGCCGTGCCCTTGCCGCCTCGTTTAGATTATAAGGCCACTGCACCCGGAGACCTGCCACTGGCTTGAGGAACGATGAAATTGTTGTTCAGATGTTGATGACGACTTTGTTTTATTCTATTCAGCATGGCACGAGCAGGTCGACACTTTTCGTCATCGAACAAGGGCGTAGTGCAGGTCAAGCCAAGGCGGCCGCTTGGTCACGACGGGCCCACACCGTATCTGGGGTGACTTGTTTGGAAGAGTTGAACATGTTCTACACACCCTGTCAAGCGTTCCGTGATGCGAGCTGAACTCAACATCCGAATGCTGATGGTAACATGTTTCCTGGAGATATGCATGCGAGTCGATTTACGACGGGCCTAAGCTAAGCCCTCCCGAAAATGAACAAAGTCTAACAGCCTCCGCTTCTCACGGATCGGCACCACCCATCACATCGCACTACAAACACGAAACAATTCCACCCGTTTCTTACGGATGACACGACGAGCCGTCTCGAGGTAAGTTGGAAACAAGAAATCAGGCGCTTCAGCAAAGGACCCGAAAAGCATGCCCCCATGACGTCCCTCTAGGCAGCATATACATACACTTCGTTCTACGTGTCCTTCGACACCGCGTCTCAGTAGTAGTCTACACGTTGGAATATTCAATATTCTGTCTCTCCGCTTCTCACGGAAAACATCCTCGGGTTGTCCGTGTACAGTGGACGTCGACGATCATCGATCACGAACAGGTCCGTGTTGCATGATGACGGTCGAAGCTGTTCTCATTTACTAGTACTCTCACAGAAGAACTTCGGCTCTCGATCTCAGCTGTAGTTCGTCTCAACACCGACGATTGCATAAATAACTACACGTGAACGACGTGATGAATTTAAAAACACGATGAACAGGGATTAAGGACCCCTCGCCCTCAGACTGACACTAGCACCCACAGACCTCCATCGACCACAGCCAAGTAGGGAATATCCACAGCTTATACACCGACCCGATTCTGGTTATCACTGAGGTTCGACTCACTGTTGAGTTGGTATGGAGCTAGACAGATCTCTTCATCGTAGCTTGATCGGGGACGGATAGCGTGAGACTCACCGTCTCCGCCTCCGCCCACGGTTGACTTCATGGGTTGTCGTGGATAAGTGCTACCCTCCACGCCGAACGCCTGGCCAAAGTCCATCCGTTTGTTATGGTTGTTCACGAA
Source organism: Pisolithus albus (assembly GCA_024613165.1). Classification (NCBI taxonomy): domain Eukaryota; kingdom Fungi; phylum Basidiomycota; class Agaricomycetes; order Boletales; family Pisolithaceae; genus Pisolithus; species Pisolithus albus. The sequence goes on along the minus strand of JANFAB010000016.1, from coordinate 773,583 downwards.
CTCGGCATCAGCGCGGCGTCCCGAGTGTGTCGAAGGCTTCCCACGGACATAATCGACGAAGAACTTGAGAGAGCCTAGAATTTCAACGCCAAAGTCCTCTGTTGATAATTTTAGCCAGAGTAGTCACTGGAGTTGTGCAACACGCACTGTAGTTGATACTAAGAGAGCGTCAGCGTCTCATTTGGTTACGAAGGTTGAATAATCCCTACCTATCCCAAAGAGGTCGCCATATTCTGGTCTTCGGCGCTCCCTCAATCTTGTACTCGTTCACGGTGTACGCCCACATCATGAACGCGGAAAAGAAGACCATCTGCAAACTTAGGATTGAGAGCACGGAAAACGGACGCATCGTCTACGCTACCTCAATGCATATTGCCAGTGCATTTAGGCCATCAGCAATATTAGTCTCCGTCCAGTATTCCGTAGCTGACATAGCGGTCAATTCAAGGTTAGGATGACGCTGAAGCGGACGATTCACCATGAATAACGCGTCCTTCGAGCCAACTAAACTGTAAAGTTGACTAAGAAAGTGTTGGAAGAACCTCCCACAAGTACTCACAACAAAGGATTGGTAGAACGTGAACATCACGATCAACTTGATAGATAAGAACTTTGCAAGGGGCCGTCGGCCGGCGAGTTCCTCTTTGGTAAGCGCGTAAAAGAGAATCAGGCCATAGAGGGCGATACTGGCAAGAACAGAAATAAAGTAACAGAATACCTGAAGAACAGTAAAGATACCTTATGCTGATGAAGTTGATCACCTCCAAGTAGACACTTGCATAGTAGATGCTGTAACCTTCCGACTCGCAGAGGACGTTGAATGCTTGGCAGATTATGCCAGCAATGGAGCACGCTACCAGTTCACACCTATGAGCGTAGTTGCGGAATGAGAAAATCCCCCAACACTACCTGGTAGTATTATCACGTATTGCAGAACGGACCACTGCACCGAACTAAGCGGATAGCCATCATCAGGAGCTAACTGACTGTACCTTGACCGTATACATGAAATAGGGCTATAAAAAGTCCCAGTCAGTCCCACGTCAGTACGGCGAAAGACTGCATCAACCTTTGTCGGGCGGAACCTCCAACAGCAAAACTGAGCAACCACATGAAACCCTGGAGCATTTATCCCATATACGTGAAGAACCCACTGGCATTGGTAACCGCCGTTTATCTTTGCGTTCCATAGCCTTCAGTGCATCACGGCCTGATGCCGTGTCTGCGACATACTCAATCAACAGCAACCTGCCAATGAACGATCAGTCAACTTGATGAATCCACGGGGTGCGCATACATACAGGAAAGCACTAAGGGTAACCGCCTGCGGCAAGTCAACACCACATGTACGATCTAAACCGGATTTTTTACCTCATATGCTGAGAAAGGACACCAGTATCAGACAAAGTCCGTTAAAGGGCTGTTGCAACAAACCTGACTCCACGAGGCTGTAGTAGGTATAACTGCGGAAAAACCGATAGGAAAGGAACGAGATAACTGCATAAACCAGAGGCATGTATAGGATCCGTAGGCTGGTATGAAGTCGGATAATTCGTATGTCCTTCCGAAGCTGGATGTCACTCACATTTGCCGCTGCTCGCTCGGTTTGTTGTAATTGCTACGTAAATACGACCGTTGTCCTCCATCCACGTTCATACACGAGCCGCACTCACCGACAGTGTTGCGAAATAGACACGCAGGAAATGATAAGCGTCTACACGAGGTGAACAGACAACAGGTCATATATGCATGCATGCAGGCTGGCACGCGAAAAAGGCGCGAACGACGTACCAGTGCTGCGCAGCCGCCCGCAACTGCCCAACCAATCCTATGGGCGTCCCAGTTGGTGTTCCCGGAGCTCCAGAAGCTGCCTTGATCGACGGCTTCCGTGTTCGAAGATGGACATGTCGGTGCCATTTGGGTATGATAATGGGTATGAGTTCCTCGGACTAATGCGAGGTCGATTTGTGCGTCGCGGATATGATCTTAGTGGATATCTGTAACAACGTTGAAACCGCGCGCAGAACCGCCAAAAGGAGAAGGGAAAAAAGGAAACGTTGGAACGGGTATACGAACGAGCCAGCGAGCGTTGGATGAGAGGAGGAAGAGACAGTCTGAAGCTAGACTGGACTGGCATTTCTCAAACTATCAGAACAATTCCTTACGTAATCCGCTCGTGTTCCTCTATTTGGAAACCAATATTGTTGTCCTCGGTACCATGCCAAGACAAACAATTACAGTTGGAACCACACCCATCCCACGCATCATCACAGGGGAAACAGAATTATAAGTACGTGTAGTCGACATTACAACATAGAACATGATGCTCTCAATCACAGCGACAGAATTGCAGCAACATACTTGATACGAGCACGAAACCAACAAAAAAACGACTGCGTCTAGTGTTTATGTAATCACTGCGACCTCGGGGTTCGCGCTGAGGGGGAGGTTCACTTCTTCTTGGGTGCCTTGGCACCGCCAGCAACCTTGGGCTTGGGAGCACCAGCAGAGGGTGCCGCAGTCGTCTTCCAAGTAATCGGGCGTCAGCTTCATCGTGGTCCCTGGCATCTACGAGCTACGTACGGCAGGTGGGGATCCAGCCTTGGCTGGTGCCGGCGTTGTCTTGCTGACAGCAGGTGCGCCTAGTACATGCGGAACCACCACAAAACATCGACGCCGTTGCCGTTAGTAACCCTGGATGGCTGACGCGGTGAGTGGAAAATGACGAACTAGTCTTTGTCTGTTTCTTGGGTGCGGGCATGTCGTCTCTAAGTTCGAGAAAAGGTACGCTTTCAAGCAGTGTAGATGGGTATGGGTTGGCTGGGGAGGAGTTTGTTGGCTAACAGCTTACCGTCATGGATGCAGGAGCTTTATGGTCCCCTCACACGTCCTGCCCTCGAGCACGTACCATACCGGTCGACGTAGTCCCGTTCTTCCCCATCCATCGACTTGTTTCAGCCGGATTCCATATCACTCCTTTCCCTGTCCTTTCCGAATATCATAACGCTCGCAACTCGCCACTGGTTATCTTCTCGTCGTGGATCCACTCGCGTTATTTCGGCTATTCCCTCCAGGACTGCTTCTTCGTCCAATAGGAATGCTGCCCAGACACTTAGGCGAAGTGTTGTTTTGTTCTTCACTAATAGCTGATCGGTGGTATTGTTAACGTCCGTTTTAATTTGGCTTTTGATGAAAGGGTTTGGAACCTTCTATCCGCAAGTCTGTGCAGTGCCAAACGTGAAGCGGAAGGTGATTGATTTGGAACCTCTCATTCTCAAGCTCAATCCCTCGCCAGCAGCAGTCAGATGATTGTCCGCGCAGGAGTATATTGTTCTTCCAATCACGGATTGCCAGATATCTCGCCATCGTATATCCTCGGCTGTCCGAACGGCTTATCTGAAATCCAAGCAAACCCACCGTGCTGCCTACAGTCACCGGGAGGTATCTCTGTTCAGCGTCTGGCCCAGGCAATGCGGTACACTTCTATAAATGGGCACCTCCCCACACGTCAACCCGAAAGCAAAACTCGCAATCCAAGATAATGCTATCTTCCCTATGGGAGCGCAATCACGAAATATTTGGTCATGTGGTAAAAGTAGGAAGGTTCAATGACGATCCTAACCAATAGCGAAAGCTCTCCGGTACTGTGCCTGGGAGTACTCTGAACGCTTTACTGATACGGTGAAAACGGCAGGATCCGATTATGGACTCATTCATCCTTGCGGACTCCTAATCTGAGTCAACGACCATGCACCACGCGGTGATGTTTCGTCCGGAACGTTCGATCAGGAGTTAGTTGTTTGCCTGCGTGAATTTCGCTATCGGGTGAGCCTCCCGCATTCTACCTTTGATCGGAGCACGACATTCGCCTTTGCAAACGGACGGAGCATTCGGCTCATGACGCAACCTGGATCTGAGCAAGACCTTCGCAGCCCCCAGTCAGTTTATGTGCGCACCGCGCCTCGGGAACCCACCATTCTACGTTTGTACGTTCGCTCATTGTTCCTTCCTGTGGGTACAGCACAAGCGCTTTCACTCGCTGCAGGGATCACGAATGAATGTCGTACCGCCTGCTTCTCAGGGAAAAGGGCTTATCGCTCAGCCCAAACCCCTTACAGTTTCATTTTGACGGAACAGCGTTCAATGATAAGCCTCGAGCTGCAAGCGGTAGCACGTAATTGAAGGTTTCTCAAGGACCCAGTCACGCACGATGTTCTCGTTATCCAGACGAGTCTCGCAGATTAAGGTGCGGCAGTCTCCGTGCCAGCCAATCCCTGCGATTGCACACATACGGCAAGCGGCGGATGCCCGTCATTAAACAATAAATGTGGCCAATCTCGTCGCGATGTTGTGGTCACCGGCAGGAAGGCCCGAACTCTAGCTCAGCCCGCGAGAAGATCAGTGATGGAGACGACGGCTTCTTGCCAGGAACCCTAATTCATATCAGACGCTCTTCCTCGTGCACAGTGGCATAAGCTAGGTTGCGATACGTCTTACCATCGATCGTGTGGAGCGTAGGACTGCAGAAGCCGAGTCGCTGCATGGTTGTTGAGTGCATTTCCGTTAAAGGTGCGTATGGTTTTGGAGTAATTCGTTCATTTAAACTGACCTAGTAGTGTGCTGGGATTCACAGTTACATTTCTCCCGAACCTTTCGTCCGAGAAACCTATGTCGCATCATGCCTCGCAGGCCCTACAACCCTTGGTCCTATGCGGTTTCACCTCACCTCTGGGTCACTCACCTGGACTATGTCATCGCTGTACGACATCGGTCTCCGGCATAGCGCCTTGGGTATAATATGATGTCCTGTCCGTCTGACGGTACCCACTGCAACGTTTAAATCATCACGATTCCGGTAAGTCCCTTGAGCGATGTACCCACCCAGCTCCACCCCGGACACCGAATCTCCGCAATTGCTCCGTTTTCCTGGAAGGCGTATCGCGTGCACATCTTCTTCGACCTCCCCGCCTCTGTCGGTACTCTGGCATCGCACAATGATGACACTGTACGATGTCATGGCGTTGCGACGCCTGTTACACCAGCAGCACTTGTAGACAGGTGAGGGTTTGATTTCCGCGATTATCGCTTGCCGTCCTTTTCATGTTCGTTGCCTGCACGCCGATCAACACACAACAATACCGATCGTCTCTACTGAGGCCAGTTTGAACATTGGACACACCGGGGCAATGCCTGATCCGGGCCAGATTGAACAACGGATGATATGCCGGCCGTGGGATCCCTCAGCCTAGACTCCTGGAAACCCCCTATCCCTGCCACACACTCCACTGCCACTCTGTCCCGCCCCCTTCCTGTGCCTTTCACGGAGTGGCGCACCTCAACTGGAATGATTGGACCTTTAATGAAGGTAACCGGGATGGAGATTTAATATTCACGTTCCGTACCCTTGTGACCCACAAACCCCACAACACGAGCACCTAAAAATAATAAAGACTACCGTATGCAGCAGTCAGCTTCGACGATAGTCCCCACTTCAAATGAACTTCTGCAACAGGGATGTCATTGAGGGGAATACCCGGACATCAGAACAGGACAAGCAGTTGTCGTGTCCACAGGTACCGTTCCCTTCGGGGTTATGATGGGTTTCCGAGTTATTCTGAATAGGAGAGTTGGACAACTGCGTTGCCTGAATCCCGACGTCAGTGGGAGCCGCATACCCTCCTACATCACCGCACTGTCCACAACATACAGCAATGTATCACTGATACGACCCTCGTCGCGAGGAAGAATACGTCTATGTATGACAACCTTCTCACCAAAGACAGATAAATCCTTTTCAATTGCGGCTGCAGTACACTTTCTCTGCCTTGCTGGCCCCGTTGCGTCCATCGTCTCACCTTACTTGCATTTGCGAGCAAGTTACTAACGTACACACACGTAGCAAAAGAAACCGCCTTAAATCCTCTCGTAGTTACTTATTTCCTACTTGTGCTCCAAACAGTTCCACCATCTGACCACGAAGCTGTGCGTAATCTGTCGTTGGGCAGTGCGGTAAAGCTCGGGTGCAGTGCATTGCAAGTTAGTAGCCGGACAATACGTAACTCGGGAAGTGCCGCCTGCGGCGGCTGAAACCTTGCTTGCAACACTGACCATTTACTCTTCGATAACTGGCAGCTGGCGGGGGTATGTGAAGGAGTGTACTCGTCACGATGTGAGGTACAAAGTGTCCTAGTACAGTTGTAAGGTAATGGGAACATCCAGTGCTCAGCGAACAGTGTCGAGTATGTCCAAACAATGGGGGTGCGGAAGGGATGATCAACGAAGTGAAAATACATCCAGTCAACACTGTGACAATGTAGCACCAACGAAACAAAGGGCGTCCGGGTTGCTATGCATTTGCTACACAAGTTCATGGAGGTGGGCGTCAGTGCTGTCATGCACCAAAGGTGTTTGGCGACGTGAGCATGGACTCGGAAGCTGAATGATGAAGAACGGAGAACAGAGAAGCCTAGCCCTAATGCGAAGAATGACTGATATTGCCAGCAGTCATCCATCGCATGAGAACCATCCTTAACGTTAGGGAAGAAACTGCTCGAGCGCCCGAAAAAAACTTTTTGAGCGCTAGTTTACGGCATTCCGATTTTTCGAATATCTCCGTCAATTCTAAAGATATCGACACCATTCCCACGCTCACAGGAAGCCCTCGACCACGCCATCCTGCCTACCAAATTTGGTAACGATCCGCACACTCCACGATTTTCTGCATCATTTCTACCAACGAACGCCCATTTCGCCAATATTTATCGTAATGGCCACCTCCTCAACCGTCTCTTCGCTCGTGTCCTTTGCTAGGGAGAATAACTACGAGTACTTGCCAGGAATCCCCACTAGCTCTCGCCCCAAAGCCTCCTGGTTCATCCCTCCCTCGTCCATGACCTCCCATCCTATCACTCTGGGACAGCACATTCTTCTCATCAGTCTGACGTCAAAGAAGACGTTCTTTGGTCGCCTCAAGTCTGTCGTCAGGCTTGAGAGGTCTTATGTGGTTGTTTCGGTCTCTCCAGTCGAAAAGGATTATGGATTTTTCCTTCCTGCCCCCTGCAATGTCTATCTCTCAATCTCGTCTTTCGTTCTCCCAAAATTGCAACAGCTCCAGTACCAATTACTATCATCTACACTATCTGATCGCATTCATGACGATTTTGAGGCACTTCTCCCTGCCCTCATTGGAGAAGACGGCCCCTCCTCCTCCTCATGCCCTCCAGAGCACTAGTTGCACCTGGTACAGGTCGCTTTGCAGAGAGGAGAGAGGGGGGAAAGTTGCAAAATCCTAAGCCCTGACTACCCTGGAGGCCCCCAAAGTTGGCCCCTGGCAGAAATCCCCACAGTTCTTCTTTCGGATGCGCAGCATATCGCCCCAATGAATCTGGATCTCAGATCTAGGAGTCAGAGTGACTCATTCGCAGTCATACCCCCTTATTCAGCAGTGACCAGTGCGCTTACTCATCCCCCTTTCCATCGCATTATTCATCCGTTCCTTAATGACTCATTCTATTTCAAATGATTTGTGATATTCTTTGTCATGCTGACTGATTTTACTTACCAATCACTTACTGTCCTTACTCAGCCTTGCTCGGCCTTACCAATCCTTTACCAATCCTCTTACCAATCGCTTACAAACCCCTTACAAAGTGTTTCCCTCTATTTACTTCAGGCTGTGCTACCTTTTGTATATAAGTACCAATACGTCACAGCAAGTAGCAAAAAAAAAAGCAAGTAGCCCCCCTGCATAGGATACCGTCCCCTTTGTAGTGAGACTATTGCCCAATCATTATCGTCGTTATCTGCCTTATTGTCGTCGCTTTAAGGCCCTTCATTATCTTCTTCATCCTTGCAGTATCTGAGGCTCCATTAAGGGTCTATTTACTGTTATTCTTCATCACTTTACATCGCTTCTGGGCTATGAGTAGCCTAAATATCATCACTTTTCTGTCCTTCCCCTGCTCCCCTCTTGTCAGGAGCACCTTTCCCTTCTGCCCTAGTCTTCTAGTGTGCAGAACCCCTCCCCATTTCACTATAACCGATCCCTCGAGCCAAAGTCCGTGCAGGTAAACCACCAACTCGGCATTTGTCTTTGTGTTGGTTTTGTGGTGTTTTCACCATAGATCCACACGTCGACTCACAGCGCAAGGGTATATTACTGGACACTGTGGAACTCTGCATTGGCATGAAAGTCATGGTTACGCAGAACATGGGAACAGACCTGGACATCACCAATGGCACATTCTTCTGGATCCAGACAAACTGTCATGCAATGGGTTGTGCATTTGAAACACTTGCTGCTGTATGAGCTGGTCATTGTCAAGCTTAGTCACACATGCACCTCGCACAAAACCACCCACAGGAGGCCTGAACCTGTTTAACCTGTATGTCGCACTGTCCAGAAGCTCGGGACAGGAATCAATGCAGTTGTTAAAGAGACACACAGTCGGGCATTCCTACAAGAGTATGACGAAGGTTCATGTGGGCGTCTCAATTCAGAAACACGCAATGACATACATTCGTCCTGTGACCTTTGGAACCACATCGGTCGCAGTCGTCGTGTAAGTCCGAATTGAGTGAGCGAGAATAGTGATTGGGACACAGCTAAAGAACGTTAGCCACGTGGACTAGGCATTTTTGACCACCCACTTTGTTGATGTGGCCCTTCATGCCACAAGTATAGCATGTCTTGCTAATGGGACAGCTTCATGTGGAATGCTTGTCACGAGCACCGCAAGTTAGACACTAGGACTCGAATCAGTACCAAGTAACTACTAGAGGTGAGACACCTGACTATCAACACTGGATATTCGAAGGTCTTGTGTTTGCCCTCTGTGCCACAATTCTTACACTTGAAGATGGATGGTCTGGCTTGCGTCACCCTGTCTGCTTTGACTTCGAAATACCGCACAAGTCCTGGAGCCTTGGCTGAAGTTAGTACACAGATAGTAACGGCAATCACTTCGTATGCTCCTGCCTTCATACTCCAAGAAGTCTATGTAATCATCATCTGAGTTGATGATAGGCGGGGGGATGACTTCAATGGGGTCGGCACCATCCGTACTCGGGGCCAATAAGGAGACATGTGAGGGTAGAAGTAGTTTGTGCTCATCCAGGCTGCAGTCTTCAGAGGGCGCATCAGAGGGCTGCCGAGCATATTCTGGGTTGATGAAGTCTGGAACAGGAACAGCGACTGCATCAAAGTAGAACAACTGAGAATCATCGGCGGCTACTTCAAAGTTCAGGTGGGGTCCCTGACTGTGCATTTTCGCATTCCTCTTCCTATCACCATTGCATACCACCTGCAGAATTATGGGTTGAGGCCGAGGTGCCAGCTTGCTCGGTGATGGGACGCTTAGATCTTTCCTTTTTCCTATGCCTGTGTCCCTTCTCGTTAGATGGCAAGAATCATTCACCTGATCTGTTAGCCGAGGATGACCAGCTCCCGCAGTTGGACAGGCAAACCAGGGCATGGTGGGCGGGTTTCTTACGAGACAAGCTGCACAACTCTGCACATGTGTAATGATGACTGTACAATCTGTACAGTACCCGTGACGGACTCAGTTTGGCTTTTACGAGTGTGAGGAACGTGAGAACAAAACATGTCTGCAATAGGAAGGACTTTCAGTGACAGGATGGTTCCCACGCAGTTATGGTCTGGCAGAAACCTTGCAAGCAAGGTAATAAACTGACTTATGTCTATGTATGACAACCTTCGCACCAAAGACAGATAAATCTTTTTCAATTGCGGCTGCGGTACACTTTCTCTGCCTCGCTGGCCCCGTTGCGTCCATCGTCTCACCTTACGTGCATTTGCGAGCAAGTTACTAACGTACACACACGTAGCAAAAGAAACCGCCTTAAATCCTCTCGTAGTTACTTATTTCCTACTTGTGCTCCAAACAGTTCCACCATCTGACCACGAAGCTGTGCGTAATCTGTCGTTGGGCAGTGCGGTAAAGCTCGGGTGCAGTGCATTGCAAGTTAGTAGCCGGACAATACGTAATACCGCACTGGGCCAGTGATCCGTCCACATCCACATGTGTGTGTCGGGCTGACTCTTTGTTACTCACCGGTCGTTCACCAGGTCAGGGCAGCCCGCGGTCGGCGCTGACTATCCGGCGAATTTACGAAGCTTCCATCTGTCGTCCTCGGGTTACCAGGGATGTTGCGTATTTACTGCACGTTTCATATTGATGATTGATCGAATTGCTGGCTGACCCCTTCGCCACAGTTGGATGGCTGTCAATACCTAAGGGGCCGTGCTGCCCTGAGGTACTGTCGGCCAATCTCGACAGGCACTGCTGTTCGGCGCTCGCGCTGCAGCGACTGTCCCCTGAATGTGTTTTGGTCTCTGGAACAGGGGGCGCATGCTGGAGCTAAGGATACTGCCTTCATGTCGCTTTCCATTGCCGAGCTCTGCCTTTCGAATGACGCCTCACATGGCACATACGGATGCATAGTTGCCGTCTCTGCGAACAATGCTTGGTATAGGTTCTTCTGGCATTCGTGACCAGGGACATCTTCGAGTTCCTGGGACGTAAAGCAATGCCAAGAGAGATTCAGAAATGAAGCATGAAATTCCTTGTCCAATGTGCAACCAGTGTTCTCAACCGTACATAAGTCATGGCAACAATCGCACCTCCCACATCCACGTTTTCCAGAACTCGCGAGTTCACTTCCGTATCAAAATGCTCGCTTTTCTACTGGTACCGGTTCTGGCCATTTCTTCCGCGGCTTCCGCCCACCTCGTACCGCTTGATATCTTTGGGCGGGCCGCCATTAGTCCCTACAATAATTGTTCCGGGACACTTACTTCACGGCCCACCGGTGCTGCCACAGACACACTTCCCAAGATCAGCTCCAGTGGATCAAGTGGTTGGGAGCGGTGGGACCTAACACTTTATCAGACGGGTGTCTTGTTGAACCTGCGGTGGGTACAAGGCGACCCCGCCTCCCATACGTCCAAACCTTCCAATGGAACGTTTGAGCTCTCCGCGGCGTTCGATAATGGAACGGTCTACGAAACGCGCCTCACGGGGCAAAATCTTACCGTCTCTGGTTCTTCACCGTATTCAATTTCAATCGGGCAGAATACCCTTACGTGGGATGATAGTCAAGCATGGTTCAATACGTCCCTGAATTTAAACGGACTAACCGCATCCATCGCAACCGAGTCGTGGGTGGCCTCATTACACCGACCCCTTCTCCCTGAATTCTGATCATATGTTGACCCCAGTATCATGTTGGATAGTTTCTCCCCGTATGCGGGCGGGGTCGTTGGGCAGCTGACCAAAGGCCTATTTAGTGACATACCAGTAACGCGTGGGCGCAGGTGGAGAATCTGTTGTTCATTTCAACTGCCTCTGTTGACTGTCTGGTTAGTAATATAGGCTCGGTGCAATTCCCATGGGGTGAAAAGGTGCCGCTTCTAGCGCGAAGTATACTATCCCACATGTTCGCGACGAAACCCGTGCAAACTCTGGCGGTCAGCTATGGGGTACTCAACTTACGCTCAGTGGGATCGCAATTCACAGACTCGTTCATCTACGAAAATTCCCGCTCTCCGGACACAAGCGGTAAGGGAAACTATCTCTGACTGAAAGCATGTTTAATCTCGGTCACCCACAAAGTGTATAATGCCTTCTACCTTGGGCGCGCTGAGTCGCGCAATTCCGGGTTTGAACCCTACACTATTTATGCAGGTACAAACAGCGACCTCCTATCTGTCTCGCAGATAAACACCACTTCTACCGAAGCACAATTATCCGGCTGCTCTCACACAAATTTCGTCCCCTTCACCTGGAATTACACACTACCATCACCCGCCCTCGAACTGACCGATAGTGCGGGAGGGATAACTAAATTTTTCATTAGCTCGGCTGTTAGCACGCTAGAGCCTTTTGGCACCGACCCTGTGCAGGTCGAGACAGGGACCGCATTAGGATACACATACCAAGCAGCTGGGTCTAGTGGCGAAGGTAGTCGCTTCTGATAGAGGAATAATCATGATAGTTCGACAATTTCTAATGTAAAACAATACTTTTATACCTTAATGTAACTGTAGCAGTCTTGGGCTTTTCCGAGAAGCATCGACGCGAGTGGGAAACGACGTATTGGACAACGGTGAAGTCAACCTGGACCGTGTCACATTCGCGATCATCGTTACCTGTCCCCTCACTATCCATAATATACATCCTTGAGCCTCTCGTCGTCGTCGTTCATGGTGAACGCATGTTGTGCCCCAGTCATGGCCTCCGACATGCGACCTTGTTTTACATCGTCGCTGATTCCGAATACGGAAAGCCAGGCCATAGTGAATGCGAGGTAGATTTTAGACGCGATCCATATTCCAAGTGCGACGGCTCGAAGGAACAATGTGACAACGTGGGCTAGGGGTGGAAAGATGTATTTCATTATATCCTGTGAAGGTTTGTGTGAAAAAATTGTTCAGGTAATGACGGACGTGTGCGTACGTCGGGATGGAAGAAGTCTTCTTGCTCCTTGATATACAGAAGTTTGTTGTGTTCTACGAGTTTGATGCGGGTTATCAGTCTAGCTACCTGAGTCAACAACATCTTTGTAACGTGATACATGGGGGAACCCACCGGGATGGTCTGGGCGAGGAGGGAACGATCCGAAGCTTGAAGGTCTGAGAGATATCAATGAACGCGATCTTCTTCTCCCCGTCATACACTACAATGTATAGTCGCACGAGGTGAACCACATTATCAGGGCGTTCACGGAGAACCGTGGTCAGATGATAGTAAACACGGGGTGTGAGATATCAAGACACGTTAAGGCATAAATACGCACTCACCAAACTCGTTGATCGTAGCCACTGTACCGGGACTGATGACACGGTACCACTCGAACACGCCCAACAACTTATCCCGAGAATTTGGACCTGACTTGACAGCGGTGAGGGGATGGCGGATGGACGCGTCCGGAGTGTAGTATCGCTTTATAGTCTGATGAAGAACAACTGCAGCTTTGGAGGAAGTGAGTAAATGTAAGATTCCGGGGAGCTCTTGCTGTGGGTCTTCCATCTTTCGATCTTTCGAGGTGACTAGGATGAATTGGTGTGGCCCAATTTTTATTTTACAGTAACTCGCATGTGAATTCGAGGATGTCATAGTGTCAGGGGGCGGTTGGTGATGTCATTGCCGCCGCAGAGGTCCCCTGCCTTCGCAATCCCCCGACGGTTGCCGTCACATCGTGAGATACGTTTACCCCGTCTAGTTTTGACCAATTACTTTGTTATGCATGGTCGCCTTGGACTGATGGTGACAACGTGCATGATCATCAAGACAGGACCTGGGAAAAAATGATTACGTAATCACAAGACCGTTGTCATCTGAGTAGCCAAATCTCGACTCACGTCTCGAATCCAGCGTCTAGTTGTTGGAGCTGGTGTGAAGATGAGTGCGGGATCCCGTTTACCCAAGCTCATTGCATTTGATCTAGAGTGGGTTACATCTCTGCTACATAATCCTAGCTGAGTGTCTCTGCAGCTACACGCTATGGGACTTCTGGATCGACTTTCACATCACACCACCGATCCTACAGGATCGTGCTACGGGGACCGTTTACGACAGCTCCACCAGTGACATCTACTACGGTCGGAGGAGAAGCCCCAACGTCATCGAATTCTACCGGGACGTACCGGAGATTTTGCGGAATTTACGACGTGAAAATGTTACAGTTGCGGCTTGTTCGCGGACTCCCGTTCCCAAGTTGTAGGTATCGTCTTGCCTCTCTGTTTTGACTATCGGTTGGTTCCATACCACGAATGTCTTACAACCAAAAAAAACGCAGTGGATTGACGCAGTGGTAATGTTAGGGCAATGGAGGCTTTGAGGCTCATGAGGATACCCAGTGGCTTGGATACAGAAGCGATACCGTCTACAGCGTGCAATGGGTCGAACGACACTCCTAATTGGATGACAACGACGACTCCCGCCATCAATTTCTTCGATCAGCTCGAAATATACCCTACTGATAAGACAGTACATTTCGAGGCGCTGCACAAGAAGACCGGTTTACCGTACAGCGAGATGGTACGTGTCTTTTGAACATTGGTCATCTCCCCATGTATCCCTCTTCTTCCGAGAATGCGGATGTGGGCTGTATGGCTGGGTTTGATAGCCTACGTTGACGCGACACCTGTACTATAGCTTTTCTTTGACGATGAGAGGAGGAATCGGAACGTCGAGAAACTCGGTACGTCACAATACTCCGTTCATATTCTTCCAGCTTGTAGACGCATCTCTATCACACCAAGGTGTGACGTTCATTCTCGTACCAGAAGGACGGGGAGTAGATAGCAAATTATTTGCGAAAGGCCTCAACGAATGGCGAAAGAGACACCCAGAATTGATGTCTTCAGACATTTTGGAAGATTAGACTCGTAACATATGGATAACCCTATGTTCATTCATTGGATTTTTAGTGCAGCCATGAATGTCAACATGATAGGCTACTGCTTAGTAAGCAATTTGGGTGCTTTGCAACCAACGTGCGGTACGGCCGTTTTGAGCGAGACGTCTTGTCATTGTGTCAACCAGGATGCTCGGTATGGCGCTGTCGGCGTCGTGTTCATTGTCAGTGGCTGAGCTGGGTGAGTTGACCAGTAACGTTGGTACAACATCTACTGTAAGCAATTCTCAGTCGATCCACATCCTATCTGCAGCTAACGTCTATGTGCTTCTGCCAACTTATTTTACAGTGTGAGCACAGTGGAGCGGTTGCAGCCGGGCAACACGACTGAACGTTCACGTTCAACAGTGAAGAGTAGCTAGTGGCTACGTGGCTGACCATTCCATGCTTGCAGTTGCAACGCTGATATTCAAACTCGTGTTTTTGTCCACTCGAGTTGTGGCTACGTGACTGCAGGTGAGGTTGATCAGGGTTGCTGGTGGCGCCCTGTGGAGTCTATCGTCGCGTTGCGATGTGGCCGTTTAGGCCTGCCGTTTTGTGCACGAACTCGAAACAGGACTTCCCCATCAACATGCACGAGACCGCTCCCACGTTTCATTCCTTGAAGTCTCGTTGGCTGTGGAGCTATGCGACTAAGCTTTAGAGTGTCCGTGCATACATGCACAGCGCTCCGGTTTGGTTCGCAATTGGTGTCACGTTGTACACGTCTCTATCACGCACCAGGGATGGCAGCTTATGACCAGTGTCACTATCAACGCCGGTTCGATCGCTGCTACTCATGCCGGTCCGGAACAGACCAGTCGCCGGCTTCGACTCGTTGACTGCAACCCCTCGATGTCAACTTTCAGCTGTTATCTCTGACCGCATGGCATGAAGGGTCACTTTGTTTGCCTCGTTCACTGTACCCTTAGTGGATCGAGATACCATTGAACTACAGCATAGCTTGTCGGCCAGGCAGTGCCACGCCTTACCCAGGTTTTTCTGATTGCCGCCGGCGTGTTCAGAGTGGAAGCCATATGGGAGATTGAGGGGAGGTTCTTTTGCCTGGCCAACTTGCGGCGAAGGGTAGTGGGGTCAGCCATTGGTGGTTGGTTCTTCTTCTCCCTCAGTTCGGACTCCCTCTAGCTTTTTATCTACTCATTCAAGCACCAAGGCCGGAATGGATCCTCCCTACCAAGTCTCACCGCGCGGATCAATCACTCTAGGTAACAGTGACCAACAGGAGAATGTACGTCTTGGCACTATCATATAGAATTTCAGATTACATTGGATTTTCCGCAGGATAATCCTCTTTGCCGGCTGCTTTCCGAGCGAGCATCCAGCTTTGCCAACAACTTGGATCAACGGGTGGAACGAGATACGACGGAACCCGTCGCTATAGGTGGACAGGCCATTGTCTACAGGGGGAAGCTTCAGCCTGAGGGAATACCCGTGGCCATAAAGACGTTGCGCTTCGGCTGCAAGAGTGACGCTGCGGCACTCAAGGTTCCCTTCATTTCTTGTCACGATAAGATCATCTGACTGAGTGATTTGTCAGATTATCCTACGTGAAGTCCATGTCTGGTCCAAGCTTGAGCATCCCAATGTTCTCCAACTTCTCGGAATCACCACCAAATTTGATCGTACTATATCCATCGTATCAAAATGGATGTCAAACGGTAGTGCACATGACTATGTGCAGAATATAGAGGTAGATCCCCGTCCCCTGGTATGTGGAGCACGGCAACTACTTGACAGGCGCTGGACAACTTTCCCAGATTTTGGGGATCGCTCGAGGCTTAGATTACCTCCATAGTCGCACCCCAAACCCAGTGTATCACGGTGACCTGAAAGGCGTAAGTTTTCCGATCTGGTATATCCACTTCTTTGACATGTAGTCGACAGCTCAACGTCGTAATATCTGATGAGGGGCATGCCCTTCTCACTGACTTTGGCCTTTCTTACCTCGTTAATTCTTCCTTCAGCATGACTGTCCCCAAGCAGTGTGGAGGATCACTTAACTGGATGCCACCTGAGCTTTTGGAAACGGACAACATTGGGATGACACGTGCAGGGGATGTATGGTCATTTGGCATGACAGCGTTTGTATGTACGCTCGCTGTCCTGTGCGGATTACGCCTGCTAATCGCATAATCTGGAGGAATTATTTACTCGGAGAAATCCATTTCATGATACTTGCAATCAAAAGCGCGTCATGGTTCGTATTCTGCAGGGTTTGTTACCCTGTCGTCCTTCTGACGACTCTACGCGGTCGCGCATGACGGATGAGTGGTGGAATATATGCTGTTTGTGCTGGAACCCGACACCGTCCTCGCGGCCTTCTATGTCTACAATTGTGGATGCGATCGAACAGGTATGCAATTAATCGAGTTATCTACGCTTCTAACTTCGTTGTGTTACCAGACTACTGAATCTGTGAATGGTACACTCGGCACCCCAGTCCAGCCAAATACTGTATGTGATGTGATTGGCTGGCAAAGCTAGGTGGCTCACAAGAGAAACAGCACTCCCCGCTTACCGGAATAATTCAACAAGCGTGTCAGTTCGATATTAATGTGTTTGAAGAAATCGAGGAGCATCTGGATGGACCTGTCTTGCATGGACGCTATGCCACGGTATTTCGGGGTGTTATTCCTCACAAGGGAATTAGCGTAGCGGTCAATACCATCCTATCAGACCCTCCAGAACAAGACCGGGCTATTAAGGTATATATAATAATGAAATAAATCTTGAGTCGCTGATTTACATTCTGGTCGAAATATAGTGTTTCCTTCGCTCCGTTGATACGTGGTCCAAACTCAGTCATGAAAACGTCCTTTCACTACTGGGAATCACATTCAAGTTTGGCCCTACTGTATCTTTGGTGTTTCCTTGGATTGAAAGGGGAAATGTCCATGATTACGTCCAAGACAAATCGACCGATCCCCGCCCACTGGTAGGTTTTAATAAACATACTGCGAGCGGCCTTTTTCACTAACACGGCCAAGTTAGCAGATATAGCGAATGGCCTTCAATACCTCCATAACCTTCATCCACCCATGTATCATGGTGATTTGAACGGCGTGAGTACCCATCAGTGCACGACTGACCAGTCATCTTTTAACGTAGTGGCAGAGCAACGTCCTTGTCTCTAATGACGGCCGCGCTCTGCTGACTGACATTGGTCTTTCTTCTATCGTCAATCCGACATTTACGATGGGCCCAAATGCTACTTACGAAGGCTCAATTAATTGGACTGCTCCTGAAGGATTTGACCGAAGTGACTTAACCGCTGAGATGGATGTCTGGGCCTTCGGGATGACTGTGCTGGTATGTTACTTATTCAGTTCCAAACGTACAAAAATTTTATTGTCTGCAGGAATTGTTTACAAGGCAGCCACCGTTCCACGACATCGAGCCGCGTTCAACGGTTATATCCCGAGTTACCAATGGACCCGCACCATCTCGTCCGAGCAATGCGTCCACCTACTTTCGGATGACGGACGGTTGGTGGAAAATATGTTGTTCGTGCTGGCAAGCTGATCCGGCTTTGCGGCCGAGCACGTTGGATATCGTCAGCCAAGTTAACCGGATTCCGGTATGTCGGGACAGTGGTGGAGGGTGATTATCTAACTTGAACCTTCAGCCGAATGATACCATTTCTGTGTAAGTGCCCTCATCAAGTGGGGGATACCTCGGCTCATGTAATCAGTGAGAACCAGACGACCACATCCACGCCGTTCTCTCCACTCCGACTTGATTTCATGTCTGATTGCCTTGCGCTTCACAAGGTTGTCTCGTATGTATCACACTGGATTACTCCGGTGTGCAGAAGTACTCATACCTCGAACAAGTTCGGGAGATCGCAAGTTAGTTCCCTTTCATGTATCAGATCGTATGCAGTCTGGACTTGCTATTCTTGCTCGTGCTGTGGAAGGCAGTATTGAAGGTGCCGAGCAGGGAGTATCGTTGGCCAGATCTGTGTTGGAAACTGAGAGCGAAACAGAACTGCAAACGCTGATGAGGAATTATCAACTCCTCTTCAGGACTATTCGTGGGAGCCTGAGAGATGCTCAAAAGGGCTTTGATAAGGTCGGAACTAGCCTTCTGCACTAGAAAACGACGACTGACAGCAACAGGTGTTAGGCCAATGTAAGGATATGTCATGGGAACTCGCGTATCGCTCCAAGGACGATGGAGGAATATTGGCTCGTTTTGGTGGAAAGGTGAAAGCGCAACGCGATGCACTGATGTACCTTGAAAGAGTCACAACCACACTGGAGACGACCGTTAAAAGCATGACTTCGCTCGTCGACTGGTGGGCAGCACTTCTCAATGCAGCGGGACCGCTGGCGGAGGCTGCTCTTCATGTCAAGAATATCACCGGATTCCAAAGCCATGCACGAGTCGCGTTAGGACAAATTACCAGTGCATTAGAATTTTATCGGGAGGCGGTAAGGACTCCAGAACGTAATACAACACATTGCTGACGTCTTCTACTCCTAGATGCGAGAGCCAATGCAGTCACTCCGTGCGAAATGGATAAAAGGTCCCTCTTAACGTATTCCTCCCGAGCCAGGCGGATCCAGAGTCGCTCGCTATTGAAGCCTGCTAGGAGTGAAAACTTTCTTTACTGCCGAGAAAAACTACGGTGCCGATCTCCGTTTCGTGAACCAGGGAAACCCGCTATACCTAGCTACATCTCCTCGCCTTGAGGACGATGGTATGCCCCTTCCTAGTCGTGTTCTTCGTTTTCTTTCTCTACTCTGGTATGCATAAAGCACTGCTTTCCATCACCATACTATGCAGGTCGTGTAATTCTGTCTCAAACATTCACTATTACTCCTTGGTAACTGTGGCTTCCAGTTAAAGCTCTTGAGTGTTGGTACCCAGTGACGCGGTAAAGCAAATCCTCCATGCAAAGGTGTGTATTCACTACTTGACCTTACCGGAAGGTTGGTATCTCTTTATCAGATGTCCGTGTCGTTCTCATGTGTTTTCGGGGCACTGACGTCATGGTACGGACTGTGCTCGTCCAACTCGAGTTTACCTTCTGCACCTCCAGCTCGCCATGCCAAAGACCGACGCAGAACGCGCGCACGCTGCATGGAAAGCTGAGTACCATGCAGCGACCAAGCCCTCTCCTGTCATCGCGGCGCTTGTCGCCCCTTTCAAAGTTGTACTTGACTACTTGATGTCACCCGTCTATGTCATCCTGCACATGCTATACCGGTTCGTTCAGGGGATTTTGATCTCAATCTTCAAGCCTCGTCCGCCTCCCGAGAGGGTCAAGCGCCCTTATGCACGTATTGCTGTCATAGGGGGTGGCCTGACAGGCGTGTCTTCAGCAGCGTACGTATCATTTTTGTCGCCATCGTACGTAGTGCCTTATGCTTATTTTCCACCTGCTAGCCACGCCGCATCGCACGGCTTTGAGGTAGTCATCTACGAAGCCTCCGACCGCATTGGTGGTATATGGGCGCATGAAAACCAAACGTCGGGGTTGCAACTGAATTCGCTCCTCTACCGTTTTCATCCCGCAGTGTGTTGGAAGAAGGCTTTTCCTCAGAGGGATGAAATTTTAGGAGGTTTGTATTTCGATTTCTCAGGCATTCTGTATGGGGGCGTGATTTACCCGCCGTCAGAAATCGAGAAGGTATGGAAGGAGTATAGGCTCGAAGAGAGGACCCGTTTCAACGTCGGTACCAACACGTTCTGACCTCAGGGTGGTGGTCTGAGAATGTATCCACAGACAACAGTAAGGCAAGTCAGACGGGTTAAACGCGTGTCTTCGTGCGATGAGTGTCAGGGTCAGTCCACCATAAAATGACAGTTCGAGTATTAGACCCCTAACGCACGGAACAGTTCATGTTCGGTCACCTTCTCAGTGGTACATTAACGCTGGGGAGGATGGCCCCTTTGATGCGCTTATTGTAGCTGTTGGTACAAATGGCGAGCCGATGTGGGTGGGATTCGAAGGAATGCCCACCAAGTCGGAAAGATCTGATAGTACTCGCGGAGGTGAGGTTCCTTCCCAAGGTAATCTTTTTTTTTTTCCCGCTGCACAGCGATTTTACAACCACCCGACAGAATCAGCGACCCACACTAGTAGCAATTCGAAAAGCAAACGCGCAGAAAAGAAAGGCGGAGGTAGTGCACAAAAAGCAGGGTCTGTCGAAAAACATGAACAGTGGACGTACCAAGGTCCCGTTTTCCATTCATCACAACTTGACTGTGCGACACGAGAAATGTTGCGCGGGAAGACTGTAGCTGTTATAGGGAGCGGTGCATCGGGGGTCGAAGCGGTCGAGACCACCTTATCAAGGGGCGCAGACAGGTGCATTATGCTTGCCAGAAGAGACAAGGTGAGGCGTTCCCTGCTACCCCCCGGTTCGTTGGGATTGACCAAGTTGCATAGTGGATCATCCCAAGGTACAGTTCCCGTCGCACGTTAGCTCTTAATGTAAACTAACCTATCTCTGGTTCAGAAATGTAGTTTTTGACGTTTGCCTAAGTGCTCAACCTTTTGGGCGCGAAATGCCGTTCAGGTGCGCGTTCCCAATGCTCTTGAGGCATTCAAAGTTGACAAGCCTCTGCACTTTTTTCCTCTCACGTTGTCGTTTATCCACATATCATCAGCGTGATCTGGGAAAGATTCCTCGCTCTCTGGCAATATCACGGAGTAGAAGACCTTGTACCACAGAGCGGGATTTTTGTCTCCACTCCGGTGAAACCATTCTACACCCTCCTGTGACTACTAGACTGATTGAAATGGTGCATATTCTGTAGGTGGTAAACGACGACTTTTTGAATCAAGTGCGTGCAGGAAAGTGCGTATACGTCCGCGGAAATGTGGTCCGCCTCACGACCGACGGTATCGTCGTCGACGTTCGCGAGTCAATTGAAAGTGGCTCGCCATCCGGGATTGGTAAAGGCATCCACGAGTGCATGCGTCCTACGGCACCGGAGACAGACGCAGGTGGGGCCGAGCCGGAGGCCGAAGGACGTGTGGAGTTTAAGGCGGACGTCATCGTTCTAGCCACAGGGTACAAACATCCGAGCTTGAGTTTCCTCCCGCAGGAGCTCTTCCCAAAGGACTACGAGGCGAGTTTTTAGCTGCACTTGAAAGAAAAAACCATGCAGATACTGAGTAAGCCATCTAGCGACCCAACCTTTACTTACAAAACTTTTCCACGGAAGATTGGTCTGTGCTTCTTACTAATTCGGCGTATGTGAATGCTATTGGGACAGTCGGACATTTGTGAGTTCTCTTTTCCGCGGTGAAAAATGCACTCATCATCCATGCGACGACGATCCGTCCGCGCGTCAACAGCCACATAGGCATATGTGTGCACAGTTTTCAAAATTCATCGCTTTGACATCTGATGTTTTGTCAGACACGCGGATTCTCCTCACGTTTCTGCTTGATCCGGGGACCCGCCCAATTGCCAAGGAAATGAAACTTTGGGTGGATGTCGTCCGTTTCATCAAGCGTGGTGCACAGGGTGGTGCTTTGAGTTTCTTCACATATATGGAGCTCAGTGCGCGTCGTTCATACGTCATTCCGAGAGCGATACTTGATGACTTTCTTTGAACAGCGATTTGGATCCTGACGTTCCACGTTCTAAGGCCAGACAGATGGCGTTGGTGGGTGTACTCTGTTCGCAACTGCCTGGTGTAATTGATAAACTGCTGATACAGGACGTTCTTCATCCTTTTTGGATGGGACGTATGCCCGGATGACGAGCGGCTCATCTCCCTTGTAGATGAGGAGAAACAAGAGGTATGAGAGCGAATCGTAAGAGTATCATTTTCTTTTGGTTGTTGTGTATCTATTTCTTTTGTACGTGTATTGGGAATTCCATCGAAAATAAAGACTCGTGCTGTTTAGAGCGCAGATATGCAAAGCGCAGAAGATGGACTGGCACTTCCCTATGCATCCGTCGAAGGCAGCTCTTCGGTATAACCTCGAGCAGTCCCACTCCTTCCCTGTTCCAACACACTTGGCGTGTCCTGGCCAACTCTTGCATCAAGGCCACGGTACGTTCGTGATTGTAGGAACATAGCTGTCAATGAAACGTTATAAATCACAATGCTACAATGTGGAAGATAGAGGGAGATGTAGTCGACGCACCAGCGGCGCTATCCGATATTTTTGCTACCGAAGTTTCTTGATTCCGGATAACCACTGCGGAGGCATCTCGGCTGTCACTAGCCTCTGCCCTTTCTTTGAAAAAGTGGGGAGTTACTATACACAACCGAGTGTCATACGAACCACAGCATACCTTCAACTCCAAATCGTCGAACTTGTCTGTACTTTCCTGTGACGAGAGAGAAAGACGGTCGGTCGGGGTCTGTATCATCGTTTTCTACGTCTTCCTTGACTGCTTCCTTCACGGCGGTGATCGGGTTCGCTATGGATCATACACCCACGTCCAGATCCATAAACAAAACAGCCGCGCTAAGAAGCCGGACGACTTACACTCACTTTCTCTGATCAGATGACTAAAGTCGAGGACATATCGACCCAGCCAAGTGCCCTCGGGTAGCAGAGCTACCTTAAGCTCGTGAGGTGTGATGATAGGTTTGAAGAAGTCCTGTTCGTGTGCAAAGTTTATACAGATAGGTGTCGATCAGACTGTACACACACAACTAGCCGGACTCACTTTTGATTCGATGAGACTGTTTTCGGGACAAGCAGCCAGCACGAAACACTCGATCTCCATGAAGTTGGCGAGCTTAGCTGGGTTCAACTTCCCGACGCTGATTGTGTAACTCTTCTTCTTAGCACGAGAGAGAAGTTCGCGAAGGTAGGTTATCACGGATAGATACGAAGCTGCGGTCATGCGTTAAGTCAGAATTGCCTCCACACTCGACGAAGACCGGAAGACCCACCGACGCCAAGTGTACCGACAAGAATTCCAAATACGTCTGCGTCCCGCGCCTTTTGGACTGCTGCGAATCGACGCATCAGGAGTTTGTTTGTTCGCCCCGATTCCAATCGTATAACATTCGTCGTAGGGTTGTATGAATAGACCTGTTGAAGATATTAACGAAAGCCTAGTAAAGGCACGTACGTCACATCAAACGGTTTTTTATACATACCCTATTTGAGGAATAAGTCATGAGGATATTCGTGAGAGTGAGGCTTTCATCGCCAACATAAATTATGAAGCCGTCGTCTTCGATCGAGTCTGCACCGGACACCGTTCGTAGTACTTCGCTGCTTTCATACCTGTCCGGCATCCGGCTTGAATCCGATCGTGGTCGGGTTGATAGTGGCTCCATCTTTGTCGGAAGAGCATGGTATACGATTCGTGTCGCCGTTGCAGCTGTTTTGTCCCGAAGTTCCTTCATTATCTCTCCTTTAAATGAACAGTCAAGTGTCCCCGTCATAATTATCAAAATGATCTTGTTCCCATACCTGCTCGGTACGAGTAACCTACGTCGTGACGGATGAGTACGGATGAACAGTTCTTCTCATCGGAAGCGATCACATCTAGAATCCGCTTAACGCATGAGTCGACGTCGATCGGCTTCCTTCCAAAGACATAAAGGACAGGTAGTCTCGATGTTCTGGTAATTCACGCATGTCAGATTCGCACTGCATCTCTTACGATCGTCACTGACTGGCTTAGACACGCGTGGCCGTAATGGACCATGAAATCCGCGTCTACATGTTGAGCAGCTACCTCGTCGACGCAGCAGCTAAACGATCATTGTGGGGGAACCAACGTCGGAAGTAGTGGTGCCCACCTGCCATAGGATGTATCAGCCAGAACGTACAGCTCTTGGTCCTCATTGACTCGTCGTTTTAGCAGTCGATATATGGGGACAGATTCGTGCAAAAGTTCGTCGGGAAACTGTAACGCTATCTATGTCCACGAAAAAAGGATATCTTATTGAGCGATCCAAAAAAGTCCGCGATGTATACTTTGTAGAGATAGACTCACCCGCTTGTAATGACCATCTCGGATCTCCTTCGCTGTCCGCTCTATCTCGAAGAATTCCAAGATATCTGAGCCCTCGGGACGCTGTGCTGAAGGACATGAAGCCAAGTCTATGGAGTGTTTGATTGCTTCTTCACCGGTCGCAGAGAAAGTTGTCGTCATGATGGGCTCGGAGGCTCTGTCGGAACGACCAGAATATCTGCGCACGCTAGAGCATTCACGGCCGATGATATAGGACTTTCTCTGTTCGCCTGGAACGTACCGAGTACGCCGTTGCTAATCGCCACCAACGAGCGCACACCCGGCCAAAGAGGCTTCGAGTCTCCGAGCAAACATGCTAATTATGGTAATCCCCTGTCAGAGGCGGAAGTGACGAGGCGAATAAAACGCTTGGAGGTTCGTTTGGTGTTTCAGAAGTAACCGGGTCAAAATATTCTCGTCGCCTCGAGTCTGAGATGATACACAGATGCATTGCCGATAGATTACTGAAATGTGAAGATTACAAGATACAGAAGTAGCTGAGGTGGTCACTCTTCCCCAATCTTGGGTGCCAGATAGTACCGAATGTCACCTTGTCCAAATCTGTAGGAGACCAGTAGTGGAACGTCATTGCTCATCATGACTTGTACGGTGTCTGACAAGGTCGAACTTTTCGAAAAGTTCACCAGATACTTCAGACTGAATGTTAGCGCGACATGCTGATTCATCTCGATCAGAACACCGCCATCCGAGGGAATATCGTCCGATTTTTTGGCTTTCTTCGTGGGCTTACCGTTCTGGATATGGAGTGAAGGGGGAGAACGAGCTAGAGACCAAAGAACCCACCTTCGCAGGAGCCCTCTTGCGCTTTTTGCCTGAAGACTCTTCTTCGTCCTCCTCATCTTTGGCATCTACTTCGTCCTCACCCTCGTTGTCAGACTCTGCCTTGAACTCGCCACCATCATCGTCACCATTCTCATCAGCATCCATGTCAACGTCCTTATCTTCCTTCTTGACTTTGCCCCTCTTTTTCTTTGTACTGCTGCCCTCCTCTGCATCATCATCGTCCTCCTCCTTGACCTCGTCCCCATCTTTTCCGTAATTTGCATACTTCTGACGAGCTGCCTCGGTTTGTTTAAGAAGAATATTTGCATTGGCAGCCTCTCCTTCGCTTGCAAAGCGCACTCCTTCCTTGGAGACTTCAATCTTTACGGACTCGCCGAGGATTGAGAGGTCGCGCACGATACGCGTAAACTCCGCCGATGGCATAGTGACGCGTGCATCATACTCGGTCTCGGGGATACTCAAATTCTCAACGTCAATGTCCATCAACTTCATGTCGTATTCCGCAATTCTATCCGAATCTATTGGCGTTTTTCATTTCGCACGTGGACAATGAGCGATGAAAACAAAGGACTCACGTCGTGCTTCATATATCAGATTGAGAATGTCTGCGTCGTCGTTGGCTTTGATAGTGATGATATCGTCATCTTTGGCGCATTTCAGGACTTTGGTAAGAGAAGTAAGGTTGACGCCAAGCGGTATTGGGCGGTCACAACGATACTTCTTGAAGCCATCTGCATCAAGTTTGACAGCCACGAGGGCAACGTGTGAGTTGTCCATAGCTTGAAGGTTCTGTATGGCCGTGAACATCGGGAACCGTACATGGGACGGACACTCACGATGCCTTCTTCATTGCATTCAAAGTTGGCGTCCGTGACGAGCTCCTTGACAGCTGTGATACGTGCTTAAGAAAACCCGCTGCATGCAGGATCGTCTGAACTTACAGTCAAGGAGTCGTTTTAGCAGGGCAGCTTGTTGTAGCTTTGCCTCGAACATGGTCGCCAATGAAGAAAGGACGCGTTGAGCGTTCCCCAACGCGTACCGCGGCACTTCAATCGGAGTTTCATCGCGTGAAGTCACATCGCGTCACGCGTTTTAGGGTGTCACTCTCTCACGCACCACCGATTGAGGGGGAGGGGCAACAATTATGACAACAATGCTTGTAACGGACATCCAACCAGCGTTTCGTTGACGACAGTGGCAGGCCACCACCACCTCTTTGTTTCTATCCACTACTATCACTTCGTGCAACCTGTCCTCGCCGTCATGCACCACGCCAAGCAACCTGTTCAAAACACGGACCGTAACAAACTACGCATGGAACGTCTCCGGCAAATAGAACTCGAGCAACAGCAATGGGAACAAGAAGCCCTCGTCATGCCTGAGGTACGTGGCACGCCATCTGTGCGCCTTCGCAGCTTTACGGATCTGTTGGCTAAGGCGTGGGATCGACTGCTGTTGGCCACTTTCGAGTCAGTCAAGACGGAATTTAGTGACCTGGACGGATTGTCTTGGTCACAGTACCGTGATACTGTGGCTGTTGATCCTCTGGTAGGTATTCATCCGCCAGCATCATCCGTGTCTTTGGTCGCGTGACTGGAGACAATTAGGTTTATGACGAAACGCGATCTACGTGTAGCGAGTCCACCGTAGTGCCTGGCTACACTCGCCTGTCGGACAGATCTTCACAGCCATATCCCGCATCATCCCGTCCAGAACTAGCTTCGTTCGGACCTGGGGGCACCATTCGAGTCCCTCAGCAGAGCACTCCGCACTGCTCGGCGAATCAGTTCCATGATTTGTACAATGGACCATCATCAACAAACTCACAGGCCCATGGCTATCACCACACGCCGACGTCATGCAGCAGTCGGGATCCGACTGCATCGATGAACAGCGTGTCTGCGCCGCTCCATTCACAGCCAGGGTATCATGAGGGTCCCTGACGACACTCCATGTCCTAGTCAAGCTTATGGGCTCATAACACGCTTTGTATCTCTACTGCTGTATTTGTGGGGCTTGAAAAAATCAAGAGTCGATGTAAGCGTTATAATTGAAAAGTAGCCGTAACCACGTCGCGGTAACATGATTGTCGCTTTCACGTGAGACTGGAGGGAACTAGAGATGCGTAAGTCCCAACATTGCCAAGCGTTGACTGAACCCCTCCTGCCCTTAGCGAAAATTGTATGCAGCTAACTGTCGCCGCAGCGTCCAGCTGGGCGGTCCTTTGGGTGTCAGCGCGTCAGCCCTCCCCCCATATCAGGTGACTGTTAATTGCCTTAGAACCGTGGATGACTCAAATTTGTGACATACTGATAAACCTACTCGAAGTGCAGATCGAGTAGGGCAGTCTTGGCCTTGGGGCGATATGCCGTTGTGAGTGTCGGAATGTTATAGCAGAGAAGGAGAGGAAGGCCGTCCTCGGTTTTCCTGCAGGTGACTGAAGCATGGCCCTAGGATGGGGGCAAGAGTTGCCCATTACGTGGCTGACAGAGTTTGAGGGTGTAGGAAATGGATAACGGATAACATGGCATGCGCCAATCACTGCGCTTTCGACTGCTCAAATCAGCGTGGCTCACTGACAACCGAGCTACTGGCTCGTCAAATCGAGATTGAACCCCGGCAAATGAGGCGCGACAGTCTGGCTTTCCATACAGCAGCGAGGCAGTGCCTGCGGCCTGAGGGTTTTTCTGTCACTTTTCTGATGGAAGGTGAGCAAGATCCATGACACGTGCGATGCAGATTATAGTCAACTTTCTAATTATTACTGTACTCGCCACAATTGACCACGCTATACACGCACACTGTGTGTCCTACTGGGCAGATTTCTGGGGTCACTATTTGCCATACCATTCCGAATGTTCACCCGTTCACATTTCCTGTGTAATAGAGACGTTCTGGGAAGTTTGCATGTATTATGTTCGTGTCTGCCACACTCCTCGTACGTAAGGCTGCTGTGTAGTCCAGTACGTTAGTACCCACTATCCTTGGATTCCACCAGCTTTGGCCCGCCAGCAGTCGGACAACCCGCAAGATATCGTTTCCATGCAAAAGGACCATTCCTACTGGAGGATCTTCCGCCGTTTCTTTGGGTTGGATCCCCCCCCACCTCCCCCAACCATCTACGGTTTGTTCACGCCACTCGATGCGCTCTATCCTGCAAGGCAGAACACCTATCGCTGGGAGGACTATATGACTAACCTCGAATTCCCCCGCTCCTCCCAATGTTTTGTCGAGAAAGGCTCCTTGCATAGATCATACTCGACGAATCCACACGCATTCTTGCGTTTTGAAATTAGCGCACCCAATGGACCTCATAAAGCGATCGTTGTCGTTGGCAGAACCGTCAAAATACCTTCTCCTGCTGACCTGCCATCTATATTGTTCACTTCTTCCTCTAAATTTCGTGCTTCACCCCAGTCGATTCTGCCAGCTGTAGATGAAATAACTGCAGCAACTATGGGCACTGTGAGGGGGGACCAACTTATGGACAATCACAATTGTCATCTTGTTTCTTCTCTCACATTTCCTGAACGTGCACCGTCCGCAGATGAACTATCTACTCTACTCGCAGTCATCTCAAAATACCGTGACACACACCATTTCTCGGATGCCCATTTTACCTGGTATACGAGAACTGCATTCGAGGCTCTCGTGGAACTTTTTGAGGGCAGCGAGCACCTGGAGGATGGGAAGCGTGATGGAGGCAAGATATGTGGGTCTAATCGGCCGTTATGCGGGAATGTTCATGAAGTTTGTTGTGTGTATAAGGAGAAACGGGAAGCATTGCTCAAAAGTCCTGAACGAGTCTGTAGACTGTTTTCCGTTCACGTTTTTGCATACTGAACATAGGTTTCGATAGCTCAGAAAAATCATCGTTGACTCCATCATGCCTGTGAATCCGCAACGACATCAGGAGGAATCGGAGTCCTCCTGGCAGGGAGCAGAAACTTCTCGCCAGGCTTTGAGGACCGGGGAATGTGACCGACAGCAGGGTCCACTAGCATTTCAGGCATCCCAAAGCGAGCTGCAGCATGAGCATCTACTAGCTATCCAGGCATTGGAAAGCGAGCGGCAGCAGGTTCTACTAGCTAAGCGAGCAGTGGACTGCGAGCTGCAGCAGATTCTACTAGCTAACCAAGCAGCGAAAAGGGAAAACGAGCAACTTCGGAACGAACTGCAGCTGCTGCGAG
The DNA here is from genome assembly GCA_024613165.1 of Pisolithus albus. Lineage (NCBI taxonomy): Eukaryota > Fungi > Basidiomycota > Agaricomycetes > Boletales > Pisolithaceae > Pisolithus > Pisolithus albus. The sequence goes on along the minus strand of JANFAB010000016.1, from coordinate 744,200 downwards.
ACAGGCTGGTGACGCTGAATGGCTTAAGAAACGAAGAGGGATGAACAAGTAGACCGGATGTCTGGACGATGGTCTTATGGATAGCCGTACTTCATGTGACCCGTACCAATTTCTCCACTCCTTTCCATTTCTCCTGCCCAATCTGCCCTCATGCGGCATCAGGATCTGGTGCCATGGCTGCATTCCGCACTCAATTGAGAGCCGCTCGCAGGAACATTTGAAGTGAGGAAGGGACACACATATGTAATATGTACGTCCACTCGTGCATCGGCAACAAATTATGGTGATGGGCTGATCGCATAAGTAGGGATTGATGCGTGGAGGAAACAGCCTGGCACTGGAAGATGGAACCGATCGTGTGTCATTGACACATGTTGGCTGACACTACTAAAATATGAAACAGATAGGTGAATTAACCAAGACTCGGTGGTACAAGGGCGCAGGGATGAAAGGGTTCAACCAGCAGTGGTGCACATCTCAGATCTATCATCCGGAAGTATTTATCTCTACCAACAAACTTGTTCGGTTGTCTGCACAGCATCATGCGTGTGCCAGGTATGCATTCTCACTCATATGCCCATAGATGCAGGTGCTGTTTTACTTCCATTTCTCTCCTTTCCTCAGCATGTTATCAAGTATGTGGGCGTCCAACATTTTTGACCTTTGACTATGCGGTGGTTGGACTCTGCAGGCGGCACTTGAACAGATAAGTAGATGGGCTCATAGCTTGGCACGTGTCACCCCCTCCTCGACAACGGGGTTCACAAGTGTGCCCATACCATGGCCAAGCCAAACACGCACTACATATCCGGGGGCTTCCGTACGTACCCAACTCCAGCGGAGGTTCCAGGAAAGAGGACTGCGCCAGGTTCGAGAGTCGTAGCCTGTGAGAGAAAAGCGACTGTTTTGCGAACGTCGAAGATTTAATCCCTGTACATCGGGTGAATAAGCGACTGTGTGGCGTACATGTGTAGTATCGACCTACTTGGTATTCCGGTTTTGAAGAATTTTTCCATTGAGATTGCAAGTGAGGGGAATGAGTTGAGGATTGGGGATGGCGTTGTTTGAGACGACACACGGACCGAGAGGTGTCATGTTATCTGTTGGAAGTAAAGGCGTTAGAAAAACTGGGTTAAATGACACAAGAATTGACGAACCAAAACTCTTGGAAAAGCCCCACTACAACCCGTCATTTGATGTTTCCGGAAAGAGACCTGTAAGGCCAACACCACAGCAAGCAAGGAGGCTGTCACTCACGTCATTTGCCCCTGTAACATAATCGAGGGCATCAGCCTTGGAGACATTTTTAGCTGCTTTCCCAATCACGATGGTCAATTCGACCTCATAGTCTGGAGGGTGATCTTCTACCGGTTGTGCAACCCCTGGGATGAAGATAGGAGCATTGGGACCAATGAGGGAGGCTAAAAGCTTACAGAAAAGAATCGGTACTCTGCGTACACATCTAAGTAAATGCGCGAGATCAACTGCTTACGGGGGCTTTGCCATTTCGGCCTCTGCGTGATGGCCACCGTTAGTATACTACGGCGTTCAGAAAAGTAACGGGTACTCCCACAGCGTGGTCGGTGTAGTTGAGCCAAGGCAGCAAACCGTCTTTACCTCCTCCCGAGAGCGCGAGGATAGCAACTCTTTCACCGTAAGTATGGTATTCGTGAGTTGTGCGGCGGGGTCAACAGCAGACCCCAAGATTTCTAGTGTGCCCAGATGACTTGCTTGTTCCAAGCAGCGAGCCGGACTGTATTCCGTAGAGTACAGACCTCCGGTGATAAATTTGTCTCACCATCGAGGGTGGGGTCTACTGGCTCTCCAATACGGACCTGCGGCGTCTCTGCAGCAACAAAATGGATGAGAGCGTCCATTGCTATTGCAACATTCTGCCTAAGTGCCTCAAGAGCGGTAGTCGGTGTCTTATGGGAGACATCGGAGTCGCTCGTAAAGAGATTAGGTGGGAAAACGTACCAGTTAAGTGTGCGGCATTTCCCAGACAATCGTGTTCATTCGACAAGTCATCGCTGTTAGTCATTTCTATTCCAACAAGTCGTCGTACACTCTGCAAAGGTTCCGCTGGTTTGATCAAGGTACTCGCTTTATAAGACCCAATCCTTCGCTCTCCAAAGTGGCCCTGATCGGTTCACAGATTTCTTTCGTGTGTGGCGCAAGAACTCCAGGGCTGTTGATGACGCCGTCCAGTACCAGCTGGGTAGCAATACCGCAAGGAACACCGACTGCGACAGCCATAGCGGAGTGTCCGCCCGGGCTGCCATACTTTTCGAGTGTCGAAGTAAGAATTTCCTGGTAGTAAAGTAGGGTTATATTTGTTTCCATCCTGCCACTCCACCACGAACTTGTGCCGCAGCACGATAAGGTCGCGTTCGCCAGTTTCGTACCTCATTAGCGTTTCCAGCTGTGCGCAAAGCATGTCGAGCAAGTTCCTGCCCCTCGGCTTGACTTTCTCCGAGGAGAATAGCCCGATCCAGCGGAAGCCAGAAATGATCCGAGTACTTTCACTCTCGTCCGGGAACTTGCGGACGGTCTTGATATGAGCGACGAGGGTCCTATGTGGTTGGAGATTAGCAAACACTGCAGACGGGCCCGCCTTGTATCTGCTTTTAACTTACTTTTCAGAGGCATCGTTACGGTTTGAGCGGCAAAGCCGCCACAGCCCAAACGTTGCAATCACGTGTACTGAGAGCATCATGTGACCACCCCCGCTGACTAAGCTCTCTCTGCTAACTACGGCCCGCGCAAGGCGAGGCGTGCAGTCGACATCACACGGACATTGTATCCGTTGTTCAGGCATGACTCTCAAATTCGTGGCATACTGATAAACCTACTCGAAGTGCAGATTGAGTGGGGCAGTCTTGGCCTTGAGGGCGATATGCTGTTGTGGGTGTCAGAATGTTATAGCAGAGAAGGAGAGGAAGGCCGTCCTCGGTTTTCCTGCAGGTGACTGGAGGATGGTAGGATGGGGCCAAGAGTTCCCCATTACGTGGCTGACAGAGTTTGGGGGTGCAGGAAATGGATAACAGATAACATGGCATGCGCCAATCACTGCGCTTTCGACTGCTCAAATCAGCGTGTCTCACTGACAACCGGGCTACAGCTGGCTCGTCAAGTCGAGATTGAACCCCGGCAAATGAGGCGCGACAGTCTGGCTTTCCATACAGCAGCGAGGCAGTGCCTGCGGCCTGAGGGTTTTTTCTGCCACTTTTCTGATGGAAGGTGAGCGAGATCCATGACACGTGCGTTGCAGAATATAGTCAACTTTCTAATTATTATTGTACTCGCCACAATTGACTACGCTATACACGCAAACTGTGTGTCCTACTGGGCAAATTTCTGGGGTCACTATTTGCCATACCATTCCAAGTGTTCACCCGTTCACATTTCCTGTGTAATAGAGACGTTCTGGGAAGTTTGCATGTATGTTCGTGTGTGTGTGTCTGTGGGTGCTCCGTTGCACCACCCTGCCACACTCCTCGTACGTAAGGCTGCTGTGTAGTCCAGTACGTTAGTACCCACTATCCTTGGGTTCCCCCAGCTTTGGCCCGCCAGCAGTCGGACAACCTGCAAGATATCGTTTCCATGCAAAAGGACCGTTCCTACTGGAGGATCTTCCGCCGTTTCTTTGGGTTGGATCCCCCCCCACCTCCCCCAACCATCTACAGTTTGTTCACGCCACTCGATGCGCTCTATCCTGAAAGGCAGAACACCTATCGCTGGGAGGACTATATGACTAACCGCGAATTCCCCCGCTCCTCCCAATGTTTTGTCGAGAGAGGCTCCTTGCATAGATCATACTCGACGAATCCACACGCATTCTTACGTTTTGAAATTAGCGCACCCAATGGACCTCATAAAGCAGTCGTTGTCGTTGGCAGAACCGTCAAAATACCTTCTCCTGCTGACCTGCCGTCTATATTGTTCACTTCTCCCTCTAAATTTCGTGCTTCACCCCAGTCGATTCTGCCAGCTGTAGATGAAATAACTGCAGCAACTATGGGCACTGTGAGGGGGGATCAACTTATGGACAATCACAATTGTCATCTTGTTTCTTCTCTCACATTTCCTGAACGTGCACCGTCCGCAGATGAACTATCTACTCTACTCGCAGTCATCTCAAAATACCGTGACACGCACCATATCTCGGATGCCCATTTTACCTGGTATACGAGAACTGCATTTGAGGCGCTCGTGGAACTTTTTGAGGGCAGCGAGCACCTGGAGGATGCTAAGTGTGATGGAGGCAAGATATGTAGGTCTAAATGGCCGTTATGCGGGAACGTTCATGAAGTTTGTCGCGCGTATAAGGAGAAACGGGAAGCATTACTCAACTGTCCTGAACGAGTCTGTAGACTGTTTTCTTTTCACGTTTTTGCATACTGAACACAGGTTTCAATAGCTCAGAAAAATCGTTGTTGAGTCCATCATGCCTGTGAACCTGCAACGAGATCAGGAGGAAGCAGAGACCTCTCGACAGGAAGCAGGAACTTCTCGCGAGGCTTCGAAGGCCGGGGGATGTGACGGACAGCAGGGTCTACTAGCGTTTCAGGCATCGCAAAGCGAGCTGCAGCAGCATCTACTAGCTATCCAAGCGGTGGAAAGCAAGCGGCAACAGGTCCTACTGGCTATCCAAGCCGTGGAAAGCGAGCGGCAACGGGTTCTACTAGCTATCCAGGCAGTGGAAAGCGAGCGGCAGCAAGTTCTACTAGCTAAGCAAGCAGTGGATAGCGAGCTGCAGCAAGTTCTACTAGCTAACCAAGCTGTGAAAAGGGAAAACGAGCAAATTCGGAAGGAACTGCAGCTCCTGCGAGAGATGCTGGTGACGGTGAATGGCTCACGGGACGAACAAGCGGACCGGATGTCTGCATAATGGTCTTATGGATAGCTGTACTTACCTTATGTGACCCCTACCAATTTCTCCACTGTTTTCCTTTTTCCCTGTCCAATTCGCCCTCATCGTAGTGACCGCAGGCTCCAGTCACTTGGCTCATCCGACGCGGCAACCGCCGGTGAGCGAATTCTGGGGTGCAGAAACCTTGCTCGCAAGGTAAGAAGTATGTTGTTACAATGTGACATCTGATGTGAGCGAGACAATATATGTATCAGGGAGATATGTCAATGGAACTACTGGACGGTGTGGCTAATCCCTCCGATCTGCTTGTTCACGGCTCTTCACCTGGTTTTTCAGCAGGTGCATTTCCTTCCGAAGTTGCTCGCATTCGCCTTTCCATGCTTGCGAAGTAAGTAAGGCATGCTCCCGCTCACTCTCCATTGCCCGCAAGGCTAGTACGGTCTGCTCCTGCTCACTTTCCTTTGCCCGCAAGGCTAGTACAGTCTGCTCGTGCTCAGTTTCCTTTGCCCGCAAGGCTAGTACAAGCCGCTGCACCTCATTGTCCCTTGCTTCCGACGCCTGGTGAGAGGATGATTAGTCAGTATGCGAATGTGAAAGGAAGTGCAGCCCGCTTACCCGGCGAGGATCTTTGAACAATGCCTCCCGTTTGTTCTGGTATATACGACAAACTGCATCAAGGTCCTCTCCCGACGGCAATTTGGAACCAAAGATCGTGTTTATTTCATTATTCCCGTCCACTGGATGCTCGTGGGCCTTGAAAAGTTGCGAGAGGGCCTTGAATGCGGTTCTCGCATACCAGTAACACTGAGAAGTCAGGAGGCGATAGTCTTTGCAGTGTCCTGAGATGGCCCCAAGCAGAGTAGACAGTTCATCCGCAGAGGGTGCACGTTCAGGAAATGTGAGAGAGGAAATTGGACAACTGCTGCTGTTGTCCATAAGCTCGTCCCCCCTCTCAGTGCCCATAGTTGCAGCTCTTACTTGATCTCTAGCTGGCAGTGCGGATGGCAGTGGTGATGCGCGCCAACCAGAAGAAGTTAAGCACAACGTAGAGGAGTCAGCAGCAGATGATATGTGGACCCGTCTGCCAACGACAACAATTGCCCTGTGAGGGTTATCATCTGGCGCCCTAATTTCGAAGCGCAAGAATTCATGTCCGTCAAGTGAGTGCGATTTGTGAATGGTGACTTTCTCAACAAAACATTTAGAGGAAGGTGGAAATTCACGACATGTCATACGGGCTTCCCAATGACAGGTGTCTTGTACTTCTGTATAGAGTGCATCGAGCGGCGTGAACAGACCATAGATGGCCGGGGGAGCAGGTGGCGAGGGATCCATGGGTGGCGGTGGCTTCATTGGTAGAAGAGTCTCGAGAAAAGCAGGTCCTTTTGCATGAGCAAGGTTTCCTGCGAGCGGTCAACCTTATATGCCCGTTGCTGATGGTTGGCCAGGTTCTCCATCAAACATGTGAGTCAAACAGCACGTTGTCGCGCCTTGGTTGCTTGTCCCATTGCTGCCGACATGCACGCATACACACCATGAAGCTCCCTGGAATTGTATGTAAGGATAGACACTGTGAGCACAGGAAGTGTGAACATTTGGGACGGTGATCGTGGACTGTGAAGCCACCCTTTGGAGGTTCACTGTTTGGTACGTACTTTGGCAATAAGACGTTGACCTCGTGTGGCAGGGTAACTCAACCTAACCCTTTCCCAATAGTTCGACCACTTACGATACGCGAAAGAACATGGAAGTAATGCTCGAGAACAAAACGTGTCCCGTCGCTTCCACCCCCGGTGCATTCAAGCCTCGACCTTTTTAAAAGTAAGTGCATAAGGAAGGTAGATAAATAGTAACTCCAGAAACATGTCCATTATGACACATACGTTCGAGTGTACAGCCTGGTCATTGATAGTTAGAAAGTTGCCGATAATCTACATCGCGCATGTCGTGGATTTTGCTCACCTTCCGTGAGAAGAGTGGCGGACAAACCCTCAGCCTCAGGGCTCACTGGCAGGCCCTGCGTCGCCGCTGTGATCAGTCTGCGCTACGGGACGTTTAATCAGACATCAGAATCTGGTGCCACGGATGCATTCGGCATTCAATTGAGAGCCGCTCACAGGAAATTTCAAGTGAGGGAGGGACATACATATGGACGTCCACTCGTGGTGCATCGGCGACTGAAATCATGGTAATAGGCTGATCGCATAGCCATTGATGTGTCGAGGAAACGGCCAGGCATTGGAAGATGGAACCGATCGTGTCATTAACACATGTTGGCTGACACTACTAAAATATGAAACAGTCGATAGGTGAATTATTTCCTGCCGAGACTCGGTGGTACAAAGGCGCACAAATGACCATGAGTGGAAGGGTTCACCAACAGTGGTGCAGATCTCAGATCTGGAAGTATTTAGAGTCTCTACCAACGAACTTGTTCGGCTGCCTGCACAACATCATGTGTAAGTATGCCGGGTATGGGTTCTCACTCATACGCCCATAGATACAGGTGTTGTTTTACTTCCATTTCTTTATGTTGGCATCCAACAATTTTAACTTCGACTATGCGGTGGTTGGAGTCTGCAGGTGGCACTTGAACAGAATACATACATTTCCACGATTGGACGGGCTCATAGCTTGGCACGTGTCACCCCCTCCTCGACAACGGGGTTCACAAGTGTGCCTATACCATGGCCAGGCCAAACACGCACTACATTTCCTTTTCTCAAAACAACTGGGGGCTTCCGTACGTACCCAACTCCAGCGAGGGTTCCGGTCAAGACGACCGAACCAGGTTCGAGAGTCGTGGCCTGTGAGAGAAAAGCGACTGTTTTGCGAACGTCGAAGATGTGACCCCTGTACATAAAATAAATAAGGGACCGTGTGGCGTATATGTGTAGTATCGACCTACTTGGTATTCCCGTTTGAAGATTTTTTCCATTGAGATTGCTAGTGAGGGGCATCACTGGGGACCGGGGATGGCGATATTTCAGACGATACACGGACCAAGAAGTGTCGTGTTATCTGTTTGAAGCGTCGACGTTAGAAAAGCTGGTTGATATGACACAGGATTTGACAAACCAAAACTCTTGGAAAAGCCCCACTGCGACGTCGTCATTTGATGTTTCCGGAAAGAGATCTAACAGGGTCTGTAAGGCCAACACCACAGCAAGCAAGCAGGCTATCACCCACGTCGTTTGCCCCTGTAAAGCCAAGAATGGTAATCGAGGGCATCAGCCTCGGAGACATTTTTAGCTGCTTTCCCGACGACGATGGTCAATTCGGCCTCATAATCCGGAAGGTGTTATCCCACCAGTTGTGTACAACCCTTGGGATGAAGATAGGAGCATTGCGACCAATGATGGACGCTAAACGCTTACAGAAAAGAATCGGTACTCTGCGTACACATCATAGTGTGCACATTGACGACATGCGCGAGATCAACTGCTTAGCCATTTTGGCCTTTGCGTGGTGGCCACCGTTAGTATACTACCCCGCTCAGAAAAGTAATTCCCACAGCATGATCGGTGTAGTTGAGGCCAAGGCAGCAAACCGTCTTTACCTCCTCTCGAGAGCGGGCGGATAGCAACCCTTTGACCGTAAGCACGGTATTCTTGAGTTGTGTGGCGGGCTCAAGAGCGGATCCCAAGATTTCTCATGTGCCCGGATGACTTCCTTGTTCCACGCAGCGAGCCGGACTGTATTCCGTTGAGTACAGACCTGCAGTGATACATTTGTCTCACCATCACGGGTAGGGTCGACTGGCTGTCCAATATGGACCTGTGATGTCTCTGCAGCGACGAAACGGATGAGACGCGTCCATTGCTATTGCAACATTCTGCCTAAGTGCCTCAAGAGGGTAGTCGGTGTACGCACTTCTTATGGGAGACATCGGAGTCGCTCGTAAAGAGATCAGGTGGGAAAACGTACCAGTTAAGTGTGCGGCATTTCCCGGACAGGGGTCTCGCCTTATCGGACAATTCCCGCTGCACCGCCACCTGCAAGTTTCTCGTACCAAGTATATTAAATGATTAAGGAAAATCGTGCGTACCTTGCTGCGTCAGCTTTAGCTGCTGTGAGAGCAGCCGAAACGGGAGATTCTCGCACCTCGGTGGAGTGAAGTTATCTGCCCGTGGTACGGCTTGAACGGCAAAGCCGCCACAGTTGCAATCACGTGATACTGACCACATCATGTGACCACTCCTGCTGCCTAAGCTCTCTCTGCCCTCTCCTAACGTTACAGCAGCGCGTGAGGCGAGGCGTGCAGTCGACATGCTACAATCCATAGCTGTCGACGCCCTTCAGCTAGCTATACCGTTGGCGGGGGCAATTCCACTGCTGGGAGGTAATGTCAAAGGCGTCCTACAGACTGTGCTTTTCATAATTCAAGTCAAAGACGTGCGTCTCTTTCCATGTTCCGAATGAGTGTTCTGACCTGCGTCTAGGACGTCAAGATGAAGAAAGAACAATGCCAGCTTTTGGCAGAACGTGTCGTAACGATTACAGCTGCCATCACCGCGGAGCTTATGAAGGCCGATCCTGCAACCTTGGATAGACGTGAAAGCAGTGTTGTTGCTCTACGTGGGTGCGTCCAAATCTCGCTCCTGTATTTCATCTCCTGAGATCACCTAGAACCTTGCGAGGGATACAGACGCTTCTGCAGGAACTCGCATCCGCTTCACTAGCTCACCGAATTTTCAAGCGTGGTGATGTTGGCGACAAGTTGACATTATTCCGCCAGCAACTGGATACAGCAATTGACGTCTTCCATGTATGTTTTATTCTATGGGATCATAAAGCTTCTCATCCCTCTCAGATTACAGAGAACATGCGCACGGAAGACGCCATCACCCTGCTGTTGACAACAGTCAAAGATGGAGAAGACAAACGTGATATTTTGCTCGTGAACAGTCCGTCTTACTCTCCATGAGAAAGCTTAATTGACCCTGATCATCAACATAGGTCTCCTACGACCCGTCACAACTTCCAGCTACCTTGCACGTGCCCCTGGTTCCGGTTGCTTTTCAGGAACGCGCAAAACATTGATTGACCAAATCTTTACATGGTTCAATGAGAATGGTTCTCAAGTTCCCCAGATCTTTTGGCTGTCCGGCTTAGGTGGAACCGGGAAGACCGCAGTAGCTCACACTGTGTGTGAGAAAATGCATGCTAACGGCCAGCTAGGCGCCAGCTTTTTCTTTTCTCGAGACGAAGCGGATCGACGGCGGGTGGCCTCCATTGTCCCGACCCTTGCCTTCCAGTTAGCATCTGTGAACTCTGTATACCGTCGCAAACTGTGTGATGTATTGAAAGCACATCCAGACGCACCTTCTCGCGCCCAGCAGTATCAACTGAAAGAGCTTCTGTTGGATCCGCTGAAGGAGGTTCCATCCTTACCCCCATACCTTATCATCCTCGACGCCCTTGATGAATGTGACAAGGAACGAGCCATGGAAGGCGGCGATCTTATTCCCCTAATCCTCCGAGAACTACCTAATTCTGGGTTGAACATCAAGGTTCTCATCACCAGCCGTCCGGAGCGATCCATCAAAAATATGTTCAATGCCAGAGGTCGCGGAATGAAGATATATGACACATCGGCTCTTCACGACATGGACCAATCTGCTGTCAAGGAAGACATCGCAAGTTATCTCACATATCATTTACAGCGCATACAGATTGACAGAAATATAACCCCTCCCTGGCCGGGGGACAAGGTCCTCAACGACCTCGTGACACGGGCGGGACTGTTTTTCATCTTCGCTGCTACCATTGTCAACTTTGTCGCGGACACCTACTACAGTCCCCAGGCCCAGCTCCAGCGGCTGTTGTACAGTGGAAACACGGAGTCACGTGCCACGTATATGCAAGTCGACTTTATATACTTGCAAGTCCTACGATCTTCTCTCGAAGGCAGAGTTGACGCCTCGGAGCTCTGTGCTCGATTTCGAAAAGTTGTAGGAGCCATCACTCTCCTACAAGATCCCCTTTCCATCTCCGCTCTTGCAGATTTGCTAGCACATGACGAGGCTGACCTCGAAGGAGCACTGAACCCGCTTCATTCTCTCCTTGATATCCCATCCAACCATGACGAACCGATCCGCATATTTCACCCTTCTTTTCGCGACTTCCTTCTGATCCAAGGGCGATGTCAAGATTCGCGCTTTGCTGTTTCAGAGGGTCGTACCCATGCCCAGCTTGCATTGTGTTGTCTCAAGGTCATGCTTAGACATCTGAAGCGGAATATTTGCAGCATCGGCAATGACGTGGTGCTGAATTCGGAAATACCGGATCTCGAGAGCAAACTCCGGGAGTGCATTCCGCCTGTGCTTTCGTATGCGTGTCGGCATTGGGGTGAACATTTATCACACGTCGGTAGAAATACAGATCACTGGGAAGAACTGATGGAAATGCTGTCTGAATTTACGTCTACGAAACTGCTCTATTGGATCGAGGCGTTAAGTTTGGAGGGAAGATTCCCGTTGTGTATCAGCAATTTGGTAACTGTCATTCCGTGGTGCAAGGTATGTTCATGGCTTCCCAAGCTACTCCGCTCATTCTCTTTGTAGGCAAACGCCGTAAACCCGAAGACCTTCAGTTTAATATATGACGCCTACCGCCTCGTACTTGATTTCCACCAGGTTATCAACGTCAGCGCGGTGCAGTTGTACCATTCTGCTCTCGTCTTCATCCCTAATTGTTCTCTTCTTAATGCCTATCGACATGAACTACCCAGAGCCCGCATGACAAGCCCCCGAACTGAAGAATGGGATGTATCTCTACTCGTCCTTGAGGGACATAAATCCTCTGTAAACATGTTGTCCTTTTCGCGAGAAGGAAGTCGTGCTGCCTCCGCTTCTGATGATGGCGATGTTCGTGTCTGGGATACCCTAAACGGGGGCCAAGTATCTTGCCTTAAAGGCCACGAGGGGGCGGTGAAGTCGGTTGAATATTCTCCGGACTCGTCATACATTGTATCCGGCGGATCCGACGCTACAATCCATTTGTGGGATGCAGTCACCGGGTCCAACATCTCTACCTTGACTGGCCACCATGGCAGTGTCAATTCTGCTATATTTTCCAGTGATGGGTGTAACATTGTGTCTGCCTCCGAGGATACTACGCTTTGCATATGGGATGCCCTGGAGAATAAGCATCTTGCCTCGTTGAATGGACATTCAGGCCCCGTCACCTGTGTTACCTTCTTGACTGATGGCTCTCGAATCCTGTCGGGCAGCGTGGATTCTACTATTCGTCTATGGGACCTGAAAACGAAAAGTACGGTGGAGGTGGTACATTGCACAGATGCCATATTATCCCTCGCTGTTTCCCCTTCTCGTCAAAATCCCATTTTTTTGTCTGGCTCTCAGGACGGCGTTATCACTATTCGAGACACTGGCTCCCTGAAAGAGGTTGGGCGCCTTATTGGGCATGCGGCGGCCGTTAAATCGGTCACCTTTTCGTCACATGGAAACAAGGTGGTTTCAGGCTCTTCAGATGGGACCATTCGCATTTGGGATGCTGCCCATAGATCCTGCGTTGCTGAATATCGCGGGCACTCCGGGCCTGTGGAATGTACAAGGTTCACGCCCGATGGGACACACGTCCTTTCTTCCTCCGCAGATCGAACCATTCGGATGTGGGATGCCAGCGTCGAGGGTGTACACGGATTAAAGGATTATGTTATGACCGTCAGACTCACCAACAACCTGGAGCATGTCGTGTCCGGCTCGACCAATGGAAAGCTTGCGTTATGGAAGACCAGTGATGGAAGCATGGTGTATGAGGTGAATGTCCATCATGGCATTATCCATCGCGTAACTCTCTCGCACGACGACAAGGTCGTAGCTTCGGGCTCTGCAGATCACACCATCTGTATCCTCAACATGGATAATGGCTCCAACGTCGCCATACTTGAGGGGCATACAGATGAAGTTTATGCCATCGAATTCTCTTCTGATAGTTCTCTTCTCGTCTCTTCTTCCCAAGATGGGCATGCTAAAATCTGGGATGTCTCCACAAGGACGCTCAAGCGCTCCCTTCCTCACAGCGACAGCGTTGGTGCAGCCTCATTCTCGCCAGATGACAAGCTCATATGCTCTGGCACCATGGACGGCGCAATTTACATCTGGAATGTGGAGACCGGTGATCGTGTGGCCATCCTGAAGGAATATACCAGTCCAATCCTAGGAGTTTTGTTTTCGCCGAATGGCAAATGGCTTGTCTCCTGGTTTGAGGATGAAGCGGTGAAAGTATGGAAGGTACAGGGCACGAAATTCCAACTCACACCTCACCAAGAATGGAGGCTGGATCGACGGACTGATATAACCAACTCCACGGACGGAAAGGAGTTGGTCAAGTATGGCGATTTGCTTCCTTCGGATGAACCGCTATACCTCCAGGAAGATGGTTGGGTCATTTTTGCACCCACCGGTAAACGCATTTGTTGGGTGCCACCCAGTCGTCGCCAACCTTGGCTCAGGACTCTGTGGGTGTCACAGAAGGGAATATTCATAACGGGTTCGCAGGTAGGAGTCCTCACCATAGTTGATCTCACATTTGCCCTCAGGTAGTGGAAGTGGAGTCCGTTATTATTCATTTGTAGGATAATTACCGTGATCCAGAATACATCATTGCGTTGATGAAGGTGTTGGTGAGGTAGAGGCCCTAGAAAAGGGCGAAATACGTGTGGACTTAGCGCAGGAAATCGTCGTCATCGAGGAGGGGGACGGAAGACTAGTGGTCAAGTCAAGTCCTATACGTTCGTAGTGCTACGAGATGTTACAGTTTTCCTCCAAGTCCTATCTCCTCCATTTTTGCAATTTTGCTTCGTCGAGTAGCTTCTGCCTCACCTCGCCATGACACTCCGCTCGCAACTGGCCAACAGCCTCAAAGTCTGCCCGCAAGAGTCGCTCGTATTTCTCAACCAACTCGGTCGTTGCTTCCCTGCTGGCGACCTTCTTGTCAATGGCTTTCTGTACTTCCCTGAGCAGCTCCCCCCTCATAATCTCATTGCGCTCCTTTCGCAACTGCTCGATAGCCTCAAACTCCTCCTGCAACATCTTCCCATATTTCTCGAACAACTTGGCCATCCTCCTGGTTACATCCTCGTTAGCGGCCACTTTCTTGGTATCCTTCTGTGCTTCCCTGAGTAGCTCCTGCTTCGTATTCTCGTTACGCTCTATCCGCCACTGTTCAATAGCGTCAAATTCATCTTGCAACCCTCGCTCATATCTCTCAGTCAACACGACTACCTTGGCCTTTTCGGTGATGGGGTCCGTCTTGTCGGTACTTTTCCGTTCCCCTTCGAGTAGCTCCTGCCTCAGCTCCTCATTACGGTCGTTTCGCAGCTGTTCGGCAGCCTCGAAGTCCTCGCGGAGCGCTTGCTCGTATTTCTCGACGAACCCGACCTTCCTCTTGACGCTGGCGACCAATTTTTCAATTTCCTCTCGTGCTTCCTTGAGTAATTTCCGTATCATCTCCTCGTTACACTCCTTTCGGGTTTGTTCGTCAGCTTCAACATCCTCCTGCAACGTTCGCCCATATTTTTCGACCATCTTCTTCGTTACTTCCCCAGCGCCTACTCTGTTAACGTCCTTTTGGGCTCTCTTGAGTAGTTCCTGCTTCATCCCCTCATTACGGTCCTTTCGCAACTGATCAACAGCCTCCAGCTCCTCCTGCAGCATCTGCTCATATTTCTTGAACAACTCGGCCATTTTCTCATTGACTTCCTGGTTAGCGACCAACTTGTCGACGTCCTTCCGTGCCCCCGTAAGTAGGTCCTCCCTAATCTTCTCATTACGTTCCTTTCGCAACTCCTCGAAAGCCTCGAATTCCTCCTGCAGCAACGGCTCGTATTTCCCAAACAAATTGGCCATCTTCCAGGTTACATCCTCGTTAGCGGTCACTCTGTTGGCGTCCATCCGTGCTTCCTGGAGTAGCTCCAACACTATCTCCTCGGTGCGCTCCTTTCGCATCTGGTTCACAGCCTCAATCTCCTCTCGTAGCACTCGCACATATTTCTCAACCCACTTATTCATCTTTGCTGCTTCTCTGCTGGCATCCATTTTGCCAGAGTCCCTTTGTGCTTCCCTGGGTGGTTCTTGTCTCTTCTCATGACGTTCCCTTTGCGGCTCCTCGTTACGTCCCCTCCGGAGCCCTTCCTGCAGCACTTGCGCATATTTCTCAACCAACTCAGCCATCTTCTCAACCAATTTCTCGTGCGCGGTGGCTTTGTCACCATCCTTCGGTGCATCCTTGGGCGGCTCTGGCTTTGTTTCACTGCGGGCATCCACTTTTTCATCGTCCTTCCGTTCTTCCCTGGTCTCGTTGCGCTTTGTGGCTTTCGGTACTCCTGGCTTTTCGAATGACCACATCTGGCAAGGTTGTTTGGAGTTCTCGCACGAGACCACCTGTATTGAGCCTTTGTCAGCGGATACGTTCTTGCATCTACAGAGTATACCTTACCGGAGTATGACTGAAACTGTGAGACCCACCGTGATTGACAGATTTGAGAACTTCTACGTCCGCGTGCAATGTGTATCGCAGACTTGTAGACTCAAAGATCCTAACAAGTATCATGTTAGCCTTGCTTTTTCTACGTCATGCTTGGCGGGATGACATACTGGTGCAATGGAGACCCTTGACTTGGCTGATTTTGATAGGGATTAATCCACCAGTAGTGCGGTTTCGCAACAGCCTTTAAAACTCGGTATTCTTTTCGACCTGATTCGGTGGCAATGCCAAGGTAAAGTTTCGTCCCCACGTTTCGGAACGTGTACCCTTTCATGGTTATATCGACATCCCACTATACAATTGGTTAGTTTGAGGAAAACGCAATAAAGAACGAATCACGAATTACTTTCTCATTGTCTGCCCCTGTGCAGGCTGTGCTGTTAACCCCAACAATAGACGATCCAGGATCGCTCGGAAAGTATGCCGCTAAGAGTCTGCCGGATGGCGAACGTAGAAAATTCTCGACGTTTACATTAGCAAGCACAACACTCTCGGCATTTTGGATGGAGTAGGTTCCCTTGGGTACGATCTGGTATGGTGCGGGGTGCTTCCAACCAGTGTTGAAAATACCGCTTTCGAGTTTGCAGGCAGTCCCGAATATGTCTTTCCATTTGTCTATGCCCCCCTTGGCCTTGATATTCGCATTGATGAACTCTATTCAATATGCGGCTGGTTAATGAAACAGGTGTGGAGACGATCGATGGAGAGAAACGTACTCTTATACTTCTTTACTGACGATTCGTCATCGTTTACTTCGGTCCATGCTTCGTGGTAAACCACATCTGGAAAGACAGAGATTAGATACTGAATTTAGGGGGAGTATGATACACGGCGCTCACTTTCTGCTGACAATTTTTGTTTCACCAGATGATTCGCAATCTGCCAGTACGACTAAGCGATATCAATCTAGTGACTTTGATCCAGAATTGA
Organism: Pisolithus albus; assembly: GCA_024613165.1. Taxonomy (NCBI): domain Eukaryota; kingdom Fungi; phylum Basidiomycota; class Agaricomycetes; order Boletales; family Pisolithaceae; genus Pisolithus; species Pisolithus albus. The sequence continues at coordinate 727,885 of JANFAB010000016.1, read as the reverse complement.
GGCATGCCCTACCATTACGCAAGGCAAGAGGATGATATAGTATCTTTTGAGACAATTAGTGTTGGTATTCCAGAAACAAACGGGCACAGACTAACGCAAAATACGGATCATCCTTTTGAAGGTAAGTTACATAAAACTCTTCGCTCGCTTCAAGCTCTTTGCTTGGCTTGGTGCTATCAATTGTTTTCTCTGGAACACCAAGCTTGGTAACGAGGGTCTCCTTCGATTTCCTTACATACTCGAGAGATGACTGGTGTCGCGGGATAAAGTTTTTGATATCCTCGAAGGTGGGTGCTCGGGCAACCGCAGACATCTTCAAGCGGGCGCAGATCTCCAGATACAGCGTGTCTTGCTGCACGATCGGGAATCAACACATGCTACGAATGGCAAAAAATTGCAAGTGACTCACGATCATGTAGTATCGGAAACCATCCAAGGGTGCAGAACCATCGCCAAGTGCCCGAGGGAAAGTATGGTTGATAAGTTCGGTGTATGCATCACGGTTCTCCTCGACCAATTTGTCGACGAGATTCTCCTGAGGTTCAGCTTGGACTGAAGGAGGGGCCGGAAACGCGGCCCCACGCGAATGCGAGGGCGGAGGTGCAGATGCAGGTGGAGCTCCAGACGGAGGGGGGGCAGGTGGAGCTTGCTGAGACCGAAGTGGCTCAGACAGATCTGCTGGCAGGCGACTTAGGATGAATTCTCGCAACCAGGACGAAGATTGACGAGGCCTAGCGAGCTGGCGTGAGAAAAAAGGGTATCTATGGTGGTGGGAGATTCGAATAATGCATACCTCGTTGTCTTTCGAGTCCTCGGTGTAGGTTCCCAGGCAGGGTCCCAGGTAAACTCACCCGTCCTAGCGAGCAATAAAGTATATTAAATGATTGAGGAAAGTCATGCGTACCTTGCTGCGTCAGCTTTAGCTGCTGTGAGAGCAGCCGAAACGAGAGATACTAGCACCTCTTCTATCTCTTCCAGATCGTCCATGGTGGAGTGAAGCTATCTGTCAGTGGTACGGTTTGAGCGGCAAAGCTGCACAGCAGGCTGCAGCACAGCCTAATCGTCGCAACCACGTGATACTGACAACATCACGTTGTGGTGGTTTCAATAATTGCTTTCGAAAATTCGACTCTCGGAAACACTCTTATATGTTTTATTACCTGTATCTGTGTTGAGTCATCTCATCGGGCATATGGCTGGAGGGGGAGTTGGATGATGTGCTAGGAGGAATCCTCACCAAGCAATTATAGCCTGTCGCTGTCAGGTCCAGCGTGGTCGAGACAGGCAGGATTCGTCACGTTGCCTGTACAACTGTTACATCTGCTCATCCGATCATGGAACTTAGAACGTACAATCGATGCAAGAACCAGAACATCAGCCTGATGCACATATAGGGAGACCGACCTTCCCTTGCATTGATATTGCTCACTGAGTAGAGCTGTGATAGAGGCGTCCTCCAGATTCTTCTATGCTAAGGGATGAAGGGTCGAATGCGAGTCGGTTTACGTAAGCACGGATTGCTGGTATGTACCTTTGTGCCCCCGTGGCGAAGCCATCAGTATCTGCTAGTTGATTGAAAAGCTAGTTAGTTTCCCGGACAATCGTGTTCATTCGACAAGTAATCGTTGTTAGTCATTTCTATTCCAACAAGTCGTCGTACACCATGTAAAGATTCCGCTGGTTTGATCAAAGTACTCGCTCTATAAGACCCAATCCTTCGCTCTCCAAAGTGGCCCTGATCGGTTCACAGATTTCCTTCGTGTATGGCGCAAGAACTCCAGGGGTGTTGATGACGCCGTCCAGTACCAGCTGGGTAGCAATACCGCAAGGAACACCGACTGTGACAGCCATAGCAGAGTGTCCGCCCGGGCTGCCATACTTTTCAAGTGTCGACGTAAGAATTTGCTGGTAGTAAAGTGGGGTTATATTTTATTCCATGCTGACGTTGGCGCTCGCTACTCACCTGAGTTCCATCCTGCCACTCCACCACGAACTTGTGCTGCAGCATGACAAGGTCACGTTCGCCAGTTTCGTACCTCATTAGCGTTTCCAGCTGTGCGCAAAGCGTGTCGAGCAAGTTCTTGCCCCTCGGCTTGACTTTCTCCGAGGAGAATAGTCCGATCCAGCGGAAGCCAGAGATGATCCGAGTACTTTCACTCTCATCCGGGAACTTGCAGACAGTCTTGATATGAGCGACGAGGGTCCTATGTGGTTGGAGATAAGCAAACCGACGCGCCCGCCTTGTATCTAATTTACCTTTCAGAGGCGTCGTTAGCACCGATGGCTCTCTGGGTCACCTCAGCCCACGTGAGATCTTCTGTCAGCCACTCCTTCTCGGTAGCATCGAGCCACCCCAGGTCGACCAGCGCCTTGATGAACTCTGGGAATCCTTGGTATCTCAATGTACCACGAACAATCGTTTCGGCTTCTGGAATGTTGTAAAACTCTCGGAATGGGACCGAGTTGCGGTTAGGGTATGCGACGAATGCGAATGCGGGAGAGATAAAGTAGGGTTTGGCGTATCCCATGAGGTCACTACCGGTGATGTCGACTTGCTTCCCTTCTGACAGATAGGATGCCGAGTTCAAAAGGGCAAGAAGAACACCGCGGGATGACCAAGAAAACTTGTATCCCAGCGGGTTCCCTGAACATTCCGGTGCCGGAAGACCGCCGCAGTAGGACAAGAACTGCTTGATCTATTTGCGTTCTATCACTACGTCGCCCGACAGGCAGCAGTTCCAAAGACCATACCTTTCCGCCTTTTTCGTGGACTTCTGATATGGTCTTGACGGCGTACAGATGATCAATACCGGGATCCAGGCCGATCTCGTTCATGACTACTATCCCCACTCTCTTAGCCTCCTCGTCAAGCTCTCTCATTGCTGGAGATACGTAGCTAGTCGTCACAACATGCGTTTTCCCTTTAATTGCGGATTTGATGACCGCGGCATGGTAAGTGTAAGGAATCAAAGATATGACCAGATCATGCGCAGCGACTTGCTCGTCAAGAGCTTCTGTCGAATTCACGTCCAAAGCGATGGCTGCTGCGTTCGGAAGGCCATCGGCGAGCGCCGCAGCACTGCTGAGCGTTCGGCACGCTGAGATGATTATTAGTCCACGTGAACAACGACAACGACTTTCAGAAACTTACCGATGGTCAACTGGTTGGTCGGATCACGTACAACGTATTCCGCACATGGTCTTGCGACGAATCCGGACCCAAGAAGAAGGATTTTACGAGTCTTCTTTCCCTCTTCCAAAGCTTTCAATGCGGCAGCTGCCCTCCCGAACACCGGGCGGATGTCCTTTCCTCGAGCAAGAATTGCACGAGCAAATTCAGGGAGGACAAAGGCACAGCGGTGGATGTTTTCGTTGTAGTATCGGGTCCCAGGCACCTTGCGTAGTGGCTCGCTGAGGTTCCTCGACGGATCCTTAGAGCACACCATGAACCCGATTTGACCAGAAGGATAGGTTGGTATGGTCGTGTATGCGTATTGGGAAGTGGGGAATATCTCGGCGGTCATGTCACGGAGCTGCGAAATGAGGGGGAGGTGCAACCAAAGGCACTCTCCCTGAGTAGAAATGTGACCACCGGGCGTGAGTGCGTCGTGCAGGAGTTGGAAGTATGGTTTTTGGAAGAGGGATTCGGCAGGACCCACAGGGTCGGAAGAGTCTGTGATAATGACATCGTATGTTGCTTCGTTATCCGCGAGGAATTTGAAGCCATCGCCGACGAACACCCTGACCTTGGGAGAGTCCAGCAGGGCAGCCATGTGAGGTAGGTATATCTTCGACACCCTGATAACCGCCTGATGCCAGGTAAGCCATGTCATTTATCGATTCACCATTGACATGAGAACACACCTCGTCTATGTCGCAAAGCACCACTTCTTCGACGCTTTCATGTTTCAACACTTCCCGTACAACGCCTCCGTCTCCGCCACCAATGACCAGCACTTTCTTGGGGTTCGGATGGCTTGCCAGGGGGAGATGCGCGATCATCTCCTGGTAGCTGTTCGCTGTATTACAGAACATTCTTCCGTTTCTACTAGGTAAGATTGGGACTCACGAGAATTCATCACGTTCAGTGCACTGGATAACACCGTCCAAGACCAAGACATTGCCATAGGTCTCTGATTCAAAGACCAGTACGTCTTGATAGAGCGATTTCTCGACATGCAAGATTTTGTTGACTTTGAGCGTCATTGCCTGGCCAGGCCATTGCGAGGAGATCTCCCTGAACCAGCCATCTGTGCAGGGATGAGTCGTCCGCGGTAACTCGCAGAGCTGGCAGTTGCGAATGTAAACGTACCTTGGATAGAGGGATGAGACAGAGGCGCCATCTTGAATGAGTTGTGTTCGAGACGTGGTGTAGACAGGAAGTTTTTCAGTTCACATCTCGCCTAATCTTATCGTATTGAGATCTAATCAGTACGGCTCAACTGCAAGAAAGCATGTCTCATGAGGCTGACTTCGGCGGGGATGCCGAGATTGTCGGAGACGGTGCACAATGAGCGGAGTTTCGACATTTTCGACTCAGCGAGTGTCGGCAACCAGACGATGATGCTTCTTACCGCCCTCGCGGAGCAGGCCAAGTTGATCAGCCACCACGTCGGTGTCCTCTCTCGCCATATTATTAGGTGCGGATGGTCGCTGCTATGCTAGATGGCAGCGCTTTTCTTTTCTCGACAGCAACTGCTTATGTTGTTAGGTGGCGGGTCGCCGTTATCACCCTCGGCTGAGAAATTACACAAGGCGCATTGACCTGTGTTGTCGTCGACGTTGATTCAGGTCCAGTGTTCAAAGGCGTCTTTGTATGTTCAACCGAACCGGGCCACGCGTACGGACGCAGTTTTCCTTTCATAGCACTGCCCGCCTTGTTCTTTAGAATACTAGGCGCACGCTCTCGTGTCCTTTCACTGATCGCCCACTCGGCCTTGTGGGCCTCTCCCCCATGACACAGAGGAACAGCCTCAGCGACATTTGCGACGTCTATATTTCCCGCCGCAAGACCGCCCAGCTTGGCAGTAGTCTGCTATATGACCCTCGGTCGTCGTGGGATTACCTTCCGCAACCAAACGAGCATTGTCCCCGACTACCGCTTCCCAAGCCCGGATCTGGTTGCTCCACGAACGCAGCACAAAAGCCCTCGAGATATGGCCAGTCCCTCCGTATCCCTCGCCCACGGAACGCCTTTATTCTCTTTCGTTGCGACTTTGTCCACCAAAGAAAAGTAAACCCGACAGAAAACGAGGATAACAACATCTCGCGCGCGGCTGGACAGCTCTGGAGCCAAATGACACTGCTAGAGAAGCAGCCATGGTTAAGAATGGCTCAGAGAGAAAAAGAGCGTCATGCGCTCTTGTATCCTAATTACAAGTACACGCCGAACCCCCTCACTTCTAGGCTGAGAAAGGCGAAGATCAGGGGTTTCAAGCTTAACCTTCCCAAGGCCATGGGACGCTCTACATTGGACGCAGCGCTGCCAGTTAATTCCCAACCTCAACCACCTCAATCACGGGTCACTAGCATCGACGACCAAATTAATTCGTACCCTCTCGCCACCCGTCCACATCCTTATCTCCCTCAAAGACGCCCATCTTCGTGCCCGCCAATTGGAGCTGCACCCGTCCTGGATCTGCAAATCCTAGAATCATGGCTGCCACCGCTAGTCTCGCAAGACGACCTCTGCCGTCGCCCCAGTCAAGTTGTCATGTACCAGTCCATGCCTACCCCTAGCGCTGTTGATCCAGCTCCAAGCGATCATATTCCCCTCCCGCAGAAAGACGGTCCGTGGTTTGGTGTTCCACAGACATCTCCATGGGAATCTACTCTCCATGAACTTCTCCAACACAACCCCGGTGGCTCCGAAATTCCTGCGGCACCTACACTGACAGACAGCAACCCGGTAGGGTGTCCAACTTCCAGGTGGTGGGGAAGCTGACACATTTTCGTCAACTGTAAACAGGTTGACGCGATTTTTTCGAAGCAGCTCGACGCCTTGAGCGACTTGGAGCATCTTAGCCTGGACCCAGGCTTCGTTAACCCGTTCCAGTTTTCTCCAGAACCTGCCGACTCCTATCCTTCCCAGGCCTCCGCCGTATCACCTTTTGTCACATTCGCTGACATGGAACTCTCCAGCAGTGCGCTACCGCCTCAGAGTGGCTCTGCTTTATTGTCCAAGCGACGTGGGGGCTTTTCCGCACCCTCCCAGTCGACCCTTGACGAGGACACATGAGCGTACGCTTACTTTAAAAGACATTCTTCGTAAGAATAAATGCACTCCGGCACGCAGTGGTGCCGTAGGTTAATGTAGCATCAATTCCTTTCTCTTCGTAACTCCTGCATGTTTGGTATTTTATGCATTGCTGCACGGTAGTGGAGGCTATATGATATGTACTCGCTCAATGGAATTGCATGGGTTCTTCGAGTCGCTATTACTACTTGCTGGCGACCACCGCTGCGTTTGTCGGCTTCACATGCTTCCGACGATAAGCATCCGAAGACTGGCCAGCACCCGCAACGCACTTGGAAAGAACCGCACACTCACCACCACATCATCCTTACACAGAATGGGCAAGAACAACAAGAAAAAGAGCAGTCTTCCTCACGAGAAGCACCTGCTTTTACCGCTTCACAGCACCGCAGCGACCACACCGGTCGTAGACACGCACACTCATCTCTTGACGACGTATTCGTGGTACAGGAGCAAGTATAGTACCGGCACGTTCAGTGATATCTACGAGTTCGTTCGCGGTCTGTATGTCGGCCGGAACGTCAAGGCGATCGTAGACGTGTGGTGCGAACCACCTATAGCGCGCGTCTGGAAGGAGCTGGCGGATTCAGCGATATCGCCAGAGGATCGTGCGACGATGTGGGGAGGTGTGGATTACTGGTTCGTGATGGGTGAGTTCCTCTGTCCTATCGTTGCGAGTAGGCCCGAGATTCATGGCTGACGACTTGATTCATCATTTGTCAGGGGTACATCCGTGCGTTGCATCTCGCCGTTTCTTGTTACAGCGTGGCCTGAATGACTCCTGGTAGTCATGAAGCAAAACATTACAACGACGAAGTGGAGAAGACGATGTAAGTGAAAGGTGTACACTATGTCATGACGACCTGGCAGGTGCTCAGGTTGGTCTTCGTCAGTCTAGAAGCCATGGCCCATCCTCGTTGTGTCGGTTGGGGAGAGATAGGCCTCGATTACCATTACGACCATTCACCACGTCAAATCCAGCAGCGGGTATTTGCTAGACAATTGCGAAATGCAGTTGCATTAAAAAAGCCTCTCACGATACACACGAGAGAAGCGGAGGAAGATACGGAACGCATATTGAAGGCGGAAGTACCGGTTGATCATCCTGTACGTTTTTCAGCTGCTAGTTTGAAATGGACTGACGGCTGATCTTTGGTCATCGAAAGATCCATATACACTGTTTTACGGACTCACCAGAATTGGCACGACGACTACTAGACCACTTCCCAAACCTCCATATCGGCATCACAGGCGTCATCTCATATTCCACTAACACGAATACCTCCGCCACTGTTCGACACATGATCTCGCGGCCGGAGGGGCCGCGATTCTTGCTAGAGACGGATGCACCGTACATGGTCCCCGCTAACATCTATGACTCGCTGTCGGAAGTCAAAGGACGACTCCCCCTCTGTCACACTGCTATGATCCCATGGGTGGCGGATTTTGCCGCTGCTAGTGGTATAGACGGGTGGGACACCGCTAGGATCATGCGGCGAGCCAACGAGAACGCTCGCAAAGTATACGGCATAACAATTAATTAATTCATCGTATGTCTACGGTTTCAACCAAGGTACCGTATTACTGAAAGCTACAGGGCGTGTTTATATGGAAAATCATGACGATGTAAACGGCATCGCACGTGTAGCGATCCCACGAATTTGGATGAGTGAACGGGTGTAAGGAGCACAGGGGCAAAACGAGCGCAGTTACAATGTCTTAGTCGAGGAAATGTGGTTCGGAATGAACTACATATCTTGCCACCCCCCAGTTCAGAAGACAGCACCTGCTTACACGCATTTAGCCTGAACAGTGCGTCCAGATTTGAACATTCCCATACCATGGAGTTCAGGTTGCTCACGCATCACCGTGCTAGAAACTGCTCGAATTGGTCCAACGTGACCGAAAGTACAGGCTCAGAGTAAATAATCAACAGACAGTGATTCGCTGTGAGCGGATAGCATTCCCGTCACTTCTCATTACACTTTCTGATCGGCTGAGGTCGCCAATATGGAGTTGTGGACATCGCGGTGTAGTTCCTGTTTCTGCTTCTCGATAAACGCTTCACGTGCTTCAAAGCTGACGGCGCCAAATATGATGTCCATTTCCTCCAAGCTACGCCCCTTGGTTTCAGGAAGAAGACTACAGGGAGGGGTTAATCGAGGCAAAAAAAAAAAAAAAACAAGATCATAGGCATACAGTGAAAAAGTGAACATGCCGCCGATGTTTATGGCACCGAACATGAAAAAGATTTTGTAACCCAAGTCGGCGAGCAAGGTGGGTGTTATCTTGGAAACGACGAAATCTGCTATGCGCGTCAGTGATGGGACGTGCCCCTAAGGATTTAGGGTACGCACTGAATAGCCATTGCGTCCCAGAGGCAACCGCCAGACCATAATGTCGCGTACGAGTGGGAAATATATCCGACACGTACACCCAGGGAAGAGGACCCCAACCTACTGAATAGAAGCACACAAAAATGTAAAGCATGGCAGCCATAGCCTCCGATGCTGGTGGGGGTTGCTGACCGGCCTGAATGTTGCCCACAGGGTGTGTCTTGAGGATAGCACCGACTATAAAGAACATAGTGCCCATTCCAATCGCTGAGATTATGAAAGATATCCTGCGACCGAGCGACTCGACACAGAGAAAGACGAAAACGATGGTAGCCAACACTTTGACGACCCCATAAATGCCAGAAGCGAGAAGGGAGTTCGTTACTCCCGTAAAGCCAATCTCGTGGTTGCCGTGAGTCGACGAGATTGCGACGAACCTAGTGAGAGACATCTCACCGAACTGAAGATTTGAGGGGCATAGTAACCGACAGAATTCTGCCCGCTCCATTGCTGGAATACGAAGAGGACGAAGGCTATGACAAATCGAATGAAGTTCCCAGTTCCGAAAAATGCTTCTCTGAGACCAAGGCCCTTGCGATCTTCCTGTTCCTCTCGAATAGCGGCTTCAATCTCTGCCATTTCGTATTGTACGACTGGAGAGTCAGGTCGCTCTTTGCGGAAGTACGCTAGAATCCCAATAGCCTCCTGGACACGTCCCTTGGAAGCCAACCAACGTGGCGATTCCTGTCTTTTGTTAGCTTACACATTGAGAGTCTTGTCGGGCTCGGGTACCTTGATCGTAAGTAATCCCAAGCATATCAGACCGGCGGGAATAAGCTGCAATCCAAAAGGAATTCTCCAAACCATCTCGCTATTGGCCAGATGGAGTCCGACCCCAACTGTGTGAGGAGAAAAGGCAAGAAGTTGACACCAGGCGTGCAAGAAAGTCAACTCACGATTGACGAAGTACGAAACCATGACGCCGCTGGCAACCATTACCTGGAAGATACCAGTGGTGCGACCGCGTACATCCTTTGGAGAGCATTCCGACACGTATGCAGGCGCGACTGCCGAGATGCCACCTATTCCAACACCAGATACGACGCGACCTGCGTATATGTACCCAATTCCTCTGCTGCCCCCCGCTACCGTGGCAAGTACCTAGTATGTATGAGTATCGGTCACTCGGGGATCAGGGGTTTCTAAATTGCGCAGGATGCTCACGGCTCCCACTGAGAACACGGCTGTGAATGCGACAAGCGTCCACCGACGACCGAGCCAAGCTATTAGAGTAGAGTGGAAGGAGGGGATCAAACTTTCGAGGAGAAGTCACGCAAGTCCGCACAAGCACATACCAGAAATTGGTGCACTGCCGAGGGCGCCGAAGAAAGCCCCAGCCTGTAGTACCGAGACTACATTGGAAGAAACTTGCGTATCTTTCGCCTCGTCAATCGTTCCGTCCGAACTCACGAGACCAAAATGGGCTTCGAAGTAAGGCTGCGAGACCACGCCTCCTGCGATACCACTGTAGCGCGTCAGAACTAAACCACCACCGCTTTAGTAAAAACCGAACGACTTACTTGTCGTACCCGAACAAGAAGATACCCCAGTACACGACGAAAGCGAGCCCTGAGCGACGTTTTAGGGAAACCGTGAAGGCGCGGGTGGACGCTACGCTTACAGTACACCCTGATGTTCTTGAAAGTATCGCCCTCCAGCATTGTGGCAAAAGCTTGGAGAGGGAGAAAGTGAGCTAAGGGATTGAGAAGGACGGCTGCCGGTACAAAGGCATCCCGGCGGATATTTCTCGAACTGCGGTCGGTCTACGCCATGATGACGGCTTCATGATACCCTACAAAGTGACCATGGTTCGATGAATGTCAAGAACATCCCACTTCTACAGCTTCCGCACGGGGTCTTTGAAGATGCGAGACGGGGTCGACTGCCAGTGCCGCAGGATCAATATATTATGTCTCTCCACCGCCGTCCGCGGCTGGTTCAGGTTATACATAGCTAACCAACGTGAGCCGAGCACCTGGTTTGAGATCTTGATATGCCATTGGAAGGTCCGGGTCGCGATGGAGACTCGAATGCCTGGACAGCCTAGAAGTAGTACTCACATCGCGTTACTCGGTTGGTTGTATGTACACCGCAAAGTGCAGACGTTATGACTCGCGGGGGTCATCCGGAGTGTCACAGATACTCCGGAACTCGTCAGCAGATGTCATCCAGGGGACAATCATGATACATTACTACTCGTCTTGCAGATGCATTATGTAGGTTCGTGGTGAATGCGTGTGGGTACATGTCTTCGAAGCGTCACTGGGTCGATAAAATGTTCGTGATGTGCCAATGGGGAATGACAGCAAGCAAACACGCTGCAAAAGAAAGCATCCACAAATATCGAAGATGGTAATGCAGCAGGTAACCGGTAATAGGCCAGGCCAGGGGGGAAAGAAAACAACAGGAGAAAAAAGAGTTCGATGACGTTGTGTCTACAGAATGGGAAAAGGTGAAACACAGATGCACGATGGAATACGTGGTTTAAAAACAAACAGGAGAGTTTGTCCGTGGTGCACGTCGCTATGCAGAGAAAATAATTAAGGCGGGGTGGGTGCGTAGGTATCTAGGAGAACCCGCATTTCCTTGATACAGTCATTTAGACGAACGTGGACCTCCTTTGCGTTCTCGAGTAGCGGTTTGATGTTCTCAGGAGTCATAGAGAGCTTAAAGTCAGAAGCCTGTCCATCCGCATCGAGCGGTTGTGGTGGCGCAGAGCGCACAGAACCAGACTTTGTAACGATAGCGGGCAATACCTGCCCTCGCGATGGCGGTCGATGTGGACTCGCCTTCAGCAGCGAAGACGCAATACTAGCCTTGGACTTGGGTCGCCGTTGACGTTGTTCGTCTTCGGCTTCTTCGACGTTCGACAGACGAATGGATCGCATAGGCCTGATAGACCGGGGAGAAGCCTCAACCCTGAGCGATATCTGTGACGACTCCGGGCCGCGAACTGGGGTAACGGGACGTAAACCGGCACGTTGCTCCGGTGGGTACGGCAAGCGCAGCTTTTTCACCTTTATAGTCGCAGTCCCGTCGACTCCCAACGCCTGTGCAGCAGTATCAAGATCAACGGCGGAGTCAATTCGATCCCAGTCGTCTTCGCCGGTCATGTTGCTACTTCGGCTTGCGCTTCGTGCTTCGCTATGGCCGTCCCGTGAGGACTCGCCAGTTGAAGACGTGCTCTTGTTCTTTTGGCCGATGCGAAATATGGATGCAAGCGAGGGACGTCGAGGAGAGGCCTTGTGATTCAAAGGGGGGCTGCCGTAAGGTGAATTCTGTTGATCTCTTACAGACCGTATTGAGTCTGGACCTGTGCTCGTCTTAGATCCTCGCCGAGGGACCTGGCCATGGGGATAGTGGTGTTGACTGTATGCTCCCAACGATGATTCGGTGCTTAACGAGGTCGTAGACGGTGGTATGGGTGGCGGAAGCGGTGGCGGCAGAGGCGGCTGTTCGGAGTGACCCCGTTTAAGCATCCTCAACATATCTCGCAGCCGACTCATCCTCCGTTTTTTGCCTTCCGTCGATCCTGCCGCCGAATCCTCGGAGGGTAGTGTGAGTGTACTGCTCATTGCATCACCCCACCGCCACCGCCGGTTTACGCCTATGTCTTCGGGCGGGAAGCAGTCCGGCACAGATTCCGCGTTGTTGAGCATGTCGCGTAATAAGACTAGCTGACGTTGACTTAAATCATGCCGACCAGTCGAGGCCCGCCAAGCTGGATTGGGAGGTCCAGACGACGAACTCCCAACAGCCGTTGACGGCGGTTTAGACTCGTCGCCTGAAAGCGTTATTGCGCGCTCGCGACCCTTGCGAATGTCACTATCACCGTGCAAAGGTGGGGCAGACAGATTTCCAGTTTGGGTATTAGCCACAGACCGCGAACCGTTACCCAACTCGATAAGGAGCTCGGCACATTCCCATGGTATTTTGTACTTGTGATTAAGAGCTTGGAGAGACGCAGCGAACTGTCTATGGTCTGACACCGCGGAGTTGGGGTTCGTGTTGGAGCGTAACCGAGAACGAGTTCTAGCAAGGGTTAGGATAGTGGGGGAGGTAGTGCGCGAGGGTGGTGCATTTTCCAACTTGGAATTTGCCTCGGATAGGAGGTGCTCATATGTCGACCGCAACTCCTTAAGCTCTACACAATATAATGAATCGCTATGAAATAGAACGTTACCGTGCAATCACTTACTGTCAACGCTAGCAGCAAATTCTCTGACCATGCCGAGATCACGTTTCAATCCAATCTGGGCTTGAGTGATTCGCGCAGGAATCTTCAGATCACCCAGCGAATTTCGTCGAGGGACAGACGGATTCGGGGTGGGGGCCTGGGTGGTGCGACCCAATGAGGCTGACTGTGGTGGAGAAGATGGAGATTTTGGAGAAGAGCGACTAGTAGCCATAGGACTAGAACGGGGGGTGAACGAGGTAGGCAGGCTGCTGGAGGGAATGATAAATGATTCCAAACCATCGCTGATGTTTTGTGGGGGAGAGTGCGAACTAGCTTTTCCATTGATTGTTCGAGGAGGCGAGGGCGGTTGAAGCTCTATTGGTGGCAGAAGATCTGGTAATCGTGTATCGCCCTGCTGTGACTTGTTCCGTTCATTCTGAGGATATGAACCAGATGGTAAAGGAGGAAGCGGGGTGACATCTGCTGTGCTTTTCCTCTTCCTGTGCTTCTTCGGGCCAATCAAGCTGATCTTCCGCACATTTCCCATGAAGGATCGACTGCCTTCTTGAGCCTGAACGTCGAGCTCCTCCAAACTCTCTGTCGGTGTTGGCGTCGAAAATACCCTCCCTGATGCCCGACCGGTTGAAGACCCATACGATGCATGTCTAGTCCCTGTCCCAGATGAAGGTGGGTATTTGCCATTCGGAACTTGCATCGACGTGGGCCGCCTTGCATTCGCTGACAAGGATGGTTTCGTCGAAGATGACTCTACCGTCTCGTTGTTACTATTCGGGTCAAATGGCCGGCCCAGTTTCTTCCGCGATAACTTGCTACTCGGGGTGGATGGTACCGACACGTCCATTCCGGACTCGGAGCTGAAGGCCGTGATGAGCTTTTCCAGGCTCTTCTCGTACTTGAGCTCGGTTGGGGGCGGCGGCGGCGGAGACCCTGACCCAGGGGCGCCGCCAGGACGAAAAAACCAACCCGACCGGGTATTAGTGCCGCTGCTGGTGGAGGGTACAGCAGCAGGCTGGAAAACTGTGCTCGGCGGGCGAGGAGTGCCTTCTTGTTCGTGATTACCACTGAGCTCGTGCGCCACAACCTCCGCCGGGCCTGTGCTGGCCCGTTTCCTTCTAACACCCCATTTCTTTACAGACCCGATGCGAGAAAGGAGAGGTGTCTTGTTACTACTAGGAGTGGCTTCTGCAACTGGTGGGGGAGGCGGAGAGGAACGTTCTGGAGTTGATGGCGGTAAGGGTGGTGTGGAATCCCGTTGCTCTTCTATCAGTTCAAAGACATTGTCGTCTAAATTGGGAGGGCGAGACTTCTTCCTGAGTCTTCGACGTTCGCGGTGTATGGGAGGACTTGGAGGGAGCATCGATAACGACGGACCGGATGCAGTGGGTTTGAGTGCTAGATGGGACGTGGACATATATCCAACGGAATTCCGACCGCTTGTCGTAGGTATCGAGAAGACAGAAACACTGGGAGATCGGGGGAATGGCTCTACCGTATTGTGCAATCCTTGTGGGAGGGCCGGGACGGGGGGCGGTGGTGAGGACTTGCGATGCAAAAGAGAGCGACTTCTGGTGGTGACCGTCCTGTCTTCTTCCTTCTCCCCGAAGCCGAACTCCCCTTCGTCGTCGGACGAGTCAACGTAAGCATCTTGTCGGGATCGTTTGGACATTGGAGTGTTATTTTTCTCTGCGTCTTCAAAGTCATCGTCCCAGTTGTCATGGTCAGCGGGCGCTTTGTGGCGAGAGGGTGTGCGCATTTTCCGAGAGGTGGACTGGCGTTGAGCCGGTGAGTCCGTCTTATCCTCGAAATCGTCGTCCCAATTCTCGGCCTGCGTTACGAAGCGCTTGGTTGGCGTCGAGGGACCCGCCTCTGCCCAGTTCCGGAGTTGGACGTGTAGACCTGCTTCAGACGGGTGCTTCCTATCTTCTAGTAGAGTCATGATGCCCGGCTTTGTAGCCGAGGAGCATTCTGCATCCCAATCTTCTGAAAAGTGGGAGCTCGCGACAGACAGACGAGGTTCAGTCATAGCGTGTGCCATCTGCATAGCTGCCCTTCCACCGGCCTGAGAGAATTCAAAGTCATCGTCCCAGTTCTCGGCTGGGGCTGTAAAAGAAGGGATCTCATTAGACACGTTCCACGCACGAATGTCGGTGCATCGACTACAAAGTGAAACTGGGATACCTAATGGGTGATTTCGCGAGCCCATGCGCGTTCGGGGACGAGCAGAAGCTCCGTTCTTCAAAGGCGTTTGTCTTGATCGTCGTCGTTAAGAGTGAAGGAGTGCGTTCAGCAGTAGGAACAAACTTATGAGGGGGTACGTCGATGTTGATATTTCGCTTGTGCAACGAGACTTTTCGTCGGCCATTTATGTTTGCCTTTGCTTTGACGTCGAACATCAAATCAACTGGCAATCAAAAGCAGTTTCTTATTTTACGACTATGGAACTGACATCCTCCAAAGCGAGGAGCAGGACATGTGCTGTCCACGGCTCAAAGGAGTGCCAACGCTACTCAAAGAATAACAGGTTGGTGGTCACTGGAGACACCGAATGGGCCACCACCGTGGTGGAGCTAGAGCATCAGATCCTGGCTGCCATGTCGCCGTGGCCTCGGCGCGATGACTTGGATTTCAACGCCACGCATCGACGCCAACCTAGGCCACCACCCACTAGCCGCGATCGTGGTCCTCCATACAGACCAGGACACGTCATCTTGGGGACCTTACGTGCTACGTGTAAAAGCGATGACTTGGCATACGACACGACTTGCTTTATGCCTGAACAGTGCCAATCGCTCGACAGAAGGTATACCGACGTGAAAGAGAGAGCCCTGCCATCGGACGCGATTGAATTCTTATTCGATGAGATGGTCACGTGTCATAATACCACGTGATCGGATCGAAATCGCGAATCGGAACGCGTATTTACGGTGTGTCCCGCAAGTACTGCCAGTCAAAGGCCAACTGGTACGTTTCTCACCTAATCTCTTCACAAGTGACCCCGATGTCTCCCATACGAACAGTGCGTACACCGATTACCGTTCTTGATACACTTAGACAGAATGTTGCAATAGCAATGGACTCGTCTCATCCGTTTCGTCGCTGCAGAGACATCACAGGTCCATATTGGACAGCCAGTCGACCCCACCCTCGATGGTGAGACAGACTTATCACCGCAGGTCTGTACTCAACGGAATACAGTCGGGCTCGCTGCTTGGAACAAGAAAGTCATTCGGGCACATGAGATCTTGGGGTCCGCTCTCGACCCTGGCGCGCAACTCACGAATACCGTACTTACGGTCAAAGAGTTGCTATCACCCCTCTCGAGAGAGGAGGTGAAGACGGTTCGCTGCCTTGGTCTCAACTACACCGACCACGCTGTGGGAATACCCGTTATTTTTCTGAACGCGGTAGTATACTAACGGTGGCCATCAGGCAGAGGCTAAAATGGCAAAGCCCCCGTAAGCAGTTTATCTCGCGCATGTCGTCAATGTGCACACTTAGATGTGTATGCAGAGTACCGATCCTTTTCTATAAGCCTTTAGCGTCCATCATTGGTCCCAATGCTCCTATCTTCATCCCAAGGGTTGCACAACCGGTGGAAGATCACCTTCCGGACTATGAGGTCGAATTGACCATCGTGATCGGGAAAGCAGCTAAGAATGTCTCCGAGGCTGACGCACTCGACTACGTTCTTGGTTATACAGGGGCAAACGACGTGAGTGACAGCCTGCCTGCTTGTTGTGGTGTTGGCATTATGGATCCTGTTAGGTCTCTTTCCGGAAACATCAAATGACGACGTCGCAGTGGGGCTTTTCCAAGAGTTTTGGTTTGTCCATTCTTGTGTCATTCCACCGAGTTTTTCTAACGTCTTTATTTCCAACAGATAACACTACACCTCTCGGTCCGTGTATCGTCTCAAACAACGCCATCCCCGATCCTCAATTCATTCCCCTCACCTGCAATCTCAATGGAAAAATGCTTCAGAACGGGAACACCAAGTAGGTCGATACTACACATATACACCGCACAGTCTCTTATTCACTCGATGTACAGGGATCAAATCTTCAACGTTCGCAAAACAGTCGCTTTTCTCTCACAGGCCACGACTCTCGAACCTGGTTCGGTCATCTTGACCGGAACCCCCGCTGGAGTTGGGTACGTACGGAAGCCCCGGGTTGTTTTGAGAAAAGGTGATGTAGTGCATGCTTGGCTTGGCCACGGTATAGGCACACTTGTGAATCCCGTTGTGGAGGAGTGGGTAACACGTGCCAAGTTATGAGCCCGTCGACTTGCAGTACTCCTTCAATGTATCGCGGAAATGTATGTATATTTTTCAGTTTGTTCAAGCTGGTAACCGGGTTGTCAGCAAGCCATCCTCAAGCTCTGTGAGCCAAGTAATACACTGTAAGCTCCCGGTCCCATGCCGTTATGTTCCTGTCACCCTCGGAAACACCAAGGTCAAGGCCGAGGACCGCTCAACTCATCTGCTCTTCGAGTAGCTTCATCGAGTATTTTGTGAGTCGTCCGTGAGTAACGGACACAACCCCCGTGTGCCACGGTTCTAAGGCAATCAACGCACATCCAAATTGAGCGGGGTGGACGCGTAAAGGTCGAGACTTCTTCGACCGTGGGTATCGGCGAGCATGGCAGGAGAAGCTTAGCCAACGCACAACAATGTTGGGACTTACACCTCTAGATCTCCCTAGACTCACGTGAAAGCGACATTTGTTTTACCACAGCATTGTTATTAAAGTGTTGGCGGTAGCCATTGATATGGATGAGTACATGTAGAAGAACCACGGATCCCAGTCAAAACCAGATATGATAACACATTCTTCGGGAAGTCGGTCATTGCATGTCATAAGTGATCTTAGCGGGGCATCTAGCAAGTCCGTTATGAGTGATGCAAGCAATTGGAAAGGAAAAAAAAATTCAAACCGTTTCTCAACACCCTTATCGGAGGCAAACACCTGTTAGGCGCAGTTTCTGGAGAAATACAGCATTTAACTCACATTCTCCTTCCAGGCATATTGGGCAGCCAGTTCGGTCAGACCAAAGGCTAAGACGACATCGTACTCTACGATATAATAACCTCCATTAGAGATATCTTGAGGTATTTATGAGTTGGCCGTTGTCAACGACGTTGCAAAGAGTGGAATAGGATCCTGCGTAATCGGTTTCAAAATCGAAATCAAGGGAAAAGCTGTCCAGAAGTACCTGCATCTACATCCGTCCATCGAGGGCGTGGAGAGCTACCCTTGTAGCAAAGAATTGGGTCTGCCAGATATCGAAAATCAGATCTGTTGGTAGAGGTTCTATTATAAGATCGACGGAATTCTTTTGTCTCTGAGACTTTGGTATCCTTGCGAGTCTAATGAGTCTTGCGGATGAGGAGGACTAAGCGAACAACACACCTTCGGTAAAATGATATCAAAAGAGTTGGGCAAGCGTTGGTAGCCATCCACGCTGCGGAAGACTTGTGATGAGCGTTGGCGATGCTCCTGATCATTGGAGTCATATGTGGGATTGCATCTAACACCGCACGCATATTTAGAGACTCGTGCGGTGACGGAATGATCAATGAAATAGGATACACCACCGTCCGCGACAGCTTTGTTGCTAAGAATGAGAGAATCAATAGGAGAGACAAAGACTTGGGATTTTCATACTCACACGTTGCTATCCGGACGGAAGAACTTAACCCCCAAGGTTTTCATGGAAATCTCGATCTGGCTAAACAGCAAGTCACTGGCTGCAAATCCTCCAACCAGAAAAACGGTCTGTAACATATGTCAAGAAACTTCAAACTGGAATTACAAAACTCACAGAGATCGTTTTCTTTGCTGTCCTGCGCTGTTCTTTGATAGCATTGACAATACAGTCTATCGAGGGTTTAAAAAATCCCACAACGTCTTCCCTAGGTGAAGAGATCACAATCTTGCTTGGAGAAACACCACGCAGTAACATACTTCTCTAGCCTGACTGATCCCTTAAACATTCCAAGTTTGGCGTCTTTTTCCATGGAGTTGGACGGAACAAACAGTGGCCTATTATTGCGGAACGTCAACTTGGATTGTTTATCAAATGCGTTGACGATATATTTGATGTTTTCCTGGAATTTCGAACCATTAAGACGATCTAGAAAAGGCGCGCAGTCTCACTAAGCGACAGCAGGGAGAAAAGAATATATTTACTTTCGATGAAACACCGTGCGCGGTTGGTGACATAGATTGAGCCTTGAAAGAAGCCTATACCACATATCGTCAGCATGTCAAAACTACGAAGATTCAATAGGTTTATCAATTTACATTGAGCCGCAGCTATTTCCTCGAATGCGTTCTTCTCCTTCGCAGCCAAGTTTCGACTGTAGGCACTGATATCGATTGTTCCTCCTCCGGCATCTACAATAAGCACACCTTCGCCTCTCTAACATCAGAGGTCAAATCTCACTTGAAGAGATCCAACGAGAAAAGATTTACCTCCATCTCAGGTGTCATTAACCCTCTTTGGATGCAAAGATGTAAACTAGCCTCTCCCTCCGTCACAAAGCGAATACGAGCGCGCCCAGCATCAGTGTCCGGGACCAACTTGGCACGGACAGCAGCCTGACGCATCTGCGCCTGCTGCGAACCTTCCCACCCGTTGGGATGTGTGAGGATGAAGTCGATAGCGTTATTTCGGTCCATCGAGACCAAAAAGTCGGGCTGATTGGGAAACGTTTCTTGGATGTATTTGCGCGTGCAGTCATACAAGTATTCCATGAAATCGACAAAGATGTCGATAACTGTCTTATTTGGTGGTAATGGAGTGATGTGATCGGCGGCGTCGGACGTTGCAGATGACTGGGGCCGAAGATGCATTTTGAACCTGTGAATTATGAAGTTCAGGAGTGCGGAGGTGCGGTCGAGACAAAAGGTGACTCGACCATTGGACCTTTGTCCAGTTTTCAACCTCGTCAGGTTCAAAATCTCCCAGATCATCGATCCCGGTTGCACAGACTCTGCCTTGCTTATCGTAGTAAATTACCGTTGGGATCTTGCAATTGCCACCTACGTGCCCCTGATGAGGAAATCTGATAGAAAAGGATCGGTCAAACAAGCGGTCAGAGGTTGGAGGAAAACGATCTGTACCTCGTGACAGGGTATATTTCTGGGATTTCTCCTGGAGTAAGGATACTACAACAGACGTCATTAACTATCACTGAATGACTTGGATTACAGTAACGAACCTATATGAAACGCCACTGTAGGTTGTGCCGATATCGAACGCAATAACTAGTCTTCGGGATTTACCCGTGTACGGAGAACGTGCTAGTGGTGCCATGGTAGAAAGAGGTGCTGTTGGTTTACTTCCATGATGAACCCAGATATACGATTTCTTCTCCGCCCGTGAGCGCGCAAGCCATGATAGGCGCTGCGTTCCTTGTGCGGTTAGAACTTAGGCCCAGGGACCCTCCCGCAACCCATCAGGTTCCGTCCCATGTGTGATCAAGGGACGGCATCCGCGTGCAGTGTGTTTGCATGTATTGGTACTACGTCAGCTTAACTTTATCCTCTGGCGGGATAAGTTGGGCCGAGTTTGAAAGAATGTTCACCATACACACGAGCACTCTGCACTCGGATGCCGTCCCTCATACCCTCCAACGGCAGGATGGGACTGGGCCTGGCACAGTGGCAATCCACATGTAATGGCTCGTCGTTACAAGCAGCCCATTCTGGAAATTTCCGACATGCTCGGAACAGACTTGAAGCCGGACCAATCAAGTTGTTATCACATTTGACAACTCCTGTATATCCTTTTGATATCTGCCACCGGTGGCAGAGCCACTTGCCAAGGGGCATTTAATGGAACGTTCACCGCGAACCTTGTAAACCTTGATAAGGGTAACAATGTGCAAAGTTTAATGGCGAGGAGATAGTATGTCCAAATTCCACTGTCCGCGCTCATCGATGAACCTCTTCACCTGCGCTCAAGGAGTTGAAGAATACGATGCTACCGGAGAACGCGGATTACTTATTGAAACATCAGAGAAGATATGCGGCGGGATTAAATTTGCTTACCGTCTATAGGCACCCTTGTAGCGGCGGAAATAGAGGCAACTCAGCCAATGAAATTAAATCCGGATGATGATTAGGTTAAGTTGGGCGCAGCGATGTGAAGTGTGGAATGATGAATTCAGTCTTTGTGATGTTCCGACGGCGATGAACGTACGATATGGGATACCTTTGAGCTGCGGAGAGAATGGGACCTGTAAACCCCTGAGGCGATTGGTCTGATGGAAAATATCGGGTGCTGATAAGGTCCGATTGCGGGAGGCTAAGTTGGCTGGCGTCTTGGAGCCAAGCTGGCCACAACATCACATAGGCACCCATATCATGGTCCAGGCGGCACCCTCATCCCATCAGTCTTCGATCCCCCACCTCTCTCTCTTACTTATCAACGGAACAAATGCTCTGGGGGTTGGGGCCATCGAAAGACGGAGAGCAATCGAGGGCGCCGCGAAACGAACGAGGCGATAGCGGTGCAGTGGTGATCGCTGGCAACGAGTTGTCGCTCACAGCGAATGCTGCACATGGAAGTGGAACTGGAACTAACGCCGGCTACGGTGATGACGGCAGATACGGTTCATCGACACGATCCTCTGAGCGGGCATCGTCCGACCGTTCTTCAGAATCCGATTATCGGGCCAAGTACAAGGAACTGGAGCGCAAAGAACGGGAATCCCGCAGACGGTATGAACAGCAGCTGGCAGAGAAAGACCGTAGGTTGCAAGATATGAAGTCTCGTCAACAGGCCATGGCGCAGGAGGAGTGGAAAGCGAGGGAGGCGTTGAATTCAGAGGTTCAACGGTTGAAATCCGAACTTAACTGGACGCGAGCACAGTTGAGTCGCCACACGCAGGAGAATATGTTATACAAGGACGAGATACGTCGAGCGGAGACGCAGAATGAGGAGACGAAGAGACGTTTGGAAGAGAAGGCAAACGAGCTGAAGGGGGCACAGGCGTTTCTTAAACATGCCAACATGCTGTCTGGCGCTGACGTGATCTCGCTGGTCGACAGGTTGAACTCAGAGGTTTATCAGGGAGCGGCGTCCATGGCTGACGCGTTCGAGTTTGAGGGAACGAGCCGAAGGATCGACGACGCGGAGTGGAAAAGGGCAATGGGTGCCGCATCCAAGACGATCGGTGGAGAGCTGATGCGGGCTCTCATTGCACAGCGCAGGATGGATAAGGATGACTACGACCCCATATTGGTTCAGTATGCGCTTCAGACGTGTTTGACCTTCTGTTGCTTCAAGATATGCATATCTTGGGCACCTGAAGAGGAGAACAGTCAATTTCTTAGGGGCGTTTATTCCGAGATCCAGAAGAAAGGTTCGTAAATGATTTCAATCACTGGTTGCATGATGTCTTGACTGTGTCTGTATCGAATAGAGGATCAGGTTGTAGCAGGAAGATGGCGAGCATTGACTCGTGCTCACATCCGAGAGACCAGAAACCCAGAGGCGGAGACGAAGCAGATGATCCGTGAACTCTGTGCGGTCTTGATTGTTGCTGGTTGCTCCGACAAAGAGCTGTCGACAGAATTCGAGAAGGACTTGCTAGAGATCACTACCCTCGCAGTCCGAGTACAGGCAGCTATAGGCGAGTCAATCACGTCCATGGACCTCGAGCCCTACATCCTGCCACCGGGGATACCATTTGACGCTGCTCGTATGGAGGAAGAGGGCGGAAGTCAATTGCAGGGTAAAAAAACTGTCGGGTGTACTGGACTCGGTTTGACCCAGTTAGTCAACGGGGATAGAACGATATTGGTCAGGGCGAAAGTCTTATTAGATTCAGCATTGTAGGTAGCCTAGGTCGACCTTCGTCTCTCTTGTATGCCATCCAGATCGCTGTATATTACGTTGAAATTAGGGTCTTGTTTTCGATATAGATATTACTTGCTGATCCTTGTATTACAAGGTCCGCGCTGGAGCATTGGCCTGCTGATCATTCATTCGTGAGTAGTCGACTGACCTTGCTACGTCGCTTAGTTGATATCATGGCGTGTTTTCCAGCAGATTTTCCTTAGGCCGTTGAAACTGCAACATCCTCTCACCAACCGTTCTAATTTGACCTCGCACAAGAATGAGGTGGTCCGACATTGTACTGGATTCAAAGCTGGACGTCTCAGATACTAGTGCGGTTTGACATCTGCAACATACCATGTCCAGTTCAGAGGAAACAGTAACAACAACCGTGGTACCATGTCGCCAGCTATGCGATTCCGTCGGCCTTTGGGAAACTCGGGATCTCGATACTCGATGAGAAAGCGGGGAGCCGGCAACAAGGCAGGATCGCAGGATTTGCCATCGAAATTGGTAAAGAGGATATCTGACTGTGTTACTTTTTGAAGCGAGAGTATGATCTGTTGCAACGTTGAACGACCCCTCTCCATCAACAGGTCAGTACTTATCACAGAGGTCGGCAATGTCAAATATACCAAACGAGTCTCAATTCACGAGTTCGTCGCCTGGTTCTGAGTGTCTTGAACATCGTGCAAACCATGAAACGCCCGGCCCCGAAGATATGCAGGGCAGCAGTGGGCCGGAAAGCTGCGGTGGTATGTTGATTGCAGGCATCGATCGCGACCGTCGTTGTCGTGCGGAGCCGTGGACCGTGGTAGATCTCGTCGGTGAAAATGGTGTCTGGCACTGTAGTGCCACGTTACCGGGTTGGCATCGACAGCTGTGCTTGAATCTGTGGAAATTCCTGTGGATGTGAACATCCCCACACATTACATGGTGTGTACCGTGTTGCACTGGACTCCAGCACATGCATCAATAACTCGTACCACCTACCGCCTAGTGCACCTCACAGTTTCGCCGGACTGAAGGTTCGACGCTAGAAAGCATTACCTTCCGAACGAACAGGCCTTGGTAAGGTTCATTACTTTCACTACTTCCAAGACTCGGTAAGCGGAGTAAGAGTCGCCGTAGCGAGTCGTTATCCGGGCGGTCTGCCGTTGAGCGCTTGAGCAATACCCCGAGGAAGCAAGGAGCGCTGCAATAAGCCTAGCACGGAGTGACTACACTGTATCCATGCAGATACATTAGCTATAGAAACCTTGGAAAGCTGAAGCTAAAGGTCACCGTCTCATATCTTCTTCACCTGAGATGTCTTGTAATTTGAGTGATCACCAAATGGCCAAGGACTGCAGAGGGAACTGGGCTGGTCGCCACGCGCAGGCGAGTCAGAGCCAAAGTACGATGGATTTTACAGAACAATCTTTGGTTCTCATACAAGACACGTATTGTTACATTTCAGACACCAGTACAGAATCACCTTGCTCACATCACTCCAAACCTACACGTTCAAATTTGAATAGCTGGAAAGGGCTAGGTTCCAAGAACCGGCTGATGAGAATCTGGACATATGTTATAGATAATTGTCCCCGTTTGTGGGAGAAGGGATGGACTATACCTGATCTGGATCTGCAGTTTCGTCAGGTGACGGAGCAGTCCATCCAAGGTATAAAAGCGGGCCAACTGCTTCCCTCTTTTCAATGCTAAGCACCACTATTAGTATTCAACACCTCCGGGTACTAAGCACCAGTAACTTACGTGTATGCATCCTGAGCTTCTTTGTAGCGGATGAGCCACACCTCAGCAGGTTCGTTTTCGAAGGCAAAGACACGATTCTCTTGATCACGTGTGACCCTCTTCTCGACCAGGATGACATAGGCGTTCGCCTCTACGTCGACCGGTACGATGGTAAACTGCAACACAGTTAATTACATCCTCGCAAATAACGTACAACATGAACATTACCTTGGGAGGCACGATGTCAGGGCGAAGGACCACAACTGGAGCAGGAGGTGGGGGGTAAATGGCAGGTACAAAACGGGAGACACCGAGGTATTCCTTCTTCCCCACATTAGTAATGTGGTACTGGCCATAGACAAGCTTGTTTGCCATGTTGAAGATAATATTCGTGTGGCTTGGTTGGGGAAACGCACTCGTTGCTGGCCGCCTTTTTATACTCTAAGGACTGGGTACCTTCAAAATCATAGGAAAGTCGTGGATTCCGCCAGCAGGGTCATGAGGCCACATTCATATTTGAAAACTACCCCATTAGACAAAGTTCTGATGGAAAGTTCTGAGTATACGAGGAGATGGCTTCATCACATACCAAGATGGAGAAATCAATGCGAAGTCAACATACAGAATAACTTGAGCGTCAATTTGCATTGCATATTGCGGGAACCGGAGACAGAACGAAGTGCAAAATCAGTCCCGGAACGGGCGCATCCATACACTTTTGTGCGTGTTGGTGTCTGCGCCTGCTGCTCCACAGATATGCGATCTGAATTGGCACTGATCCAACTTCGTTCTTTTCATATTGTGGACGTCTGCAGGTCACGGAGCTCCGAAGGTGGTAACCACAGTTCCGACGTAAACTTTGAGAGTCGTGTTTTGGTTTAATCTTCACGACATGCGCACGTCTTTCAATTGAGACAGACCCGTATGAGTGTCATGCACAGCAGACGGGACGGACTATGCCACAACGGCCACCACAGTAAGTCCTCTGGACATCGGAAGTGTTGAACCTACCGGCCTTGGCATTGGCAGCAAATCGAGTCCCAATCCCCAACTCATGTCCTCGGGCTTGGTCCAGCGGAGAGTCAGGCTTCTACACGGCGTAATTACAGTAACCATAATCCCATCGCTTTGATTCGTGAGTCGATAGTTTCCGCTGGTCGGCGTTTTCGATGGCAGAGTGGATTTCATCTTTGCGATTATCTCGCCATCTGCCGTGCAACATGGTTGGTGACCTTCTGTTCTAGTCTGAGATGTGACATGGCGAATTTGACCGTCGATTCCAATAACTTTCGAGCTAAGTAGAAGGACAACTATTCGAAATTTGTTTGCTCAGCGCCCTGGAACGTGCCCTAGATATAGTTGAACTCACATAGTGCACTAAACGCCAGCAGCAGTAAGTTCCCGGGCCATGCGTCCATCTAGCGCGCTCGAGACATAGTGTCGGCACGGGCCTGCCAAATGGCACATATCATATGAGTGAAGGGGCCAGTCACGACAGAGCTCATCACAATTTCAGTGATAGATTTGAGCGGGGTAACCACTGAACGCTGAGCCTTGGGGTCCTCCTGGGCCGAGGAATAGTGTAGGGCCCTGGGCTCGTTTTGGAAGTGTAAGTGGCGGTCCAGCACAGCAACTGCACGGCAACTTCCACAGAAGGTTTCAGGCATTTTGTCACGGAGAGGTTTCGCACTGTACAGACACTCGAGTGCCAAGTTCAACCACAAACATGTTCCAGCCAGGTCCAGGGAATGAGCGAACACCTCATGTTCTTCTGTTACGCTGAGGACACCACGGCGGGGAGAGTTAACGATAACATCTGGTGGCCTTTGATATATGATATGCGATTCTTGGCAGCCCCTTCCCTTCAAACACATATGACTGTACGGAACCCACGATGCACGAACGTGCGGGCTCAGCAAGACATTTATCATCCAGCCTGGAAGGATCGAGTTTACTCCTCTGTCCAACCACTGGCTTTCCCAAATTTGCAATCCGGGTTGGCGCTCTAATCTTGTCCTTTTCATATTGTCATGCCTGATGCTGATTTTGGAGCACGGCCCTGGACATCAGGCCACAGAGGAAGTTTCATTGGTGTGCACAGAACATCCCATCGGGGCTTGCTTGCTTTTCCAGTGATATTTGACCTGCATCACAGCTCTCACTACTGTCAATGGGCTTCCGAGGATCGTTGCAGGTATGTAATTCCCTGAGGAAACCATGGTGTTCCGACGTCGGTTCTCCCCCGAGTCAAGAATTCCACCGTGAGCCGCATACGGGATGGCTCCTGTGACCACCGTATTCTGGTGTTCAGGGCCGCAAAATTATTTTCATACCTCGCACCATTCATGAATAGTTGGCTGACCTCGTGCACTTCGGTGAGTTCAACTACAAGTGTCTAATAAAACGCATTCCACCCGAACTCATCAGATGAGCCAACGCGTTGTGCTCTTCTGTTATGCTGCGGACACCACGACGGGGAGAGTTGGCGACTATCTGGCGACCATTGATACGAGATTCTTGACAGACCTTCCCTTCAAACCCATATGCTCGTACGGAACCCACGATGCACGAACGCGCGGAGCAAGACATTATCATCCAGCCAGGAATGATCGAATACATGCCTCTGTCCAACCACCGGCTTCTGCAAATTTGCAATCCGACTTGGAGCTCTAACCTTGTCCTTTTCATATTGTCATGCTTGATGCCGATTTTGGGGTATGGCACTAGGCACCAGGCCACGGAGGATGTTTGTTTAACGCGCACGGAACATACCATCGGAGCTAGCTTGCTTAGTTCGAGCGACCTTTACAAATGACCTGCATCATCTCCCACTGCAGTCCGCGGGCTTCCGAGAATTGCTGCAGGTTCACAGTTCCGAGAACATAAAAAGGTGTTCAAACGTCGGTTCTCCCCTGAGTCAAAGAACCCACTCTTATCTCCAAGATGCATCACCTCCTCACTGCGAACGGTTCCAGTGAATTCTACATTACTTCTGTGGAGTGTGGGCAGTGTCTTGGCGATGCAGGATGCTTCAATCCCCACCTAATCGTCGTCGTTGATCCCGGTGTTCAGAGCCCCAAAGTTATTCCGACGCCTTGTAACTTTCATGAGTAGTTGACTGACCTTCTGAGTTTGCTTAGTTTACTGTCACGGCGGCCGGCGGGGACAACACCTATACCATCAAGGTCAATGGACTTTTCATCCGGGGCCAAGACGATCGTGTTTATTCCTTTGAAGATGGACTTGCTGAGGAGTGGGTTATCATTCCCGGGGGAGTTGATGGAGCATATATGTGAGTCCCTATTTTCATGACCGATTAGACGAGCAGATGATGATATGGCGATACTTAGCATCCAAAGGAAGGCTGACAATGCAGCGTGGACCGCTCCTCCCCGTCCAAACTTACCTGACCCCCTGCAAGTATGGCTCAGTGGCACTTGTCTCGCATTTGGGGGCACTTACCATGACGTGTTTCCAGCAGATTCTCCTTAAGGCCCTTGACACTGCGACGATTTCTCACCAGCTATTCAGATTTGACCCTGCACGAGAGTGAAGTTGTCCAGGCGGATTTGGTACCCGTGAACAAGCATAACATAAAGCGTCGTAAATGGCCTGTACTCAATTAACTGAAACCCGAACGTACATCGTACCGTTATGAAACATGCCCGTTTCTCAAATACTCGCGCGGCTTCACGACTTCGCCGACATACCACGTTTCCGATATCCACTTTAAGGGACATATTAACAACGGCTGTGGTACCCCTGCCGACAGCTATGCAATTCCGTATACCTTTGGGAGGCTTGGGGGTCTCGATGCTAGCAATGGAGAAGGGGGACGAGCTGGCAATAAGCCAGGATCGCAGAATGTCTGCCATCGGCTTGGGTAAAAAGAGTAACTGTGGCACGGAGTTGACCTCGGTACATCCGTGTTACTTTTAGTATGAAGATCTGATCTGTTGCAACGACCCCACTCTTGGCCCTTCCTGCATGGAGGGGCGGGTCGGCAAGTCGAATATACAAATCGAGTCACCAGAAGATGTACGGCACTGGTAGATGTGTCGGTGGAGGTCGTTTTCATGTCACGCCAGCTGGAGTAGCGACGACGGTGGAAGCGAACGACACTGCGTGGTTATACAGTACTAGTAGACCGCAATACTTCTTAATGCAACTATACAAACACATGTTTAGAACGTGGCGGAGATGAGTATGGCAGACGGGGCCGGGTGCAGTGGTGCTACGGATCTACTCGGCTCGGCCTCGAGCAGAGAGCACCGATCGATATTGATCGATTGATCCGTGCTCGCGGTGGCTTTGCCACTTGCCTCGGAGGCAAAATGGATTTTCAAAATCGCCTCGAAAACACGGCGGCCGAAGCTGCACGGACCTTCATTGAAGTCATATGTATCACATACACTTGAAGAAGAGTTGAAGGTGAAACCCGAAGAACTGCACCCGAAGAACTGCAGAGGGGACTGGGCTGGTCGGCACGTGCAGAAGTCAAAGTACGATGGACTTCACAGAACACTCTTTGATTCTCATACAGGACACGTATTGTTACATTTCAGATACCAGTACAGAATCGACTTGTTTACATCACTCCAAACCTACACGTTCAAATTTGAACAGGTGGAAAGGGCTAGGTTCCAAGAACCGGCGGAGGAGGATCTGGACACATGTTATAGATAATTGTCCCCGTTTGTGGGAGAAGGGATGGACTTCACCTGATCTGGATCTGCAGTTTCGTCAGGTGACGGAGCAGCCCATCCAGCATATAGACCCGGGCTGAATCTTTCCCTCTTTTCGATGCTAAGCACCACTGTATCAGCATCTGACTCTTGTGGGTGCTAAGCACCAGTAACTTACGTGTATGCATTCTGAGCTTCTTTGTAGCGGATTCGCCACACCTCAGCGGGTTCGTCTTCGAAGGCAAAGACATGATTGTCTTGATCACGGGTGACCTTCTTCTCGACCAGGATGACATACGCGTTTGCCTCTACGTCGACTGGCACGATGGTAAACTGCGGCACAACAAGTTAATCGCGTCCTCGTGAATAACGTACACGATGAGCATTACCTCAGGAGGCACAACACCACGGCGAATGACTACAACTGGAGCAGGAGGTGGGGGGTAAATGTCGGGTCCAAAATGGGAAACACCGAGGTATTCCTCCTTCCCCACATTAGTGATGCGGTACTGGCCATAGACGAGATTTTTTTGCATGTGGCTTGTTTGGGGAAAGCACTTACAGCTGGTCACCCTTTTATACTCTAAGGACTGCGTACCTTCAAAGTCATCGGAAAGTCGTGGATTCCGCCCACCAGGGTCATGAGGTCACATTCATATTCAAAACTACCCCATTGGAACAAGTTCTGATGGAATTTTCTGAGTATACCGAGCAGATGGCTTCATCACATACCAAGATGGCGAAATCAATGTGAACCCAACACGCAGAATAGCTTGAGCGTCAACTTGCATTGCATATAGCGGGAACCGGAGACAGAACGAAGTGCAAAATCAGTCCCGGAACGGGCGCATCCATACACTTTTCCGCACGTTGGTGTCTGCGCCTGCTGCTCCACAGATATGCGAACTGAATTGGCATGGATCCAACTTCGTTCTTTTCATATTGTGGATGTCTGCAGGTCACGGAGCTCCGAAGGTGACAACCACAATTCCGACGTAAACTTGGAGACTCGTGCTCGGTTTAATCTTCACGGCGCGCACACGTCTTTCAATTGACACGGACCCGTATGAATGTCATGCACGGCAGACGAGACGGACTACGTCACAACCACCACTACAATTAGTCACCTGCACATCGAAAGTGTTGAACCTACCGGCCTCAGCATTGGCAAACAAATCGAGTCCCGATCCCCGGCTCATGTCCTCGGGCTTGGTCCAGCGGAGAGTCAGGCTTCTGCACGACATACAGTAACCATAATCCCATCGCTTGGATTCGTGAGTCGATAGTTGATTCCATCTTGGCGATTATCTCACCATCTGCCGTGCAACATGGTTGACGACCTTCCGGTCTCATCTGAAATGTGAAATGGCGAATTTGACCGTCGGTTCCAATAGTTTTTCGAGCTGAATGGAGGGACAACTATTCAAAAATTTGTTTGTTCAGCGCCCTGGAACGTGCCCCGGACGTACATATATATATAGTTGAACTCACACAGTGCACTAGACGCCAGCAGAAGTAAGTTCCCGGCCATGCGTCCATTTAGCGCGCTCGAGACATAGTGTCGGAACGGGACTGCCAAACGCCACATATCATATGAGCGAATTCGGGGCCAGTCACGACACTCATCACAGTTTCAGTGACGGATTTGAGTGGGGCAGACCTTGGGGTCCTCCTGGGCCGAGAAAATGTGTAGACTCCTAATCTTGGAAGCTAGCACAGCGATCAAACTCGAGTACTTACCGTAGAAGCTTGTTCTTTCCCATATGTGGCATTCCAGCACAGCAAATGGATGCCATTTTCTACAAAAGGTTTCAGGCGTCTGTCACGGAGACATTTTTTGCATCGTACAATATGCAAGTATTGTTGTGCGCTGCTCGGTGAGTTCAATCATGTCCAAAACACGACATTCATTTTCAAAGACTATCCCATTAGATCAGGTTCTGATGGAATGCTCTGAGTATGCGGAGGAGATGGCTTCATCACATACCAAGATGGAGAAATCAATGTGAAGGCAACTTGCAGAACAGCTCGAGCGTCAACTTGCATTGCATATTGCGGGAACCGGAGACAGAACGCAGCGCAAAATCAGTCCAGGAATGGGCGTATCCACACACTTTTGCATTTTGGTGTCTGCACCTGCTGTTCCACAGATGCTGAGTGCGATGCGAATTGGCACAGATCCAATTTCGTTCTTTTCATATCGTGGACATCTGCAGGTCACGGAACTCCGCAGGTAGTAACCACAATTCCGACGTGAAATTTGACACTCGTGCTTGGTTCAATCTTCACGACGTGCACGCGTCTTTCAATCGAGAGACACCCGCACGAATGTCAGAGGAGACGCAATACGGGGGACCTTCATTGAAGTCATATGTATCACATACGAGAAGAGTTAAAGTCGCAGCCAGAAATCCGAAGAAAGACGACGTAGATTGCATTCTCTGACACCGCTGGAATCATGCGTATCGTTACACTTTTTCTCGCGTTACACGTAATCTTCTACTTGCTCCTCGACATCGTTTGTTTGTAGAAATGCGACATAAAGGCTTCGGTGTGCGTCATCGTGAGGGTGAAAATAGGATGAGTGGCGTTCTGGAAGGAGTTAGTTGTGACCGTGCACAACTTCCGAGAAACCAAGCTATACGCACTACCCTATTCACCGAGCCACCCAGGACGTGCGATCCACCCTCCTCTTCAGTCCAGGAGAGAACCTCCAAGAAGGACGTCTTGCGTAACTCTTCGTTCTTATAACCTTGCAAGTGGCTCAGCAGTAGGTACTGCACGATCAATAAGTCTACGAACCTGGGAGCGATTGCCACTGTGCAAGAAGGTGTGCTCGCCGTGCTGGCGAAAGATACACGTTATGCTGAGCTGCCGAAAGACCAAGGAGACAGTACAAGGTATGGTAAGAATCTGCAGGCCTGAAAAGGTGTCAGTCGTCGGAGGGATCGTAATCTCGACATCAGCCACGCCTACTTGGGAGGTTTATCTCTCAGACCTCCGGACGGGTGTTGCCCAGCACATAAGATGTATCCCTGCAACCATAGTTTGTTCCACACCGACTCTGCATTGAGCGTAGGATCATTAGTGATGCAAGATACCCAGACCGATATCGATCTCTTACCATCGACGTCGTCCCATTCGCCCTCGTCCTGTGTTTCACCAGTTGGCTCGACATCCCGGCCATAACCGCCACCTATTCCCTGGGATGCAAGGAGGGCGAAGCAACCACCGACCCACCACGAGTAACAGCCATCTACCAGCTTATTCGTACGACCTCGGAATCCACCTAGTTCGACCTCGCTTCCTTGCAAGAGCACGAGCCACCGCATCAGCTTACGGTAATTGACAAAAGGCCGTCGTTCCCCTTGTCCGTACAGTTTGAGGTAAGGCTGAAGCATGATCCACGAGGCGAGTGCACAGAACGTGTATCCGCCGTGTGCTTCACCTAGAGGTGGGCGAATGCCATCGAGTAGTATCATCGACTCGTCTGCCTCGGCACTGAAGTACGGTTGGGATGCACAGGAGAATCCGCCTTCATAAGTCTGACAGGACGCTACGAAAGCCGGTGTGCCTTCCAGAAGATCTGGCGTTAGTATATCCAGGAGGTGAGCTACAACGAGTAGACAGTATATTCCTCTAAAAGACAGCATGTGAGATGGTGGTGAGTCGTGTTAGTATCCTACGCACCGAACATCGACTTCGGCATCATGGGAGACGAGAAAGGATCCATCCGGTTGCTTCAGAGACATGAAGAACTCGTACATCTTCTCCCTAAGTGGATTATCGCCCTCGATCCAAGGTATAAGCGGCGTCAAAGAGTCACCTATCGATCTGATCCCAACCGCCCCCCGGTCCTGGTCTCCCAACGATGGCGAGTGCAGAGACCGCCGCGTAAGTGGGTAGTAGATGTGCTTGTTGACCAGGCCCACCACCAAAACCGCCATCGGGGTGCTGCCATGTCATGATAGTGTCTATGGCCCTACAAATAGACGGCCCTTAAGACGCAATTCGAAACGCGTCGACACAAAGATGAGCCCGCACTTCTGCCTATTGTCAGGATCCAAAGCGACCCCTAACACGCTAAAGCCCTGTAGAGTCCAGAAGAGGAGCCAAGGCTGGCTGGCATCCTGACTGATGTAACGCGATGGGAATCCCTGCACGAGGTTCTTGACGAGAAACTGAAGATGCTGGTTCCTTTGCAGCGGGGGCGGAGAGTCTGGGTTGGCAGGTAGATGCTTGCATAGGACTAGTTCCGTCTCTAATTGCAAGTCGGAGGTATCGGTGACGTAGTGGTCGTCTGGCGACCGTCGTGGGTGGGCCATCTGTGGTTGTCGACAAGTGAGAGCGTTGTGTGAAACAGTTGGGCCATCTTTTTATTGTCTCAACTGGCAAGTGCCATACTGCAAGTGAAGTCATCGTTTTCTCTGTCAAGACGGCTGCAGTCGATGGTGAGGGTCCCACTTTCCCATCTTCCATCAGACCACGAGAACGAGGCCAGTCTCATGAACATGTTGAAGGCACTTCTACTTGGTTCCTTCACCTGAAGCCGTCCACTCGGACAACATAATCTCACCCAGACCACGACCACCAGTCATCCACGGTCCCCCAAACGGCATCCGCCGCCGTCAGAGATGCGACGATACTGACATGGACGTTCCATGAAGAGCAGTGCTGCAACCACCATCGCTCGCAAGAAATGCCCCGTTCCATTGACCTCGGCATTCGCCGTCTCGGGAAGCGGAAAACAGATATTTTCGAGTTCTGAGGCTTGGTCGCCTCAAGTGGTCGCGGAACATCGGCTGGGTGAGCAAGAACTCCAGAGAGTTCGGAGGCTAGTTTCATTTCTAGTGGCATTTCCCTCACAGGTACGGACGTTCGCAAGGGACATACACATCTTGGGCAGGGAAGCTCCCGTGCACGGTCGAAGTTGAAGTTCTCTACCTCCTTTCCAAGTCTCACCTCAACCTTCGTTTGAGGTATGTCAGTTCGACATCGCGTCACTGCAAGGTGAACCTGTATCAGTAAAGGGTGTCGACAGTGCCAGCATCACTAGAATTCGACCCTCCATGCAATTACTACGCACTAATGTTACCGAGTGCATTGAGTTCAGGGGGTACATAAATAAGAATTTCGCCTATATCGCGGAAGGGAAAAGCTGCGATCGTTCAGTCAAATCCCTCACCAAACGAGTTCGAATCCGAAGATCCTCTACTTCCTTTCTCAACGCTCTCGTTCTCTCCCACTCCTCCCTTCTCACTTGAATCAAGACAGGGAGCAGCGTACTTATTTCTTTCCATGGATGCGCCCCTTCGGACAATTCCACCCACATGCTCTGATCGAGAGAGCGCTGATCGATAGTACCTCTGCGGATCCACGTTATACGGAACTGTAACTTGCACCATGGTGGAAGGAGGAGACTCAGAAATGCGGCGACGGCTTTGGGACTCTGGACCGTGGATGTTCCGACACTCAAAATCTGGAGAGCATGGAAACCCTTGAAAGAGGCGCGTGCCGAAGGAACTTCAAAGCCGGTCGCGTGCATGAACAGACCTAGATGACGTAGCTTTGGACAGTGATGTGCAAAGGGAAGGAGGGCTTCAAGATCGAGTGTGGGGTTGCGAGCGAACAGTGGCTCCGGGTTAAGTTCCAAGGCTTCGAGCGACGGCAACCGCATTGCAAGCTCCTCCATTTCGTCTTGCGTTATTCTGAGTGGGTACTTATGCATGATTTCGAACCACGTCAGATCGGAAATGGAGAATAAGGGCTGGAGAGTGCAAAAAGACAACTGCTCGTCTTCCGTACATGCGGTTTGATTTATCTCTTTATTGAGTAGGATGACATGCAAACGAGAAAGGCGTTTGCATTCTTGCGAGAGAGTCGAAAGAAACGATTGCACTTCCACCGCGCTGTGTCTCGTGTACGAGTCGACGTAGAGCGTGGTGATGTTAACGGGAGCGAATGGGCTTTGGAAAAACCTCTCCAAATCATCGATCCTAGCAGTCAGGTTGAGATCGTAGAGAGCAGGGAAGGCACCATCTGCGAGGACCGGAGCGAACTGCTCCACGTTCTTCGGGTTACCAGGACCCATGGTAATATTGTGTTTGAACTCGACGACGCTGAGGTTTGGCATGCGCGAGAGTTCCTGGATCACTTCGGAGGTGAAATGAAATTCGGGAAGTACTATTTTCCTGAGGTGGTGCAAGTTCCTGGCGACGACTTGTATCTGGTCGAACAACTGCATGTCGAATTCATTGTTGTGCAAACTCAGCGTGTGGAGGTTAGGTGCTCGTGCACAAATGTCGGCCAGGAGAGGGCTAGGATCTGACCACATGGGCACGGTGAGATGTCTGAGCTGGCCATGTAAGAACAAGAGGCCGCGTTGTAAGTCGCACAAGTCGTCGCACATCCACACCAATTCCCGCAGGTTTGGGAGTATTTCGAAAGATGTTCTTGTCCTAGCTACTTCGTCGAGCACTGCTTCCAAGGCACCTTCCATGGAATAGGAATCGAACCGCAGACACCGGACGCGACGCGCATATTTTTGGAGCCTCGCCCAATCTGACACCCTTGGAATGTCTTCGAACTGCTGTACGATAGCCTAATTTGAGCGTGCGATGGTCTCCTGAAGGGTGCCAAGACTCACGTAGGTACCATGCATTTCCAAGGAAATGGGTTGCAGTATGGAGAACAGGTGGATTAGGTCGTCTACCTCCTTCCAGACGGTGTCTAGGGCTATGTCTGACCAAAACTTGCAAACGCATGCATTCGACACGTTCGACTTCTTGTCTAGAAAACTGAATATGAGGTGCAGCAGTTCCGGAATATGGAAGATGCGGCTAGCAAGCTGCAACGAGTGTACAGGGGAAACGAGCGCATCAGCGGTAGTCATGAGGGTTGGGTTCTCTGCAAGTTCGACAGTCCTCAACGACTCGGCGGTGGTGGCGTAGCTCACTTGTCACGGTGGAGTGTCGAAGGAGTCGAAGAGCCGCTCATTGTCAAGACTCAGCCACTCAGTCGCGTTTCCCACCAGCGGACTCTCTCAACCTCGATGACGTCCCTCTAGGATATACGTTACATTAATTCACTCTACTTGCCCTTTGGCAACGCGTCTTAGTGTGTAGCAGTCAACTTGTTGCGGTATCGCCCACCGACGACAAGATTTTGCTCGGCCTTGGTGCTCTCTTTCGCGTGCACGCATCAGTAAATATGCACGTTACTTTTTTCCACTTTTGGAAATTTTCCGAGTTTCTGCACTTTGCAACACCTGTGAATCCCACAAATATATGCTAATTAGCTTTGTTAATAATGCATGATGACAATGCTAAGATGCAGGGGATATGCCTATATACACACTCCTTCAATATCTCTTGGATATTGTTGGCACTTCGAGCCGAAATATTGAGGGCTGATTAGTTAAGACTCCCCCCATTACTATATTTGTTTGACACAGCCACACAGCGAAGGGGGAGACACAGCCACAGAGAGAGGGGTTGACACAGCCACTTAGTGAGGGGGTTGACATAGCCACAGAGAGAGGGGTTGACACAGCCACACAGCGAAGGGGGAGACACAGCCACAGAGAGAGGGGTTGACACAGCCACTTAGTGAGGGGGTTGACATAGCCACAGAGAGAGGGGTTGACACAGCCACACAGCGAAGGGGGAGACACAGCCACAGAGAGAGGGGTTGACACAGCCACTTAGTGAGGGGGTTGACATAGCCACAGAGAGAGGGGTTGACACAGCCACACAGCGAAGGGGGAGACACAGCCACAGAGAGGGGGGTTGACACAGCCACTTAGTGAGGGGGTTGACATAGCCACAGAGAGAGGGGTTGACACAGCCACACAGCGAAGGGGGAGACACAGCCACAGGGGTGGGAAACTGCACAGCCACACTGAAAACCAAAGTTGTAGCCCAGAACGAGAGGATCACGGCAATATGATTACATCAGCGAGATCTTGCTTTTTAGATTAGATATGAGTGAAATACTAAAATTTTCACGAGTCTCTGCTTTTTTTGCACAGCCACTCCACCTGCAATGTGTGCTTATCTAATCAAAAAGCACAGCCACACTGAAAATGAAAGTTGTAGCCTGAGACGAGAGGATCACGGCAATATGATTACATCAGCGAGATCTTGCTTTTTAGATTAGATATGAGTGAAATACTAAAATTTTCATGAGTCTCTGCTTTTTTTTGCACAGCCACTCCACCTCTGATATGTGCTTATCTAATCAAAAAAGCGCACATGCACAGCCACACTGAAAACAAAAGTTGTAGCCCGGGACGAGAGGATCACAGCAATATGATTACATCAGCGAGATCTTGTTTTTTAGATTAGATATGAGTGGAATACTAAAATTTTTGCGAGTCTCTGCTTTTTTTGGCACAGCCACTCCACCTGCCATATGTGCTTATGTAATCAAAAAAGCGGACCAGATACCAAGGTTGTTGTTGCTGCCCCACTCCTCCCCTCTACTGTATGATACTTTACTGTGTTGCAGCATACTGTTGACATGCAGCCTACCCATATTCCACACAATTTGTATCCCATCCAGTGCTTCCTATGGATGTGAATATAAATAGGGGTAAAAATGCGGACTCTGCTCCCATTAGTGCAGTTCTTGACATATGGACTTGAAAATTTCACCCCACCCTCCCCTTGCATATGACTATGACCTATCAAAATTACAGACCATAAGCCTCAGTTTTTGTGGAGGCAGAACAAGATCTCCTCCTCCCCAATGCATGTGCTACAGACATGGGCACTGCACATTTTTGGGTATTCTTATCAGTTGGGGCCATGGGGGATATGTCATACAATGTCTATGTAGAAGGACTTTGGTGGTTAATTTGGTGGAATGGATGTAACACCACCATGTTGGTTTTTTGGTGCATGGCCACCATACCACACTTCCAAGGGTATCATTCCAGCTAATGCCATGGGCACATTCTACACGTATATATCTACCCTCAGCCAAAGTTTGAAGTCCATCCATCAAGAAATGGGTGAGCTAGAATGAAAATGAGAGCTGGAGAGCGTGGGAAAGTGTGCGATGATTTTAGGAGACTTAGGAAACATATCAAAAACTTGTCATAGCACATCACAGAGTGAGGTAGTGAGTAAGATAAGTGGATGGTTGAGTTCCTACTTGCAATTTGGACTCTCCTGCACCATTTCTGCAATGGCAATCCTGCCTAGCATGTATGGGTGGTGTCAACCTCCTAGATGCCTGCTTCACTCTTGCAGTTCATACATGGGATGCAACCTCCCAACTTTTCGCATTTTTGAGTATTTAGGTGATCATACTACATTTAAAATGGTATTGGAATGGTCAGATATGCCCTCACACATATTTCCCACAGCCTCTTGAGGCCAGGTCCACTGGGGAATGTGCTATGGCAGGTTTTTGATATGTTTCTTAAGTCTCCTAAAATCATCGCACACTTTCCCACGCTCTCCAGCTCTCATTTTCATTCTAGCTCACCCATTTCTTGATGGATGGACTTCAAACTTTGAGTGAGGGTAGATATATATGTGTAGAATGTGCCCATGGCATTAGCTGGAATGATACCCTTGGAAGTGTGGTATGGTGGCCATGCACCAAAAAACCAACATGGTGGTGTTACATCCATTCCACCAAATTAACCACCAAAGTCCTTCTACATGGACATTGTATGACATATCTTCCATGGTCCCCACTGATCAGAATACCCAGAAATGTGCAGTGGCCATGTCAGTAGCACATACATTGGGGAGGAGGAGACCTGGTTCTGCCTCCACAACAACAGAGGCTTATGGCCTGTAATTTTAATAGGCTGTAGTCATATGCAAGGGGAGGGTGGGGTGAAATTTTCAAGTCCATATGTCAAGAACTGCACTAATGGGAGCAGAGTCCGCATTTTTACCCCTATTTATATTCACATCCATAGGAAGCACTGGATGGGATACAAATTGTGTGGAATATGGGTAGGCTGCATGTCAACAGTATGCTGCAACACAGTAAAGTATCATACAGTAGAGGGGAGGAGTGGGGCAGCAACAACAACCTTGGTATCTGGTCCGCTTTTTTGATTACATAAGCACATATGGCAGGTGGAGTGGCTGTGCCAAAAAAAGCAGAGACTCGCAAAAATTTTAGTATTCCACTCATATCTAATCTAAAAAACAAGATCTCGCTGATGTAATCATATTGCTGTGATCCTCTCGTCCCGGGCTACAACTTTTGTTTTCAGTGTGGCTGTGCATGTGCGCTTTTTTGATTAGATAAGCACATATCAGAGGTGGAGTGGCTGTGCAAAAAAAAGCAGAGACTCGTGAAAATTTTAGTATTTCACTCATATCTAATCTAAAAAGCAAGATCTCGCTGATGTAATCATATTGCCGTGATCCTCTCGTCTCAGGCTACAACTTTCATTTTCAGTGTGGCTGTGCTTTTTGATTAGATAAGCACACATTGCAGGTGGAGTGGCTGTGCAAAAAAAGCAGAGACTCGTGAAAATTTTAGTATTTCACTCATATCTAATCTAAAAAGCAAGATCTCGCTGATGTAATCATATTGCCGTGATCCTCTCGTTCTGGGCTACAACTTTGGTTTTCAGTGTGGCTGTGCAGTTTCCCACCCCTGTGGCTGTGTCTCCCCCTTCGCTGTGTGGCTGTGTCAACCCCTCTCTCTGTGGCTATGTCAACCCCCTCACTAAGTGGCTGTGTCAACCCCTCTCTCTGTGGCTGTGTCTCCCCCTTCGCTGTGTGGCTGTGTCAAACAAATATAGTAATGGGGGGAGTCTTAACTAATCAGCCCTCAATATTTCAGCTCGAAGTGCCAACAATATCCAAGAGATATTGAAGGAGTGTGTATATAGGCATATCCCCTGCATCTTAGCATTGTCATCATGCATTATTAACAAAGCTAATTAGCATATATTTGTGGGATTCACAGGTGCTTTGCAAAGCACAGCAAGAAAAAAAAGTAAATAAAGCAATCCTGTCATACTTTTCCAGCTTTTTCATTGCCCACCACGAGACGAGATGTACTGCATTACCTATTTACAAGTAAAATATACATAAATCTCTGTCATAGTTATCATCAAGCTGTCCCTTCCATTCGTGATTGTGTTGACCCAGACTACTGCTACTGTAAGTGGTGACCAGATGCTGCAGCGGCATCACACATGTCTACAAGGTCCATGCCACATGCGGGACAGTCTGCAAATTGGGTGCGTGGACTTGGAAGATATTTCGCGTGAATGCTTATGTCAGCAATGTTGAACTTTGAACAGGTGTCGTACGACTTCAAAAAATTTCAGCCAGTTCTCACGCTAGTCTTCCTTTGCGGGCTGGAGCTCTTTCGTTTCAACTCTCACTTCATGAGGTTACTGTGCTTGCTCTTTCGTCACGCAACTCGCAAGGCAAGTTGCATGTGGTATACTGTGCTTCAGTTCAGTGGCTGCTAGCCTGGTCAGTGGTAGAGTCTGATACTCTTGGCAGGTTTGAATGGCATGAGAGAACCTTGCTCTCTGTCTCGCAGCAGCGCTCCCCACTTCGGAACTGACTCCATGCTTGAGAGGTCAACCAGGTCTGCTTATTTTTTGGTGTTCTAGCGTCCGCTGTTCTTGCTGAGTACCCAACATTTCTAGTTAGAGGCAACCATTCGTGGATATGGCGTCCTCCTCCCACAGCTTCCATCCAAGATGTCTTTGGCGACTCGACGTCTGGCATGTCTGCCCACCACAAAGGGTATGTATGCCTCACCTCCACTCCATGCTTCAGCCACTCACATTTCTCGTAGCACTTTTCTCTAGATAATCCAACCTTCCCCTCTACCTTGCATATGCCCAGGTCCGAAACCACACCCTCTTCGACACCAGTCTATGTCATCATCTTTGGATACCCTCCCGACAAGTATTCCATAACCGTCCAGTACTCGAATTACTCGGAGTCACTGCAGATCCATGGCCACGTAACGTCTATTACTCGTCCACAGCACAAGCATACCTTTTTTTGCGATATCACTCAACTGTATTATTTTTTTGATATCCGGAATATGCCTACGTAGTGGCATAAATAAATGTCTTTTAGTACTTTCTAAAGTAAAATGAGTGTGACAGAAAGTAAGAAAAGCACAGAAAGTAACACTTTTTCTGCTTTGTCGAGCACGAGATCTACTATTTAAAGTCCTAACAGTACTTTTAAAAGCAGCAGCTTTTTTTACTTTTTTACTCGGAAAAGTTGCAAAAGCAAAAAAAAGTAAAGTGCGAATTTGCTGATGCGCTTGTTCACCTCCACGGCAAGGGCTCGAAGTCGACGGTGGTTGTCTTCAAGGCTACCCTACTAAGTGGCATTGGGTCATCTCCTCGACAATGTTTAGGCTTCCTCTCGCGTGCTAGGCACGATGAGAACATGCCTCCGAGAATATTGTTATGTGCCCGCCATGACACAGGGTCCTCGCACGAG
Source organism: Pisolithus albus (assembly GCA_024613165.1). Taxonomy (NCBI): domain Eukaryota; kingdom Fungi; phylum Basidiomycota; class Agaricomycetes; order Boletales; family Pisolithaceae; genus Pisolithus; species Pisolithus albus. Next base: position 686,309 of record JANFAB010000016.1, on the reverse strand, counting down.
GAATACCGCAGATTCAACAGTTGACAACCTACATCACTGAAAACGCACTTTTATGATCGATGCATTATATAATGTTATAATGCAAGTAAACCTCGCCATCTGGTGTCATGTGGCGAGCCCCATTGTAAATGTATACATAGCTTTATAAAGGTACCTTCCCTGTAGAATTGAATGTAAAATGATGGTTGCTGACCCGAAATGGTCACCTGGGCACGCTTGATCGGACGTACGGATCTATGTTGTTCTTTGTCCAGTTATCGGGCTTCGTCATCAGGGTGGTCCTTGCCTTGGTATAATGTGACGAAAGTACCACGGCTGCTACTAAGTCACACACTTCGGAAATAATGGCATCTTATCATTACTTGGCCATCTGCGCCTGTGAGACATACGCATCCCAGATGTAGCTACCAGCTTGTCATGATGCTCTCGTTAACAGTATTGAGATTATTGTACTTGAAAACGGTGCATTGGTATGCAATCGCAGTATAGGTTGAGCTGTGCATTGTCTTCCCAAGCGGTTTTGCATGTGTCGTCAAATATACTTTGCGCTACTACGTACCCTCAACATATTTCATATGCTTCTTAGGCTGCTGACACCTGTATGTCTCCACCATCGCCACGACATCAATATGACATGCTAGAGCCTCACTTCCATTTTTGTGACCAACTGGGCTGTTGAATCAATCGGGTTCCGTTGGTGCAGCCATGCATCTGTATATTTACGATCAATCTTGTTTTATATAGTTGTGACGAGCGGTCCGTCGGCTTCCAGAATGGTTTGACCTCACCAACGAAATGTACTTTGTGGTACTATATATCTTTAACGTACTCTTTGGGCTTTCTTGTTAGGGGCCGTGCCCTAATTTAGAATGTCTGTAATCATCCGCAGGCATGTGATACTCCGGTATCACATGCCTGCATGTCTAGTATATAAAAATCGTCGTAGTGACTTAAGGACATCACTGTCTTAAAATTTACACTGCGAATACCATACGGTACAGTTCGCGGGTGTGATCTAAGGCAACACAACCTTACAATTTTTTGAACTCTCGTCAAAGTATTCGCAATGAGCCGCACGGCTACCCGCGCATATGCTCGCGCAGTAAAGTCGGGCCAGAGCAAGCCGCCCGACGGAGGGGATCCCCCTCTAGACGACAATAGTCGTCGAAAGCAAAAGGGACCATCCGAGGTCCAAAGAAATGATGGGAACACGGAGGACAGGCAGCCGCCGGCCGGAAGCGCCTCCCAAGAGACGAGCGCCAGACAGCCTGGATCTGTAGCGCCGGGTGCGCATATGCCCGGAGGGTTGAATACCTCAACGACTTTGGGGAGCAGCATCGAACGAGCTGCGAGAGAGGGGAATGAGGCAGCCAGAGACTCGATGAGTCCCCTTACTCCTCAGCGCACTGAGCTAGATAACTCACGAATGTCTTCCGACCCCGTGTTAGTACGAAGGACTCAGAGTCCTCCAATTGAGATATTTGAAGAAGGCGAAGAGCCTTCGAGGAGAGAGACGAGTGAGAGGGATGCCCCAATCGACCCTCGCATGGCCTTCGAGGCTATGAATGACTTTCTCGAGAATCTGCAGCAACAATGGCTGGAATACGGGTATGGCCCCGAAGGTTTCGACAATCACGGGGTGAACCCTGGCGTGCACCACGCAGAAGAATTAGAAAGGTATAGGCAGGCACTCGCCGCCAAGAGTGCGAGCAGGACGACTACTCCGGACGTCGAACCTACGATCAAGAGAGAGGGGACGATCCCTCATTTCTGGCCAGGAATGCCAGTAAGGAGGGAAAACCTCCCATTCGAAAGAGCTGACGCCCTTGGCAGAAGGGGCGGATTCGCCCCTAACATGCCAGATCGCCCTGCATACTTCTCGAGGCGAGACTCGGATATAATCCGACAGATGTTTGGAAACGAGCGGGGGGCTGCGATACTCCACCAGATGGCTCGAGATCGCACTATTGCAGCCAGAAATGCTGCCGGAGGAAACAGGGATAATACCCCTGGAGGAAATGATCGAGATGAAGCGGCCGAGAATATATACGGCCGAAATGAAGACGGAGGCGGCCCTCCCGAAGGAAATAACTATGGGGGAAACTTCCCTGGTCAGGGATTCCCTGGGGGTGGTCCCCCTGGCGGTGGCCCTCCAGGAGGAGGACCCCCTGGCGGTGATGATCCGGACGAAGAGGACGATGACGATCCTCGAGGGTATGGGAGAATCCCCATAGTTGGGGGACGACGTGTCGTCCAGGGAAACCGACCGAACTATCTGAGGGGATTCACCCCAGGTAATACGAGGTACATGGATTTTATGCAAAACAAATACGCACAGCGTATCTGGGAACAAGTCGGGCTACCGACGGGACAGGTTGGACCTGAAGTGAAGGCGATGAACCCGCCTAAGCCCGGGAAGTACGGAGGCCAGGATGACCTGGATAAGTTCGACGACTGGCTGGGCCAGATATTAAAGTACTTTCGTACATTCAAGGTCACCGGTCCTGATCGCGATGAAGATCGCGTATTGTACACTGGGTTGTACTTGGAGGGTCTAGCCTCCCAATGGTATGACCAAGAGGTCGACTCCCCGAATCGACAAGTACATCACTGGACCTTCGAAGAACTCATATGTGGACTATTTAAGAGATTTGTCCACGAGGCGTCGGCGCAGAACGCTGCCGACAAGTATGATCGAACGAGGTTCGAATATGACAAGGGGGCCCTTGCGTATTATAACGACTTGAAGCGTCGTGCGCACCGAATGGTGCAGCCTCCGGACGACTACTCGTTCAGGAGGAAGTTCCTGCGGGGGCTACCGCACTCTATAATTAAATCGATATTCGAAGCTCGCGGAATATCCGCAGAGCATTCAACGATCGAGGAGATCCTCGAAGAAGTAAGGCGCATGGAAACTGCGCAGAAAGCAGTGAATATGCATATGAGAACGAGCCACGCCGGCTCTGGAGGGAAGACCTCCCAGGGACGAAGTGGCTCACACCCACATGGAAACAGGAGCGCAGGTAGCTCCATGAACAAGGACAATTATAAGTACTTCCAGAAGGGAAATACGTTATATCGACGTAAGGCGAACTTTGCGCCAAGAGGCGCTGATGCTGGAAGGAAGGGTGGACAGTTCCACCGTAAGGATGGTGACCATAAGTACCATCATAAAGAGCGAGACGACTCGCAGCAGAAAGGACGGCAGCCCCGAAGGTTCATGCCGGGGATTACGTGCTTCAACTGCTCGGAGGTGGGCCATATGGCCCCAGATTGCCCTCATCCTCGAAAGGACAAGAACAAAGCGGCGGTTAAGCCGCGGTTATACGCTGTAGACGTCCAAGAGGAAGAGGGACGCGATACCCTCGTAAAAGATCAGTCGGAGGAACCCGACGAGGGAAAAGTCGTTGAAAGTGAACCCGGTCACAACGAATCTAGTGATCACGAGGAGGGATCACACTGTGACGAAGTGGAAATCGTCGACGAGTACGAAATGTACTCAGAGATTGACGACGACGACGAGCCCGTCGCATACTTCGGCGCTATACACGAAGAAGATGAAGCTGTTGCTTCCGATGAGGAGGTAACTTGCGCTATGATGCGCATTGTACATGATGACGAAGACTCGTCAAAAGGAGACCAGGTCTCCGAGGCGGGAAGTGATTTCCCAGATGCAAATGAAGGAAGCTCCTACGAAGAAGAACCTCAGGAGGAAAAGTGGGAATGGTCCGGAACTTATGGAGCAGTGCACGAAGGGACGTGCGATGAATGTCGACATCGAGTCGACCATGTAGCAGAAGGGCTACTTAGTAGGGATGAGTCCCTTGCACGAGCACTTAATGTACCGGAAGAACACGCTAGGCGTGAATACCACAGAGGGGTAGGAGAAGGAAACCGCATACGACTCTCGGATGCGAATGGTAGTACGAATCACGTACGGGCTGCGCTGCAGACGATGGCATTCCATCTCAGAGTCCGCGAGGGCTATCGTAGGAATGCCCTGCGACAAATGGTATTGGCACGAGAGGACGTGCGACATCTGCCAGGACGCAGTCAGGAGCTACAAGAGCACCTGGACAATGCCATATTTGACATACGCCGCCAAAGTATGGCGGAGAGTGACGTCGGGATTTATCCCGACGTAGTGATAGTCAATACCCTGTGGGGTAAGGTATGGATCAACCGAGACAATACGATGGAATATCAACCATCGGTAATGGGAGGTACAGGGGGACCTCTGTGGAGTGCGTCTCTGAGGATAGCAGACGAAGATATGGACTCCCAAATGGAGGATGCCATAGAATTTAATAGCGCGGTAGATACTATGTCTACGAGAAATCGATGGATTTGGTCTCCCATCTACGGTGCAATCCATGAAGAACCTTCATGCCGAGAATGTGCTCAGAGAATAGAGCACGTATCCGAGTCGGCAATCGACGGAGACACTACGTTGAACGTGGCGTTGCGATACCCAGAGCAATTAGCTCGTAGGGAGTACGACCACGGCTGGGAAGATTGCAACCGAGCGCAAATGGAGGGACACGGAATGAACATGGATCGCACGCGTTATGCGATGCGAACCATGGCAGACCGGATACGGTCCTTGGAAGCCGACAGGCTTCAGACGATCGCAGATATATTAGAAATACTGGGGGAACGCAGTGGCGTGGCCCCAGAAGTGCGAAGAGCACTGGAAACAATGGAGGTTCGCCTCCAACGAACCACTGAAACTAATCGCCGTGTCGGAATATATCCCGACGATATGATAGTGGTGACCCCCCACGGTGATGTGATTATCACGAACGACGAAGGACAATATCGTCATACCGCACGGTTGGCAGCAATGGATCTCGCTGCAAAGATCGAGCCGGTGACGAAGTCATTGACACGATCGTTTCGGTATGCTATGCATACGAATAATGTAGTGGGATCTCGTCCCAAAATAAGTCCTGAGTTGCGAACGTGCGCAACGTTGCAAAGCATAATTAACGGATGTACCGCGTATACGATGATAGACACCGGGAGTACGGGTAATTTTGTGAGCCCGGCATTCGCCAAGGTCACGAAGATGAGGGTTTTTCCCCTCGAACAGCAGCTGACGCTGCAATTAGGCTGCATAGGCAGCCGGTCGAAGATTACTCATGGTGGAATATCCACAATGCGCATTGGAAACTATGAAGTAGAGATATACTTCGATGTAGCGAATATTGACCGCTACGATTGTATAATAGGAATCCCCTTCCTAAGACAAACTAAAGCGATCTTAAACTTCGCAGAGAAGACGATACAGATAGCAGCGGAATGCGTGCCTCTTCTCACAGAGCCGGAGGCTCTGATGACGGGTAAATCCCGTCCTAAGCATTGACTCTCGCGCCCTGCGAGGCCTCAGTCTCGCGAGGGCTCTAAAGGGGGGAGGGGATCCGATGGAGTAAAAGAGCCAAGGGGCTCAACGAAAAGCGAGGAACATCTCGCAATAATAAAGCCAAAAAAATTGTTGAGCAATGAGGATATACCTCAGTTACGGAACCAATGGTTCGAACGGTATAAGCACAGGCTTAGCGGGGTGATCCCGAAACTGCCTCCACTACGGGAGGTAAACCACAGGATCCCCCTGATAGACGAAAGGAAGCAGTACGCGTATCACCTGCCACGGTGCGCTGACGCGCTTAAACAACAGTTGTCGGATAAAATCCGACTGTATACGGATGCAGAATGGTGGGTGCTGAAAAGCGTCCCACAGGCTGCTCCGATGCTATGCATCCCGAAGAAAAATGGAAAGCTGCGGACAGTCATTGACTGCCGCAAGAGAAACGAAAATACTGTGAAGGACGTCACCCCCTTCCTGGATCAGGACCAGATACGAATGGACGTAGCACGAGCGAAGTATCGCTCAAAGATCGACTTATCAAACGCATACGAACAAGTTCGTATAGAACCTGAAGACGTCTGGAAGACGGCCTTCTCGACGATATATGGGACCTTTTTAAGTCAAGTAATGCAGCAGGGAGATTGTAACGCCCCTGCGACGTTTCAACGCCTTATGACAGTGATCTTCAGAGATCACATAGGACGTTTTGTGTACGTCTATCTCGATGATATATTCATCTTTAGCGACACAATTGAGGATCACGAGCGACACCTCAGGATAGTGTTTGAAACACTGGAAAAGGCCGACTTCTACCTTGAGAAGGAGAAGTGCGACCTTTATGCAGAAAAATTGGACTGCCTAGGGCACATCATAGACGCTAAGGGCGTCCACGCCGACAGAGACAAAATGTCTCGAATCAGGAGCTGGAGGACTCCGAAGAACCTAAACGAAGTCCAAAGGTTCGTAGGACTAGTAGAGTATCTAGCACAGTTTATGCCAGACATATCGGCGTATACTACGCCCCTGACTGGTATACAACGGAACGAACATCCGTTTCAGTGGAGGGAAATCCACGACAGGTGCTTCCAAGTGATCAAGGATCTTGCGTGCAAGTATCCGATCCTGCGGCCTATTGATCCGCGAAAAGAAGAGCCAATATGGCTCGTGTGTGATGCATCACTCTATGGAGTGGGTGCGTTATACGGGCAAGGGCCCGACTGGAAAACCTGTCGACCAGCAGGATTTATGTCGAAAAAGTTGAGCGATGCTCAACAGAATTATCGAACGTTCGAGCGAGAAACTCTCGCAATAATCGAAGCGCTCTTGAAGTGGGAGGATAAACTCCTCGGCTTCAAGTTTACGATCGTCACCGATCATGAGGCGTTGGGGTACCTCAAAACCCAACGAAAACTGTCGAGCCGACAAGTCCGCTGGTTGGACTACATGTCACGATTCGACGCAAACATCGTCTATGCAAAAGGCACGGAGAACCGCGTAGCGGATTGCCTTTCTCGTTACTACGAGCAAGAAGGAGGGGACGTAGCCTCCGATGATGAAGTCGAATGGGCCGACGCAGATATACGTTTGGACCCAGAGGGGGACGACCTCCCTCAAGACAGGTGGCGAGAGCTGAAGTTATCAGCGATGAGAGAGGGAGATACCCCTCGGAAGAGTGGCCGGTTGAAGGAAAAGGTCGAGAAAAGATATGAAGAGGCTAAAGAGATGGCCTCAGCCGCAGATCAGAGTAACAAGGAATCCCCTAGCGCAAGTGCGCAGGAAGACCCTACGATACTCGAATCTGCCGAGGCCTCTAAAGCCTCCCCAATAGTATTTGGAGAAGCACCAGGCTTCCTGAACGCTATCCGCGCAGGATATAGAAGCGATCCTGTACTCGCGAAAGTGATGGCACAGCCGTCACACTATCCTCAGTTCGAAGGGGAAGATGGCCTTCTATACACGAGAAATCGTGGAGGAGAGAAGGTGCTATGCCTTCCCCATGCAAAGTACGACGGCGATGATGCTATCGCCAGGGTAATCGATCAAGCGCACAGGACGCTGGGACATTTTGGATCCCAGAGGACAGCGGATTATATCCGCAGATGGTATTGGTGGCCGAAACTCGGCCGGGAGGTGGACAAGTTTTGTCGAACATGTCCGATATGTCAGACGACAAAGAACGACAATCAACGACCGAAGGGTCTATTGCACAGTCTGCCTGTGCCGCGAAGACCCTGGGGGTCGATAGCAATGGACTTTGTGGGACCCTTCCCACCGAGCGACGGGCACGACTACCTGTGGGTGGTCCTGTGCCGTCTAACGTCGATGGTACACCTAGTACCGGTGACTACGACGATACGAGCGTCAGAGCTCGCGGGGATGTTCATACGGGAAGTCGTCCGACTACACGGACTACCAGAGACGATAGTCTCAGATCGAGACGCGAAGTTCACGTCGACTTTCTGGCGCGAAACGCACAGAATGTTGGGAGCGAAGCTCCTAATGTCGACGGCGTTCCATCCACAAACAGACGGAGCGTCTGAACGAGCGATAAGGAATGTAGCGCAGATGCTACGAGCCATGGTCCGACCAGACCAGACGGATTGGACATCGAAGATGCCAATGGTCGAGTTCGCGATCAACTCAAGCATAAGTAGCTCGACAGGGTTCGCACCCTTCGAATTAAATTACGGGTACATGCCCGAGGTGATGCAACGAGTCAGAGGGGGGACGCCCTCAACGGCACCAGGGGTGAAGACCTTCGTAAAACAAGCGTTAGAAAATCTTGAGATGGCCCATGACGCCATCATTGAAAGCAGGGTAGTACAGACGTACCATGCGAATAAGAAAAGAAAGGAAGGCTTCAGCCTTCGAGAAGGGGACCTCGTCTACCTCTCTACTCAAAACTTGAGCGTTCCGAAGGGACGTGCACGAAAGCTCGTGCCCAAATTCATCGGTCCGATGAAAGTGTTGCGCTGTGACAGCGCAAACGACACCTACACTCTGGACCTGCCAGAACAATTGCGCCAGCGGCGCATACACCCAACGTTCCACGTCGGGTTATTGCGTAGATACGAACAGAACGATGATGTTCTGTTCCCGAGGCGCGACGCGCACGCGTTCTACGATGTCGGTATGACCGACGAAGAGGAGTGGTTAGTAGATGAGATAACGGCTCACCGGTGGACGAATAACAAGGTAGAGTTCCTTGTGAGATGGAACCTCGGAGACACGACATGGGAGCCGGTGTCTAATTGTAAGGAGCTTGAGGCCCTCGACAGGTACCTCGAGCTCCAGGGCGTACAAAGTATACGCCAGCTGCCCCGAAGGGCGAAATAGTACGCGTAGGCGTACGGTAACCACTAAGTGGTTAAACGTAGTCGGGAGACTACTACCGGAAGCAAACGGACAAGTCAGAAAAAACAAAAATAAAAACAAACAAAAGATAAAAATAAAAATAATACCGTCAATAATACCGTCGGCCTCGAGCACAGCATAGTTACCAAATTTAATTAGAGTATATACTTTCCTCCGATCACACTTTCACCGTTTCACGTGCATTAACTTTACTGATCACGTGATTTTCTTTTTACAATACTCCGTCTTCTTCTTCTTCTTTTTCTTTTTCTCTAACGCTCATAACGTTCTAGTAGATACAATGTCCCACCGCGATCACCGTCGCAGAGAACCCCCGAGCCCACAAGGCTCTATTAGCCCCACCCCGTCCCGATCTCCCTCGCCCCGGCGAGGCAGATCCCCCGCGCGTTCCGACGCGCCTCACGATGGTTCGCCATCACGATCGTACTCCCCGTCCCCCGTCGACCGACGCAGTCTGCGTACGGTCAGCAGTGGCCAGAAACGGCCACGATCACCCTCACGCTCGTCGTCCCTCGAGTATGAGCCCCGCCGGGACAAACGTTCCTGCCCGTACTGGGAATGCCACCCCCAGTTTCCTTTATTGCGCCATCACGGCGCTTGTGACCAGTGCGCGTCTTACGCGCTTCATCTCTCCCAAGGCATGGCCTTGTCCGACGCAGGTATCATGCCTGCTATCGTTACTTTGGCTGATGAGACCGCGCGTCTCATCAAACGTACTCCTTACGACGACCTACGTCGTCGTATCAGCCGTCTCGAGCGTGATCTCGAGGACACCTCCTACGACCTCCGTCGTGCCCTCCGGAAGATCGATGATCTTCAACGTGAACCTACCCCCACCATCCCCGCTCCCACTACGGTCGAGCAAGCTGCGCGTGACTTCGAACGCGCTCGTGTCGCCTCCTTGGGGGGGCGTACTTATTCATCAAACGCGGAGGCTAGTTCCTCCAGGCTGCCGCCTCCACCGGCACCACAGCCCTCTTCTTCTTCGCGGGGGAGGGTACAGGCTAAACCTGCGTCGCAGGTTGAACCTGTAGTGTCGAGAAAGGGCAAGGCGAAGCAGCTCGAGGACGATACCCATCAGGCAGCGCCTGATTATGAATACACCGCCATGGAGGAAGATACCTCCGTTCAACAATGCTACGATGACGACATCCCTATGGTCGTCGATACTGCCTCTCAGGGAACCCTCTTCCCTGAATTTACGGGAAAAGAGAACCCGTACAGAGTACGGGTCCTTGGGCAAGGCAGGGATGGCGTGAGGTCGATCCTCTTTGTGAGGATCAATGACAACCTCTACGCCTATAATGATGAGAGGCTTGGCGCCGCCCTCGCCAACATTCGCCAGGGGACCCCCCCTCCTGTTCCCCTCAGACGAGGAAACCTCGTCGCATCAGTGACCAGATGGGACAGGGGGATAATGGGTCCCATTAGACTCGTTAACACCGTGGAGGAAATCCGCAAGTTGTACGCCGAAGCGTACGAAGAACCAGAGGAGAACGCTCCTTGCGTCCGTAGGGCGCAAGATTTGATCACCTACGTCAACCTGTGGGAAAAATGCAGGTTAGACACGAACGAGGTCATGAACCTCGCACTCAAGGAATGGAGGCCGCCTGTTTGGGCCTCCCAGAAAGCGCGCCAGAGGAGAGAGGCGCTACGAGACAAGGAGAGGGCAAGGAGGGAGGAAGAAGCCCTCGCGTTACAACCCGCCGGTGGACAGCCGGCCTTACAACAGCGGATAGAGGGTCAACCTGCCGCTCCCTTGCCAGAGATGGGTCAGAGACCCATCGTGCCTCTCCGCGACCGCCTGATGGTCGAAAACCCTGGGGTTCCCCAAGCCCCTGCTCATCAAGAACGACCCCCTCCAAGGGGTCGAGCGTTTAATCCTAGGGGAGGAGGTCGAACCTCCGGGAAGAAGGGAAAAGGGGGGATCCCCGAACTACCACGAGAGGCTCCGAGCCTCGAAGCCCCAGTCGCTGACTGGGTCAATTTCATCCACACGTACCAGAATAGGTACAACGGTTCAGACGAGAGCTCCGAGCTCTCGCGAATGTTCCCTGGGGCGCTAGGTGTCAGTGAGCGCCCCGACGACGACGAGTGGGAAATCAGCCCTCCCACAGCACAACTAGTACGAGGATTCCTCCTCTACGAACGACTGGCTCCAGTCCCCAGAGGGAGCTATGACCGGATGGTCTGGTTCCGGGAGCTAGTTCGTCTCCTTGCAGCGAAGGGTCGCTACAGAGCCCTTCTGGAATGTGCTGAGGTGGCCCCTCGTGATGGTACCCGTGTCCCCTGGGAAGGGGAGTTCACTCGCTCAGCCGGTATGGCTGATATCGCCGCATACCTCGCGGCTAATGGCATCACTCCTCACGATGCCGACGATGCCCTCGTTTGGGCCAGGAGGGCGGGTAGAGAGTACATTACCCGCGCTGTCGATAATGGGGGGGAACGGGACCCCAACGTGCGAGCCGCGCTCGATCTTCTGAGGGCGGCAATCAACGACCCTCCAGTATTGAAGGAGAACCGCTCGAAGGAGTGGGTCGAGCGCCAGGCTAGGGCCCTCGGGATCGCTACCGAGCGCATTGCGGCCTACGAGGCCCGCACAATCAGCGACGCAGAGCTCCCTATCGTTAGGGACTTCTGCTCCGCTGTAGTTATCTATGACCTGCCCAACTACTTGGGGGTGGAAGGTCGAATTTCGCGGGAGAGGACTCCCGAACAAAATAATGAGCCCGAGGAGGGCGAGATGAGGGACGAGCCGGCTCCGATGTAGAAGGGACGCTACATCGGGTGCTGGATCGTCTTCTCGAGGGCGTAACCCCTCAGTTCGAGTTGTGGTACGAAGGGTTCAACACCTTTCGTACCTTGCTCTGCATTGCTGAAATGAGGCGTAACCCTCGGATTGGTAGTGCTGCGAGATTCAACATCTCGCGTGAATGTACATAGGGTCTTCCCTATTCTTTTTCTTTTTCCTTTTCCTTTTTCTTTTCTTTTTCTTTTCTTCTCGTCTTACGAGCCTAGGTCGGCTCTACAGGGGGAGGGTGTTAGGGGCCGTGCCCTAATTTAGAATGTCTGTAATCATCCGCAGGCATGTGATACTCCGGTATCACATGCCTGCATGTCTAGTATATAAAAATCGTCGTAGTGACTTAAGGACATCACTGTCTTAAAATTTACACTGCGAATACCATACGGTACAGTTCGCGGGTGTGATCTAAGGCAACACAACCTTACATTTCTAGACTGTCGTTCCCATATGCCTTGATAGTTGCCGCTAATATCGACGTGACTTCCTAGGGTCTCATTTACCTTTTTGCTGGCAGCCAGGCAGCCGGAACATTGCGTTTGGTCGGTACAATCGCACATTAGCATATGCAGTTGCTTGTTCAATGTAGCGGATTCATTCATACTATTCTAAAACATACAAAAAAAATCGCCGTAACAATGATGCTGCATAATTGTGCTCGATAAACATCAAGCCCTCCTGGATAACGAGACGGAAAGCGAATCCACAGGTTGAGGTCGGTAGTGTGCAGTGTTCTCGCGCCCAAATATCCTCCTGGTTTTGGTTTGTGAACGAGCACCAACAATCATATTATCACCGTACTCACTGGTTCCACCACATGAGGAGATCGTTCAGCTCGTCCACTTTCTGGGGTGAGGATGGAAGCTCGAAATAGTCAACAATGTTGTGATAAAATTCTTCATGATTGAAGTCTTCGTCGACAATCATCCACGATGAACAGCTAGAGAAGGCAAAGTGCAGCTGGGTTGTGCGCATGAGCTATCAGTAGACACACATTGAACCGTGTCACTATCTTACCTGTGTGGCCACGTAAGCAATCGCTCGCGGCTGAACGGTTTTCATCTTCAAGAGTCTAGCTACATGACAACGGGTCTTCTGTGCTGTCCTTATCGGTTGGGATGCTCGTGGTATATTTCCAGAATTGAGCTCATTTAGGGCGGAGTGTTAGGGGCCGTGCCCTAATTTAGATGTCTGTAATCATCCGCAGGCATGTGATACTCCGGTATCACATGCCTGCATGTCTAGTATATAAAAAAGTCGTCGTAGTGACTTTAAGGACATCTTTGTCTTAAATTTTACACTGCGAATACCATACGGTACAGTTCGCGGGTGTGAACTAAGGCAACACAACCTTACAATTTTTTGAACTCTCGTCAAAGTATTCGCAATGAGCCGCACGGCTACCCGCGCATATGCTCGCGCAGTAAAGTCGGGCCAGAGCAAGCCGCCCGACGGAGGGGATCCCCCTCTAGATGACAATAGTCGTCGAAAGCAAAAGGGACCATCCGAGGTCCAAAGAAATGAAGGGAACACGGAGGACAGGCAGCCGCCGGCCGGAAGCGCCTCCCAAGAGACGAGCGCCAGACAGCCTGGATCTGTAGCGCCGGGTGCGCATATGCCCGGAGGGTTGAATACCTCAACGACTTTGGGGAGCAGCATCGAACGAGCTGCGAGAGAGGGGAATGAGGCAGCCAGAGACTCGATGAGTCCCCTTACTCCTCAGCGCACTGAGCTAGATAACTCACGAATGTCTTCCGACCCCGTGTTAGTACGAAGGACTCAGAGTCCTTCAATTGAGATATTCGAAGAAGGCGAGGAGCCTTCGAGGAGAGAGACGAATGAGAGGGATGCCCCAATCGACCCTCGCATGGCCTTCGAGGCTATGAACGACTTCCTCGAAAGTCTGCAGCAACAGTGGCTGGACTACGGGTATGGCCCCGAAGGTTTCGACAATCATGGGGTAAACCCCGGCGTGCATCACGCAGAAGAATTAGAGAGGTATAGGCGGGCACTCGCCGCCAAGAGTGCGAGCAGGACGACTACTCCGGACGTCGAACCTACGGTTAAGAGAGAGGGGACAATCCCTCATTTCTGGCCAGGAATGCCAGTAAGGAGGGAAAACCTCCCATTCGAAAGAGCTGACGCTCTCGGCAGAAGGGGCGGATTCGCTCCTAACATGCCAGATCGCCCTGCATACTTCTCGAGGCGAGACTCGGATATAATCCGACAGATGTTCGGAAACGAGCGGGGGGCTGCGATACTCCACCAGATGGCTCGAGATCGTACTATTGCAGCCAGAAACGCTGCCGGAGGAAACAGGGATAATACCCCTGGAGGAAATGATCGAGATGAAGCGGCCGAGAATCGGTACGGCCGAAATGAAGATGGAGGCGGCCCTCCCGAAGGAAATAACTATGGGGGAAACTTCCCTGGTCAGGGATTCCCTGGGGGTGGTCCCCCTGACGGTGGCCCTCCAGGAGGAGGACCCCCTGGCGGTGATGATCCGGACGAAGAGGACGATGACGATCCTCGAGGGTATGGGAGAATCCCCATAGTTGGGGGACGACGTGTCGTCCAGGGAAACCGACCGAACTATCTGAGGGGATTCACCCCAGGTAATACGAGGTACATGGATTTTATGCAAAACAAATACGCACAGCGTATCTGGGAGCAAGTCGGGTTACCGATGGGACAGGTTGGACCTGAAGTGAAGGCGATGAACCCGCCTAAGCCCGGGAAGTACGGAGGCCAGGATGACCTGGATAAGTTCAACGACTGGCTGGGCCAGATATTAAAGTACTTTCGTACATTCAAGGTCACCGGCCCTGATCGCGATGAAGATCGCGTATTGTACACTGGGTTGTACTTGGAGGGTCTAGCCTCCCAATGGTATGACCAAGAGGTCGACTCCCCGAATCGACAAGTACATCACTGGACCTTCGAAGAACTCATATGTGGACTATTTAAGCGATTTGTCCACGAGGCGTCGGCGCAGAACGCTGCCGACAAGTATGATCGAACGAGGTTCGAATATGACAAGGGGGCCCTTGCGTATTACAACGACTTGAAGCGTCGTGCGCACCGAATGGTGCAGCCTCCAGACGACTACTCGTTCAGGAGGAAGTTCCTGCGGGGGCTACCGCACTCTATAATTAAATCGATATTCGAAGCTCGCGGAATATCCGCAGAGCATTCAACGATCGAGGAGATCCTCGAAGAAGTAAGGCGCATGGAAACTGCGCAGAAAGCGGTGAATATGCATATGAGAACGAGCCACGCCGGCTCTGGAGGGAAGACCTCCCAGGGACGAAGTGGCTCACACCCACATGGAAACAGGAGCGCAGGAAGCTCCATGAACAAGGACAATTATAAGTACTTCCAGAAGGGAAATACATTATATCGACGTAAGGCGAACTTTGCGCCAAGAGGCGCTGATGCTGGAAGGAAGGGTGGACAGTTCCACCGTAAGGATGGTGACCATAAGTACCATCATCAGGTTCGAGACGACTCGCAACAGAAAGGACGGCAGCCCCGAAGGTTCATGCCGGGGATAACGTGCTTCAACTGCTCGGAGGTGGGCCATATGGCCCCAGATTGCCCTCATCCTCGAAAGGACAAGAACAAAGCAGCGGTTAAGCCGCGGTTATACGCTGTAGACGTCCAAGAGGAAGAGGGACGCGATACCCTCGCAAAAGATCAGTCGGAGGAACCCGACGAGGGAAAAGTCGTTGAAGGTGAACCCGGTCACAACGAATCTAGTGATCACGAGGGAGGATCACACTGTGACGAAGTGGAAATCATCGACGAGTACGAAATGTACTCAGAGATTGACGACGACGACGAGCCCGTCGCATACTTCGGCGCTATACACGAAGAAGATGAAGCTGTTGCTTCCGATGAGGAGGTAACTTGCGCCATGATGCGCATTGTACATGATGACGAAGACTCGTCAAAAGGAGACCAGGTCTCCGAGGCGGGAAGTGATCTCCCAGATGCAAATGAAGGAAGCTCCTACGAAGAAGAACCTCAGGAGGAAAAGTGGGAATGGTCTGGAACTTATGGAGCAGTGCACGAAGGGACGTGCGATGAGTGTCGACATCGAGTCGACCATGTAGCGGAAGGGCTACTTAGTAGGGATGAGTCCCTTGCACGAGCACTTAATGTACCGGAAGAACACGCTAGGCGTGAATACCACAGAGGGGTAGGAGAAGGAAACCGCATACGACTCTCGGATGCGAATGGTAGTACGAATCACGTACGGGCTGCGTTGCAGACGATGGCATTCCATCTCAGAGTCCACGAGGGCTATCGTAGGAATGCCCTGCGACAAATGGTATTGGCACGAGAGGACGTGCGACATCTGCCAGGACGCAGTCAGGAGCTACAAGAGCACCTGGACAATGCCATATTTGACATACGCCGCCAAAGTATGGCGGAGAGTGACGTCGGGATTTACCCCGACGTAGTGATAGTCAATACCCTGTGGGGTAAGGTATGGATCAACCGAGACAATACGATGGAATATCAACCATCGGTAATGGGAGGTACAGGGGGACCTCTGTGGAGTGCGTCTCTGAGGATAGCAGACGAAGATATGGACTCCCAAATGGAGGATGCCATAGAATTTAATAGCGCGGTAGATACTATGTCTACGAGAAATCGATGGATTTGGTCTCCCATCTACGGTGCAATCCATGAAGAACCTTCATGCCGAGAATGTGCTCAGAGAATAGAGCACGTATCCGAGTCGGCAATCGACGGAGACACTACGTTGAACGTGGCGTTGCGATACCCAGAGCAATTAGCTCGTAGGGAGTACGACCACGGCTGGGAAGATTGCGACCGAGCGCAGATGGAGGGACACGGAATGAACATGGATCGCACGCGTTATGCGATGCGAACCATGGCAGACCGGATACGGTCCTTGGAAGCCGACAGGCTTCAGACGATCGCAGATATATTAGAAATACTGGGGGAACGCAGTGGCGTGGCCCCAGAAGTGCGAAGAGCACTGGAAGCAATGGAGGTTCGCCTCCAACAAACCACTGAAACTAATCGCCGTGTTGGAATATATCCCGACGATATGATAGTGGTGACTCCCCACGGTGATGTGATTATCACGAACGACGAAGGACAATATCGTCATACCGCGCGATTGGCAGCAATGGATCTCGCTGCAAAGATCGAGCCGATGACGAAGTCATTGACACGATCGTTTCGGTATGCTATGCATACGAATAATGTAGTGGGATCTCGTCCCAAAATAAATCCTGAGTTGCGAACGTGCGCAACGTTGCAAAGCATAATTAACGGATGTACCGCGTATACGATGATAGACACCGGGAGTACAGGTAATTTCGTGAGCCCGGCATTCGCCAAGGTCACGAAGATGAGGGTCTTTCCCCTCGAACAGCAGCTGACGCTGCAATTAGGCTGCATAGGCAGCCGGTCGAAGATTACTCATGGTGGAATATCCACAATACGCATTGGAAGCTATGAAGTAGAGATATACTTCGATGTAGCGAATATTGACCGCTACAATTGTATAATAGGAATCCCCTTCCTAAGACAAACTAAAGCGATCTTAAACTTCGCAGAGAAGACGATACAGATAGCAGCAGAGTGCGTGCCTCTCCTCACAGAGCCTGAGGCTCTGATGACGGGTAAATCCCGTCCTAAGCATTGACTCTCGCGCCCTGCGAGGCCTCAGTCTCGCAAGGGCTCTAAAGGGGGGAGGGGATCCGATGGAGTAAAAGAGCCAAGGGGCTCAACGAAAAGCGAGGAACATCTCGCAATAATAAAGCCAAAAAAATTGTTGAGCAATGAGGATATACCTCAGTTACGGAACCAATGGTTCGAACGGTATAAGCACAGGCTTAGCGGGGTGATCCCGAAACTGCCTCCACTACGGGAGGTAAACCACAGGATCCCCCTGATAGACGAAAGGAAGCAGTACGCGTACCACCTGCCACGGTGCGCTGACGCGCTTAAACAACAGTTGTCGGATAAAATCCGACTGTATACGGATGCAGAATGGTGGGTGCTGAAAAGCGTCCCACAGGCTGCTCCGATGCTATGCATCCCGAAGAAAAATGGAAAGCTGCGGACAGTCATTGACTGCCGCAAGAGAAACGAAAATACTGTGAAGGACGTCACCCCCTTCCCGGATCAGGACCAGATACGAATGGACGTAGCGCGAGCGAAGTATCGCTCAAAGATCGACTTATCAAACGCATACGAACAAGTTCGTATAGAACCCGAAGACGTCTGGAAGACGGCCTTCTCGACGATATATGGGACTTTCTTAAGTCAAGTAATGCAGCAGGGAGATTGTAACGCCCCTGCGACGTTTCAACGCCTTATGACAGTGATCTTCAGAGATCACATAGGACGTTTTGTGTACGTCTATCTTGATGATATATTCATCTTTAGCGACACAATTGAGGATCACGAGCGACACCTCAGAATAGTGTTTGAAACACTGGAAAAGGCCGACTTCTACCTTGAGAAGGAGAAGTGCGACCTTTATGCAGAAAAATTGGACTGCCTAGGGCACATCATAGACGCTAAGGGCGTCCACGCCGACAGAGACAAAATGTCTCGAATCAGGAGCTGGAGGACTCTGAAGAACCTAAACGAAGTCCAAAGGTTCGTAGGACTAGTGGAGTATCTAGCACAGTTTATGCCAGACATATCGGCGTATACTACGCCCCTGACTGGTATACAACGGAACGAACATCCGTTTCAGTGGAGGGAAATCCACGACAGGTGCTTCCAAGTGATCAAGGATCTTGCGTGCAAGTATCCGATCCTGCGGCCTATTGATCCGCTGAAAAGAATGGGGAAGGAAAGTGAGGGGAGAGGCCTTGTAGGTCTCCCTTTGGATTGGTTTGGGTCAGTTCGACCCGAGGGGGCTAGGAGGTGCTTGGTAGGGGTCAGAGAGTGGTGAAAAGCAGAAAAACGCGCCCAATAACTCCAAAGGAAAGTCGAGATTCATCTAATGAGCGTCTAATGAAGGGGAAAAGTGATAATCCGAGCCCTCGGTCTCGGATTTCCGTCTGTTACTCTGTCTGTAAAGCGTCTATTGTTTTTCTAAGTATGTACAGCACCTCTAAGTGCAAGTCCTAGCCTATGTAAGCCAAAATGCGGACAAATACTAAGTAAAGGAAAGTAGTAAGGTAAAGAGAAAAACAAAAACATAAGTAGAAATGATGAAATATAACAAATACCCTAGTAGGGAGGATACTCTCCCTACATCCGAGGGTGGCTTTAAATACTGACTGTCCCCAGTCAACACATACCAAGATATCTCATAAAGCGAGGGGAGGGGTATCATCCTCAAAACCAAACTCTAAGTAGAAACTCAAAAACGCGAACTCGAAATGAAAGAGACCAGGAAAAAGAAACAAAAACCACTACTCAGCTGATGGGAGAGGCAGCTCGAAGGTAAACCGAAGATCTTCGAAGGCAGAAGGTGGCTCGGGGATGGCTCGAAGCAGCCTTGAAGGGGTTCGAAGGGGTTCGAGGGTCTCTCGAAGGTCTCGAAGGCGACTCGAAGGGGAGACAGCCTACTGCTGAGCAAGAACCTGCACCAGAGCCTGTACAAGTGGGAGCCAGAGTGACAGCAAAGGGGATTGAGGGTGTGTGAGGGACTGGCTTCGAAGCTGGGGGCTCCTCGAGCATAGCAGGGATCGAAGGCGAGACATACCTCGAGGCTCGACAGGCCTCGGAATGTGACTTGGGGGAGGGGAGCGACTCGAGGGGACAGGAGAGGGGGAAGGGGACCTTTGAGAGGCTCTAACCGGTCTCGGGATTCGACTCGGGCTCACCTCGAGGGCTTGAGGCTTCCTATCGAGGGTCTTGGAGGCGCTCGAAGGGGCCTGGCTTACTTTCGAAGGGGACTGGCTCACCCTCGAAGGGGGCTGACTCACCCTCGAACTCGAAGTGTGCTCGGCAGTAGGCTTGGGGTTGACTCGAAGGGATGAGGTGGGTTGGAATGACTTCGAACTCGAAGGAGGGGGTGGTACCTGGTCCACAAAACCTCCTGGGCCACGAGCGAGGGCCCAGAAGTCCAACCGAGCTTGTAGAGTGCGCCCGAGAGCCTCTCGAGGGATCTCCTCACCTGTGGGTAGCACGACTCGACCTCGAACCAATCCACACCTCCCTGCTGCTAGATATGAAGTACAGACCTTGCACTTCGCTCGAATGTGCCCTTCACGACCACAGAAGAAGCAAAAAGAAAACCCTCGAGGGGCAACTCGGTGCCTCGAGGACTCTCGAAACAAAGGGGGTGGCTCACTCAAAGCCATAGGCTCTCGAAGAGGTGACAAACCTCTTGATGCTCTTGAACGCGACTCGAAACTGGTGGGGGCGGGCTTCGAAGTCGATGTAGAGGCTTCTCGAAGTAAAAACGAACTTCCCTGGGGTAACTCGAGATGCGAGGGGCGCTTCGAATGAGTCTCGAGACGAGGGGACAGCTTTGAGAGGGGTTTCGAGGGTGATTCGAGGCGAGGCGAGGGGTTCAAAGGGGGCCTCGAGGGCTCATGAGGTCGAAGGTACTGAATCGAGGGCGAACCGAGGTCACGAGACAGCCACTGACACGAGTATCGATCCTCTCTCGAGCTACGAAGCTGGGTCAAAGGTGAGTCACCAGCCTGCTCACACGAGGCACTCCAACCTGGAGGAGCAGGGTGCCTCGAGCCTGCATTAGTGGCTCGAAGGGGAGATGAGCTGCTCGAAGCAAGCTCAGGAGGGTGAGGGGTGTTCTTCGAAGTTCGAGGGGCAGCCTCGAAGGGGGGATGTGAGGGGAGCTTCGTGCTCGAGCTTCCCTGGGAGTGTCTTCTAGAAAGAGACCGAGAGCACTCCTGCACAGGGGCATCTCGAGAATAGCTGGTCGAGGGTGAGGATGAGCGGCCTCTCGAAAGGTCACTCGAAGTTCGATAGACCCATGTATAACCTGGAAGGGGGTCATACCATTCTCCCTTTTCTGTCTCGTCTCGAATAAATGGTCCCTTATATGACAAACCACCAGAGAGGGTGTCGGAGCGAGGCTGAGGGCTGCTCGAGACTCGCATGTAACCTGAAAATGCTCGAGGGCTGCTGACTTTGCCTCGAGACCTTCGATACCTATTTTCCATCCTGAGAAATGGCTCCACGACTGAAAACGAATCTATATTTCACAATGAACCAACTATGGGTGATAGTAGAGCACAGAACGAGCCACAGACACCCTCGTGTCTGTGAATAGCCTTGAAGGGGAAAACAAAGGGTGGGGTCGCCTCGATGCGACCTCGAACGTCTAAGGAGAGGGTGGGGGTGTCTCGTATATTCGTCTCGAAGTGGGTCCGACCACTGAAAACTGAACTAGTCACCGCTGTGTGACTCAAAGGCTCGATACTCAAACTGCAGCCTCGCTCGACTGCCAAAAATGCGCAAGGAAATTGATAGATATCGTCTGTATTACGTCTGTAAATGAATGCGGGTGCGTCTAACGATTGACTGTCTCGAATACGTCTTGAAAAGGGCTCGGGGTTCGTCTGGGGATCTCGAAACGTCTGGGATCTCGAAGGGACTGGGGAGGTCTCGAAGGGGCTATCAACTGACTCTAAGAGGTGGGGAGGGGATTCCTACGGCTCAAAATAGCACGAAAACGCGAAGGGAGGTGCCAGGGAGCTCAGCTGTGGCAGGAGGGGGAGGATGGCAGTGCGTCGGGGGAGAACCGCTGGGCGAGACGGTACGAAACTTCGGGAGATGGTAGTGGGGCCCTATACAAAGTGGGCGAACGAGGGAATACCAGAATCCGTCGACCCAATGCCGCAATATTCGCAAAACGGTCTGATACCACCTTTTACGATGAAATGCGCAATATCTCCGGAGGTATTGATGCGGACGCGACGAAAAGGCACCTTCCGGGAGGTCTCGACAGGCTCTACTATACCTGAAATTTGCGAGAGGAGCGGCGCGTCGGTTCTCGAGAAAACACGTGTGCAGCTGGCAGGGGGGGGAAACAATAGCGCGTTGCTGGACAACTGCTGGGCCGAGCGACACGAAACTGGGGGACGTCGTAGAGGGAGTCTGGGAGCGCTGGGAGATCGAAGAAACAAGAGGATTGGCGCACCCAATCCCGAGTTATGCCCAAAACCGTGCTACAGTGCCTTTCTCCACAAAATGTGCGATATCTCCGGAACCACTGAGGCTATAGCAACAGAAGATATACCTCCTGAGAGCCTTCGTCGAGTAGAATTAGATTCCCGAAAAGCGAGAGGGTGGACGCGTCGGTTCGCGAGAAATCGCGTGTGCGAGCTCGAAGGTAGGAGGGGAAGGGGGTTACCAAGCAAATCAGCCCCCTCGCGGTGGGCTCCAGATGAAAAGAATGGGGAAGGAAAGTGAGGGGAGAGGCCTTGTAGGTCTCCCTTTGGATTGGTTTGGGTCAGTTCGACCCGAGGGGGCTAGGAGGTGCTTGGTAGGGGTCAGAGAGTGGTGAAAAGCAGAAAAACGCGCCCAATAACTCCAAAGGAAAGTCGAGATTCGTCTAATGAGCGTCTAATGAAGGGGAAAAGTGATAATCCGAGCCCTCGGTCTCGGATTTCCGTCTGTTACTCTGTCTGTAAAGCGTCTATTGTTTTTCTAAGTATGTACAGCACCTCTAAGTGCAAGTCCTAGCTTATGTAAGCCAAAATGCGGACAAATACTAAGTAAAGGAAAGTAGTAAGGTAAAGAGAAAAACAAAAACATAAGTAGAAAGGATGAAATATAACAAATACCCTAGTAGGGAGGATACTCTCCCTACACCGCGGAAGGAAGAGCCAATATGGCTCGTGTGTGATGCATCACTCTATGGAGTGGGTGCATTGTACGGGCAGGGGCCCGACTGGAAAACCTGCCGACCAGCAGGATTTATGTCGAAAAAGTTGAGCGATGCTCAACAGAATTATCGAACATTTGAGCGAGAAACTCTCGCAATAATCGAAGCGCTCTTGAAATGGGAGGATAAACTCCTCGGCTTCAAGTTTACGATCGTCACCGATCATGAGGCGTTGGGGTACCTCAAAACCCAACGAAAACTGTCGAGTCGACAAGTCCGCTGGTTGGACTACATGTCACGATTCGACGCAAACATCGTCTATGCAAAAGGCACGGAGAACCGCGTAGCGGATTGCCTTTCTCGTTACTACGAGCAAGAAGGAGGGGACGTAGCCTCCGATGATGAAGTAGAATGGGCCGACGCAGATATACGTTTGGACCCAGAGGGGGACGACCTCCCTCAAGACAGGTGGCGAGAGCTGAAGTTATCAGCGATGAGAGAGGGAGGTACCCCTCGGAAGAGTAACCGGTTGAAAGAAAAGGTCGAGAAAAGATATGAAGAGGCTAAAGAGATGGCCTCAGCCGCAGATCAGAGTAACAAGGAATCCCCTAGCGCAAGTGCGCAGGAAGACCCTACGATACTCGAATCTGCCGAGGCCTCTAAAGCCTCCCCAATAACATTTGGAGAAGCACCAGGCTTCCTGAACGCTATCCGCGCAGGATATAGAAGCGATCCTGTACTCGCGAAAGTGATGGCACAGCCGTCACACTATCCTCAGTTCGAAGGGGAAGATGGCCTTCTATACACGAGAAATCGTGGAGGAGAGAGGGTGTTATGCCTTCCCCATGCAAAGTACGACGGCGATGATACTATCGCCAGGGTAATCGATCAAGCGCACAGGACGCTGGGACATTTTGGATCCCAGAGGACAGCGGATTATATCCGCAGATGGTATTGGTGGCCGAAGCTCGGCCGGGAGGTGGACAAGTTTTGTCGAACATGTCCGATATGTCAGACGACAAAGAACGACAATCAGCGACCGAGGGGTCTATTGCACAGTCTGCCTGTGCCGCGAAGACCCTGGGGGTCGATAGCAATGGACTTTGTGGGACCTTTCCCACCGAGCGACGGGCACGACTACCTGTGGGTGGTCCTGTGCCGTCTAACGTCGATGGTACACCTAGTACCGGTGACTACGACGATACGAGCGTCAGAGCTCGCGGGGATGTTCATACGGGAAGTCGTCCGACTACATGGACTACCAGAGACGATAGTCTCAGATTGAGACGCGAAGTTCATGTCGACTTTCTGGCGCGAAATGCACAGAATGTTGGGAGCGAAACTCCTAATGTCGACGGCGTTCCATCCACAAACAGACGGGGCGTCTGAACGAGCGATAAGGAATGTAGCGCAGATGCTACGAGCCATGGTCCGACCAGACCAGACGGATTGGACATCGAAGATGCCAATGGTCGAGTTCGCGATCAACTCGAGCATAAGTAGCTCGACAGGGTTCGCACCCTTCGAATTAAATTACGGGTACATGCCCGAAGTAATGCAACGAGTCAGAGGGGGAACGCCCTCAACAGCACCAGGGGTGAAGACCTTCGTAAAACAAGCGTTAGAAAATCTTGAGATGGCCCATGACGCCATCATTGAAAGCAGGGTAGTACAGACGTACCATGCGAATAAGAAACGAAAGGAAGGCTTCAGCCTTCGAGAGGGGGACCTCGTCTACCTCTCTACTCAGAACTTGAGCGTTCCGAAGGGACGTGCACGAAAGCTCGTGCCAAAATTCATCGGTCCGATGAAAGTGTTGCGCTGTGATAGCGCGAACGACACCTACACTCTGGACCTGCCAGAACAATTGCGCCAGCGGCGCATACACCCAATGTTCCACGTCGGGTTATTGCATAGATACGAACAGAACGATGATGTTCTGTTCCCGAGGCGTGACGCGCACGCGTTCTACGATGTCGGTATGACCGACGAA
This sequence comes from Pisolithus albus, assembly GCA_024613165.1. Lineage (NCBI taxonomy): Eukaryota > Fungi > Basidiomycota > Agaricomycetes > Boletales > Pisolithaceae > Pisolithus > Pisolithus albus. The sequence goes on along the minus strand of JANFAB010000016.1, from coordinate 661,966 downwards.
GAGGAGTGGTTAGTAGATGAGATAACGGCTCACCGGTGGACGAATAACAAGATAGAGTTCCTTGTAAGATGGAACCTCGGAGACACGACATGGGAGCCGGTGTCTAATTGTAAGGAGCTTGAGGCCCTCGACAGGTACCTCGAGCTCCAGGGCGTACAAAGTATACGCCAGTTGCCCCAAAGGGCGAAATAGTACGCGTAGGCGTACGGTAACCACTAAGTGGTTAAACGTAGTCGGGAGACTACTACCGGAAGCAAACGGACAAGTCAGAAAAAACAAAAATAAAAACAAACAAAAGATAAAAATAAAAATAATACCGTCAATAATACCGTCGGCCTCGAGCACAGCATAGTTACCAAATTTAATTAGAGTATATACTTTCCTCCGATCACATTTTCACCGTTTCACGTGCATTAACTTTACTGATCACGTGATTTTCTTTTTACAATACTCCGTCTTCTTCTTCTTCTTTTTCTTTTTCTTTAACGCTCATAACGTTCTAGTAGATACAATGTCCCACCGCGATCACCGTCGCAGAGAACCCCCGAGCCCACAAGGCTCTATTAGCCCCACCCCGTCCCGATCTCCCTCGCCCCGGCGAGGCAGATCCCCCGCGCGTTCCGACGCGCTGAAGGAAAAGAAGATAGAATAGAGTAGGGGTAGGGTAGACCTGATAGGCCTGCAGATAGTCCTGGGGACTCTGTCTGGAAAAGAGGACTGTAGAGAAAAAGAAACTGAAAAGACACTGTAGACACTTAGCTGTACTCTGACTGAAGACTCTCCAATCCCACTACCCTGGGACTCCCCTAGGGCTGTCCTGTCCTCACACTCAAGGATAGCAACAGAAGAAGACTGCCACAGGCTGGTCTCACCAGCCTGTGCTCTCCAGTCTCCATAGTGGTGATTGATTTTTAACTAATACAAACTCGAGTCCAAGTTCCCACTTCGCTTACTAAGCAGCCACTCGCCTCGCAGCTAAGTCCCAATCCCAAGTACAAAACGGGGATCTAGCCCCTTAGAAAAACCAAACCAGCCTCAACCACTCCATACCTAGTCCATATCCTAGTAGGGAGCTTGCCTTCCCTACATCCGAGGGGGTCTTCGAATCTTGACTGTCCTCAGTCACTTCCCATACCAGAGACTTGGGTAGAGGGGAAGGAAGGGGGAGGACAGGGCCTCGCAACTTATCCAGCATCCAGTCGAGGGCTCGGAAGGTGGCTCGAAGGGAGGCTCGAAGCCTCTTCAAAGGGGTCGAGGGGTCGAGGGAAGGCTCGAAGGGGAGGCTCGAAGCCTCTTCGAAGGGGTCGAGGGGCTCGAGTGGGCAGGGCCACTGTCAATGAGCTGGAACAGAGGCTTGAAGCCTGTACGAGATGGCCAAGGGCCTCGAGTCTCGATATGTACCTAAAAACGAATCTATCAGAGTTGCATATGTAGAGTTCGTGCACTCGAGGTGCCTTCAGTAGCTCAAACTCGTCCTTTAGACAGTCGACTACGAGCAAAAATATATAACATAAAATAGAAGCAAACCTATCCCCCTCTTCGAAGGGGGAAATGAGGGTAGTAACCCTTGTATTGGTCGTGGTGGTGGCGCCACTTGTCTGGGGCACCCTCGAGGGTTACTTCGAAGCTTCGAATCAAATAGTCCTCATAAGACCCTTGAGGCCAGTTAGCAGCATGTACGAACTAATGTATGTACTAAAAAGAAAATAAATTTGGAAAAGCGCACCGGGTCCCCATTATGTAGCTCTGCTTTGGTCCCTGCTTCGAATCAGGTAGCTGATGCTGTCAGGACAGTGCTCGAGGGGTTACTCGAGGCTGCCTGGCTCCTCGATAGTGCGCTCGAGCCTTGGGCTCGCATCTGAGGGCTTCTCTCGAAAATCTATACCTTGTGTCTGCTGCCCTTCAAAGGGGTTCGTCGACCTTTGATTATCCTTGTTACAAGTAGTAGTGAGTAAAATGAAACAAAATAGAAACCGAAAACTTGAGCCTTCGAGCTCGAAAGGCGAGCTCATGTCTGTATATACCGAGGGGCTTGCTTCGGCACTTCCTCGCTCTCTTTCGAGGTCCTAGATGCTCGTAGATACTCGCTGTGGGCTCGCGAAGACTTGTGGCCCTCATGCATTCATTCCGAGGCTTCGATTTGCTGCTTCGAACCGACACTAGGCCATAGGGCCCTCATACTGTACCTGGGTATCCCCCTTGGCGCCCTTGTCCTTCTCGCATCCTCGCCCTACCGCTCGATGACCAACTGAACATGTCGCCCTCGAGCGAGAGCAAGGGTCCAATGGGACAGGGCTGGGTTGCCAGATCGAAGGAGAGGTCTCGAAAACCGCTCGCCACTCCAGAGAGTGTCTTCTAGAAAGACCGAGAGCACCCTCCAGAGTAAACCTGTAAACAGACTATCATAAGTAACATATTCACGAAAGAAACTAAATACTTGAGCCTTTGAGCTCGATGCTCGATCTCGAGGGTCAAACTGCCTGCAACCACGCCTCGAGGGGGTCTCGTGCTTGCTGCTCTCCTCGAAGACCTTCGGGCACTCTAAACCGACGTAACAATGAGTAAAAACGTGTAAGAAAAACATAAAAAACACGAAGGGAATGCTTGGGTCTTGCCCCGAGTGCCAGGTGGGGCCCTGGGCTTCGCTTCGGCTCGATCCCCAGCCTTGTAGCCTCGAATACTTGATGTAGCACTCCATATAGCCTAGGATAGAGGAACCATAAGTCGACTGAACACAAACGAGATGGGGAATATGTGTGAACAGGCCCATGGTTCAAGCGAGGGCCTTCTTGCAACATTCGAGCCTTTCCTTCGAAGCAGGGGGGTGCCTGCTTCCTCATACTCAGTATCCCTGGTGTCCTGGCTCTTGAGGCAGCCTTCTTGGTCGGTTTTCGAGTGCTGAAAGTCGCCATAGACTCGAGAGTAGTGCTCCACCCACCAGTATGGGGAGCCTTGACCTGTAGCATCAGTATTTCACCATCAGAACACTGCACCTTTCCTTCATAGCCTTGAAATGGATGGTTCTCGGACTCGTTGGATGAACTGGCATAAATTTTTATTGCAGTATCATCATGGTTGAGGAATGCGAGTGGACGCGTGGCCTTGACACGTAGCAATGTGGCGCAAACTTGATTAGTCAGCTGACTAATCTCGCCCGGACTTGTAGCGCCAGTCTCTACACCGAGACTTCGAGTCCATCCCTGCCACCAATATATCAGTAAACTTGCCAAATTGCTCAACCTACCACTGCAGTGAGCTATCCAAAACCCTGGTAAGAGCTCCTTGATCCTCCGAGTGACTGTTTTTAGGGTTTTTCTTCGACTTTTCACTTCTGGTGGCTTCCTTCGAGCCACCACCCTTGATCTTGCTTCGACCTCGAACTCTGACTTGATTTCTTCGACTTCAACACTTCCAGCTTGCTCTGGGACCTCGCATAGGTCACCTCTAGGCTCTGGTAGGGGCTTGTGGGCTTCGAGGGCATCAACTGCTGCCTCATCCAGTTTCTTGTCTGTCTCTGGTTCATCTTCGGCATCCTGAGGCTCGTTGAGAGAGTTCTGTGGTGGGATATCAGTGTGGGGTGATGGAAGGGATTGGAGATACTTGGATTGGGGAGCAGGTATGTCTCCAATCACATCTGTGGCTTCGAGCTCGACTGAAGCCTTTGTCCCTAGTAATTCTCCTTCGTTTCGCATCCCTGGCTTCCTGTGTAGACAGCTTCCCTGTAACTCGACCATTAGCAACTCATTTCCCAAATTTGGAGTGACCTGTAAGCCTTTGAAGGTAGCTTCGTGTTGCCCTTTGACAAGGGGTGGGGTGCTCGATCCTGCTGCCACTACCTCGACACTGTTGACTTCGAGAATGCAACCTCTCGAGCCATCCTTTGGCACCTTCAAGGCCATTGAAGAGTCCTGAATATCATGAGTTAGTGGGTAAGGTTCGAACGAGGTAGAACTTGGGAACTTCGAGGCCATCGTGCCTGGCCTTGCTGGCCTCGCCCTCTCGCTGCATTCCTCCTGAGCCCTCGTGGCTCTCAACTCTTGCACCACAGCTTCGTACTGGGCCTCTCGAGCCCTCCATTGGTCCCTATCATAGCGTGCTTGCCTCGACTCCCAGCGGTATCCTTCCTCGAGCAACATTTCAGCCTCTCGGGTGACCTGGCATGTGGGCCATGGGTCGTCTGCATAGCGCCTTTGATCGTTCCACTCCAGTCTTTGAAGAATCTCGCGTCGAAACCCTCGATCAAAGCCTTCAAGGTAGAGGTCATCTTTCTCGATGCTCGAAAGTTGGTCTGTGACTCGAAGATGTGTCGCAACCTTGGTAAAGCATAACCGGTAATCGAGCAGGGCTTTGAGCGAGTCTATCTTGACCTTCTTTTGCTCGTCCACTAGGTTGTAGAGGTCGTACTTCGAATACCAAGCTGGAGGCGACCTGAACTGCAAGTAAAGTCGAGATGCATCAGTAACAAAATCAGCCCAGTCTCTTTCAGCATGGAGTAGGCTTCTCCATCTCTCAAACTTGTCAATGCCGAGGTACCAGATGGCCCATCGAGCCCAGACTCGATCTTCGAAGCAGCCGGCTTCCATGCAGAGGCTTCGAACATCCTCAAGGTACCATAATAAGTCGTCTGGATGCCCCAAGAACCTTGGGGCATCTCCTTCTTGCCTCTGAGGCATTCCATTGAGGGGCCGAGGTGAGTTTCGCAACCATTCCACCACGAGCTCGCTCTCAAGGCCCAAACTCGACCTTCAAACTGGATCTTCGTGCCTCGACTGACTCTCGTAACTATTGTAGTCCCTGTAGTAATGCATAGTAAGTAAATTAGACAAAGAAAAATCACGTAGCTGGTCCGGAAAATCTGTTTTTGCGACCCGGCTTCTCTTGTCTCGCCTCGAGGGTCACCTCTGTGCCTCGAAATCACCTAAAACTCGTACCTGAAACTTCTAATGCCTAAAATTGAAAATATGGATACTTAGCTTGGTTCCTAGGCACACCAAACTGCCAGTAGATATGTCCTCTTCACCAAAGACCAAAGTCCCCTCCAGGTGGGCTCCAGATGAAGGAAAAGAAGATAGAATAGAGTAGGGGTAGGGTAGACCTGATAGGCCTGCAGATAGTCCTGGGGACTCTGTCTGGAAAAGAGGACTGTAGAGAAAAAGAAACTGAAAAGACACTGTAGACACTTAGCTGTACTCTGACTGAAGACTCTCCAATCCCACTACCCTGGGACTCCCCTAGGGCTGTCCTGTCCTCACACTCAAGGATAGCAACAGAAGAAGACTGCCACAGGCTGGTCTCACCAGCCTGTGCTCTCCAGTCTCCATAGTGGTGATTGATTTTTAACTAATACAAACTCGAGTCCAAGTTCCCACTTCGCTTACTAAGCAGCCACTCGCCTCGCAGCTAAGTCCCAATCCCAAGTACAAAACGGGGATCTAGCCCCTTAGAAAAACCAAACCAGCCTCAACCACTCCATACCTAGTCCATATCCTAGTAGGGAGCTTGCCTTCCCTACAGCGCCTCACGATGGTTCGCCATCACGTTCGTACTCCCCATCCCCCGTCGACCGACGCAGTCTGCGTACGGTCAGCAGTGGCCAGAAACGGCCACGATCACCCTCACGCTCGTCGTCCCTCGAGTATGAGCCCCGCCGGGACAAACGTTCCTGCCCGTACTGGGAATGCCACCCCCAGTTTCCTTTATTGCGCCATCACGGCGCTTGTGACCAGTGCGCGTCTTACGCGCTTCATCTCTCCCAAGGCATGGCCTTGTCCGACGCAGGTATCATGCCTGCTATCGTTACTTTGGCTGATGAGACCGCGCGTCTCATCAAACGTACCCCTTACGACGACCTACGTCGTCGTATCAGCCGTCTCGAGCGTGATCTCGAGGACACCTCCTACGACCTCCGTCGTGCCCTCCGGAAGATCGATGATCTTCAACGCGAACCCACCCCCACCATCCCCGCTCCCGCTACGGTTGAGCAAGCTGCGCGTGACTTCGAACGCGCTCGTGTCGCCTCCTTGGGGGGGCGTACTTATTCATCAAACGCGGAGGCTAGTTCCTCCAGGCTGCCGCCTCCACCGGCACCACAGCCTTCTTCTTCTTCGAGGGGGAGGGTACAGGCTAAACCTGCGTCGCAGGTTGAACCTGTAGTGTCAAGAAAGGGCAAAGAGAAGCAGCTCGAGGATACCCATCAGGCAGCGCCTGATAACGAATTTACCGCCATGGAGGAAGATACCTCCGCTCAACAATGTTACGATGACGACATTCCTATGGTCGTCGATACCGCCTCTCAGGGAACACTCTTCCCTGAATTTACGGGAGAAGAGAACCCGTACAGAGTACGCGTCCTTGGGCAAGGCAGGGATGGCGTGAGGTCGATCCTCTTTGTGAGGATCAACGACAACCTCTACGCCTACGATGATGAGAGGCTTGGCGCCGCCCTCGCCAACATTCGCCAGGGGACCCCCCCTCCTGTTCCCCTCAGACGAGGAAATCTCGTCGCATCGGTTACCAGATGGGACAGGGGGATAATGGGTCCCATTAGACTCGTTAACACCGCGGAGGAAATCCGCAAGCTGTACGCCGAAGCGTACGATGAACCTGAGGAGAACGCTCCTTGCGTCCGTAGGGCGCAGGAGCTGATCACCTACATCAACCTGTGGAAGAAGTGCAGGTTGGTCACGAACGAGGTCATGAACCTCGCACTTAAAGAATGGAGGCCGCCTGTTTGGGCCTCCCAGAAAGCGCGCCAGAGGAGAGAGGCGCTACGAGACAAGGAAAGGGCAAGGAGGGAGGGAGAAGCCCTCGCATTACAACCCGCCGGTGGACAGCCGGCCTTACAACAGCAGATAGGGGGTCAACCCGCCGCTCCTTTGCCAGAGATGGGTCAGAGACCCATCGTGCCTCTCCGCGACCGCCTGATGGTCGAAAACCCTGGGGTCCCCCAAGCCCCTGCTCATCAAGAACGACCCCCTCCAAGGGGTCGAGCGTTTAATCCTAGAGGAGGAGGTCAAACCTCCGGAAAGAAGGGAAAAGGGGGGATCCCCGAACTACCACGAGAGGCTCCGAGCCTCGAAGCCCCAGTCGCTGACTGGGTTAAATTTATTCACGAGTACCAGAATGGGTACAGCGGTTCAGACGAGAGCTCCGAGCTCTCGAGAATGTTCCCTGGGGCGCTAGGTGTCAGTGAGCGCCCCGATGACGACGAGTGGGAAATCAGTCCTCCCACAGCACAATTAGTACGAGGATTCCTCCTCTACGAACGACTGGCTCCAGTCCCCAGAGGGAGCTATGACCGGATGGTCTGGTTCCGGGAGCTAGTTCGTCTCCTCGCAGCGAAGGGTCGCTACAGAGCCCTTCTGGATTGTGCCGAGGTGGCCCCTCGTGATGGTACTCGTGTCCCCTGGGAAGGGGAGTTCACTCGCTCAGCCGGTATGGCTGATATCGCCGCATACCTCGCGGCTAATGGCATCACTCCTCACGATGCCGACGATGCCCTCGTTTGGGCCAGGAGAGCGGGTAGAGAGTATATTACCCGCGCAGTCGATAATGGAGGGGAACGAGACCCCAACGTGCGAGCCACGCTCGATCTTCTGAGGGCAGCAATCAACGACCCTCCAGTATTGAAGGAGAATCGCTCGAAGGAGTGGGTCGAGCGCCAGGCTAGGACCCTCGGTATTGCTACCGAGCGCATTGCGGCCTACGAGGCCCGCACAGTCAGCGACGCAGAGCTCCCTATCGTTAGGGACTTCTGCTCCGCTGCAGTTATCTATGACCTGCCCAACTACTTGGGGGTGGAAGGTCGAATTTCGCGGGAGAGAACTCCCGAACAAAATGATGAGCCCGAGGAGGGCGAGATGAGGGACGAGCCGGCTCCGATGTAGAAGGGACGCTACATCGGGTGCTGGGTCGTCTTCTCGAGGGCGTAACCCCTCAGTTCGAGTTGTGGTACGAAGGGTTCAACACCTTTCGTACCTTGCTCTGCATTACTGAAATGAGGCGTAACCCTCGGATTGGTAGTGCTGCGAGATTCAACATCTCGCGTGAATGTACATAGGGTCTTCCCTATCTTTTTCTTTTTCTTTTTTCCTTTTTCTTTTCTTTTTCTTTTCTTCTCGTCTTACGAGCCTAAGTCGGCTCTACAGGGGGAGGGTGTTAGGGGCCGTGCCCTAATTTAGATGTCTGTAATCATCCGCAGGCATGTGATACTCCGGTATCACATGCCTGCATGTCTAGTATATAAAGAAGTCGTCGTAGTGACTTTAAGGACATCTTTGTCTTAAATTTTACACTGCGAATACCATACGGTACAGTTCGCGGGTGTGAACTAAGGCAACACAACCTTACATTAACATACCATAACCACGATCCGACCAAGATCCAGGAAGGAGACAAACACCAATCGGTGCTGGCTGGGACCACCCACACAAAACAACGCCGCCGAGATCGGAAAAGCGACGTCACCAAGGGTACTCCCCACACACCGTGCATACAGAAGTGACCGAAGACTGACAAGTGTGCCACCGGTCGCACGACTCACAGCAGGAATATGAAAGTGCTGAGTCATAAACAACTGCCTACAAGAACAGGTGACTACGGCTAGTAGTAATCGGCGGAACGGTACATAAATTTGGGCAAGTGCTGTCTTCAAAATATCACGTCGACATCGGTATCTTCTTCACTATTTGACTCTCTGTCGGATCCATCTCCATCAAGACTGCTTTCTGAGTTAATACAATCTTCATCCTCGTCATCATCGTCGCTCAGAGGATCAACTTCATCCATCCTATTATCCTCGAACTCTCGTTCACCTGGTAGCCCTTCATTACCAGGTACTTGTGAAGTATCCCCCTCGTGGGAGTCATCTCTTATGTCTTCCATGTTCATTTGCACTGAGGCGGAGTACTGAACTTCATGGCCTACTCCAATGTGAGAAAACCGTGCAAACATCACATATAGTAGTCACACTTAGCCACAACTTATGGATAGCCTGCGCGCCAAAATGCCAAGGCTTATGTACAGCCTGTGGCAGGCCCGCCAAAATAAAAATGGCACAACACTTAAGCAGGCCTGAGTGCCAGAAGTGACAATAAGATATGAGCAGGCCCATGCATGATATGGTGTGAGAATGCATAACTCATAGGCGGGCCAGCTCTGTGATATCAGCGGATGCCGCACAACTTGTAGGCGGGCCGGTCTGCAATACCAGCTGATGCCGCGCAACCCATGCGCGGGCCGGCCAGTGATATGAGCAGAGGCCATGCAACTCATGGGCGGGCCCATCCCACATATCAGGTAGGCTGACACAGCTCATGGGCGGGCCAGCCTGCAATACCTGCTGATGCCATGCAACTCATGGGCGGGCCGGCCTGCAATACCCGCTGATGCCGCGCAACCCATGTGCAGGCCGGCCGGTGATATGAGCAGAGGCCGCACAACTCATGGGCAGGCCCATCCCACATATCAGGTAGGCTGACACAACTCATGGGCGGGCCAGCCTGCAATACCTGCTGATGCCATGCAACTCATGGGTGGGCCAGCCTGCAATACCCCCTGATGCCGCACAACCCATGTGCAGGCCGGCCGGTGATATGAGCAGAGGCCGCACAACTCATGGGCAGGCCCATCCCACATATCAGGTAGGCGGACACAACTCATGGGCGGGCCGGCCTGCAATACCCGCTGATGCCGCACAACCCATGTGCAGGCCGGCCGGTGATATGAGCAGAGGCCATGCAACTCATGGGTGGGCTGGTCTGTGATATCAATGGATGCCATGCAACTCAAGTGCAGGCCCATCCCTCATATCAAGTAGGCTGACACAACTCATGGGCCTTCCATACTGGGTCTGCATGGCATCCATTTGCCATGGGAAATAAATAGCGGGATGAGTTCCATTAATTAGATACACATCATAGTTACCTGTAGCCACTAACCCTGCCAAGCCGAACCCCCCGAGGCAGCTCTTCCGCAAAAGCCGCACTTCCGCAGGTATGCTTCCATACTGGGCATGTGCGGCATGCATTTTCTGTGGGAAATACATTGTGGAATGACATACAGAAATGTCATATGTATTATAGTTACCCATAGGCACTAAAGCCACAGAGCCAAACCCCCCGAGGCAGCTCTTCCGCACAAGCTGCACCGGGGCTGTGCAGTATCCATTTTCCATGGGCAATACATTTGGGAATGGGTTCCACTACCTAGATACACACCATAGTTACCCATAGCCACTAGCCCTGCCGAGCCTAACCACCCGAGGCAGCGCTTCCGCACAAGCCGCACTTCCGCAGGTATGCTTCCATACCGGGTCTGTGCGGCATGCATTTTCTGTGGGAAATCCATTGTGGAATGGCATACAGTAATGCTGTATGTATTATAGTTACCCCTAGGCAATAAACCTGCCAAGCTGAACCCCTGGACACAGCTCTTCCATGCAAGCCACAGTGGGTCAGTGTGGTATCCATATTCCAGGGGAAATTCATTTCAGAATGAGTTCCACTACCTAGATACACATTATAGTTACCAATATCCACTATCCCTGCCAAGCCGAACCCCCCGAGGCAGCACTTCCGCAAAAGCCGCACTTCCGCAGGTATGCTTCCATACCAGGCCTGTGCGGCATGCATTTTCTGTGGGAAGGCAATTGCGGAATGACATACAGTAATATCACATGTATTATAGTTACCCATAGGCAATAAACCTGCCAAGCCGAACCACCTGTGGCAGCCCTTTCACACAAGCCACAGCGGGTCTGTGCGGTATCCATTTTCCGGGGGTAATACATTTCGGAGTGGGTTCCACTACCTAGATACACATTATAGGTACCCATAGCCACTAGCCCTGCCAAGCCGAACCACCCGAGGCAGCTCTTCCACACAAGCCGCACTGCCGCCGGTATGCTTCCATACCAGGTCTGTGCAGTATCCATTTTCTGATGTAAATATATTTTGGAATGAGTTCCACTAACTAGATACACATTATAGTTACCTGTACCCACTCCACCCGCCAAGCCGAACCACCCGAGGCAGCTCTTCCGCACAAGCCGCAGTGGGTCGGTGCGGTATCCATATTCCGGGGGAAATACATTTTGGAATGGGTTCCACTACCTAGATACACATTATAGTTACCCATATCCACTATCCCTGCTGAGCCGAACCCCCCGAGGCAGCACTTCCGCAAAAGCCACACTTCCGCAGGTATGCTTCCATACTGTGTCTGTGCGGCATGAATTTTCTGTGGGGAATCCATTGTGGAATGACATGCAGTAATGTCATATGTATTATAGTTGCCCATAGGCAATAAACCTGCCCAGCCGAACCCCCCAACACAGCTCTTCCATGCAAGCCGCAGCAGGTTTGTGTGGTATCCATTTCCTGGGGGAAATACATTTCGGAATGAGTTCCACTAACTGGATACACACCATAGTCACCTGTAGCCACTAACCCTGCTGAGCCGAACCCCCCAACACAGCTCTTCCATGCAAGCCGCCCTGGGTCTGTGCTGTATCCATTTCCGTGGGAAATACATTTTGAAATGAGTTCCACTAACTAGAAAGCTCTCTCAGGGGAAATTTATGAGGGGCACTAGGGGCTCACTGTAATGCTACTGTTTATGTAACTACTCATGCAAGTTCCACAGTTAGACTCCCCTGGGGCTCATGTGCCGCACGAAGTCAGTGTGGCACCATGGAGCTGCCCAAGCAGGTGAGGCAGGAGGCAGACCCCTGGAGAGATCACCCAGGGGCTTTTGATTAGTGGGATTATGGCTACATATAGTGGCATTAAATATGTAACTTCTAATTTCAGATCTGTGTGCCACGCATACTGCAATGCAGGTGCAGGCTGTGCAGCAGGAGGTGGAAAGTCACAGAGCTCTCTAAGGGGTTGATCAGGAACATGATCACATGGGCACATCCCATCATCATTAATCACCATCCATGCCCATTTCTATATGATCATATCTATCCACAATTAGTGTAATGCGACAATATCCTATCAGACTCCTTCAGTCTAGCAAGAATACATGCAATGCACTTAATCAAGTTTTCATGTTTCTGGCCACTTTGGCAATCATACCCATATACAATCATTGTTCCTGAAGTATCAGGATGGTTGCTCACATCAAAACCATATATGTATGGATGTAGCAAGTCCCTCAATTACATTGGTGTATAGTATATGGGTTGGATTGCCTGATGGATATTGGGTGAAATTAAATACTTCTGGGGCCTTAAAGCGACTGGTAATCCCTTAACCCAGTCATTGGAAAGGCTGGGAATTTAATTCAGGGGGTCAGATTAGCAAGGCTACAAGTAACCATAATATGTATCTAGTTAGGGCTCATTCCACAATTTATTTCCCTCACCAAATGGATGCCACACAAACTCGGTATAGAACCAGTAGCGGCTTCTGGGGTCCAGCTGGGTGGGAGTAGCAGCTATGGGTACCCATAATATGTATCTAGTTAGTGGAACTCATTCCACAATGTATTCCCCATGGAAAATGGATACCGCACAGACCCAGTATGGAAGCATAACTGCAGAAGTGCGGCTTTTGCGGAAGTGCTGCCTCGGGGGGTTTGGCTCAGCAGGGATAGTGGATATGGGTATCTATAATGTGTATGTATCTAGGTAGTGGAACCCATTCCGAAATGTATTTCCCCCGGAATATGGATACCGCACCCACCCACTGTGGCTTGTGTGGAAGAGCTGCCTCAGGTGGTTTGGCTCGGCAGGCTTAGTGCCTACGGGTACCTATAATGTGTATCTAGTTAGTAGAACTCATTCCTAAATGTATTTCCCACGGAATATGGATACCGCACCCACCCACTGTGGCTTGTGCAGAAGAGCTGCCTCGGGTGGTTCGGCTCGGCAGGCTTAGTGCCTACGGGTACCTATAATGTGTATCTAGTTAGTAGAACTCATTCCTAAATGTATTTCCCACGGAATATGGATACCGCACCGACCCACTGCGGCTTGTGCGGAAGAGCTGGCTCGGGGGGTTCGGCTTGGCAGGGTTATTGCCTATGGGTAACTAGATACATATGACATTACTGCATGTCATTCCACAATGGATTTCCCACAGAACATTCATGCCGCACAGACCCAGTATGGAAGCATACCTGCGGAAATGTGGCTTTTGTGGAAGTGCTGCCTCAGGGGGTTCGGCTCGGCAGGGATAGTGGTTATGGGTAACTATAATGTGTATCTAGGTAGTGGAACTCATTCCGAAATGAATTCCCCTCAGAATATGCATACCGCACTGACCCACTGCGGCTTGTGTGGAAGAGCAGCCTCGGGTGGTTCGGCTTGGCGGGTTTATTGCCTAGGGGTAACTATAATACATGTGACATTACTGTATGTCATTCCACAATGGATTCCCCACAGAAAATGCATGCCGCACATGCCGAGTATGGAAGCATACCTGCGGAAGTGCAGCTTTTGTGGAAATGCTGCCGTGGGGGGTTTGGCTCAGCAGGGATAGTGGTTATGGGTAACTATAATGTGTATATCTAGGTAGTGGAACTCATTCCGAAATGGATTTCCCTCAGAATATGCATACCGCACCGACCCACTGCGGCTTGTGTGGAAGAGCAGCCTCGGGTAGTTCAGCTTGGCAGGTTTATTGCCTAGGGGTAACTATAATACATGTGACATTACTGTATGTCATTCCACAATGGATTCCCCACAGAAAATGCATGCCGCACATGCCGAGTATGGAAGCATACCTGCGGAAGTGCAGCTTTTGTGGAAATGCTGCCGCGGGGGGTTTGGCTCAGCAGGGATAGCGGTTATGGGTAACTATAATGTGTATCTATGTAGTGCAACTCATTCCGAAATCTATTTTCCATGGAAAATGGATACCGCACAGACCTGGTGCGGCTTGCATGGAAGAGGTGCCTCGGGTGGTTCGGCTCGGCAGGCTTAGTGCCTATGGGTAACTATAATGTGCATCCAGTTAGTGGAACTCATTCCAAAATGTATTTCCCATGGAAGATGGATACCGCACAGACCTGGTGCAGCTTGCATGGAAGAGGTGCCTCGGGTGGTTCGGCTCGGCAGGCTCAGTGCGTACAGGTAACTATAATGGGTATCTAGTTAGTAGAACCCATTCCAAAATGTATTTCCCATGGAAAATGGATACCGCACAGACCTGGTGCAGCTTGCATGGAAGAGCTTCCTCGGGTGGTTCGGCTCGGCAGGTTTAGTGCCTCTTGGTAACTATCCTATGTATGACACTACTGTATGTCATTCTGCAATGCATTTCCCATGGTAAATGGCTACTGCACAAGGCCCATCCGTATGTTGTGTTGCCATGTATGGCATGTCACAGGGGCCCTTCCATGTGTCAGATCTTAGCCTAATTTACTAACCACAGGCCTGTCCATATGTTGTGATGCCAGTATGGCATGTCACACAGGCCCTTCCATGTCACCCGCGGAAAGCCACATGGGCCATCCCATGTGATTGTGGCATGCCGCAAGGGCCTGTCCATGTCACCCATGGAAAGCCGCAAGGGCCCGTCCATGTCACCTGCGGAAAGCTGCATGGGCCATCCCATGTGATTGTGGCATGCCACAAGGGCCCGTCCATGTCACCCATGGAAAGCCGCATGGGCCCCTCCACGGCACCCGTGGAAAGCCACATGGGCCCCTCCATGTCACCCGCAGAAAGCCGCACAGGCCCTTCCATGTCACCTGTGGAAAGCTGCACGGGCCCTCCCATGTGATTGCGGCAAGCCGCACGGGCCCCCCCATGTCACCTGCAGAAAGCCACACGGGCCCTTCCATGTCACCTGCGGAAAGCCACACAGGCCCTCCCATGTGATTGTGGCATGCCGCAAGGGCCCGTCCATGTCACCCGCTGAAAGCCACACAGGCCCTTCCATGTCACCTGTGGAAAGCCGCACGGGCCCTCCCATGTGATTGCGGCAAGCCGCACGGGCCCCCCCATGTCACCTGCAGAAAGCCACACGGGCCCTTCCATGTCACCCGCGGAAAGCCACATGGGCCCTCCCATGTGATTGTGGCATGCCACAATTGGGGCCCGTCCATGTCACCTGCGGAAACCCACATGGGCCCTCCCATGTGATTGCGGCATGCCGCAAGGGCCCGTCCATGGTCAGTTGCATCAGCTTTCATATACAAGATGGGCCTGCCCTTTTGTTATGGTCTCTGCAACATACTGTCATGTGGGGCCTACTCATGAGTTGTGGTCACACCTGGCCCTCAGGCCTGCTTATGAGTCTCAGCTTATTTGATTTGGCAGGCCCACCGCAGGCTCTACATAAGCCTTGGCATTTTGGCGCGCAGGCTGGCCATGTGTTGTGACTAATTTGACTACATGGGGTCCAAACATATCCCGGTCTGCGAAGCTAGGCTATGCATTAGCCTCAGAGATGTCATCTTGTACCCTACTTACATATTCACATAATAAGATTTCCAGTCATCGTCCTTATCTTTTGGCCATGCAAGCGATGGACCTCGGCGAAGAAGAGAGTCTGTCCGCCCCTCTGTGAAAACAGGAATAAGATGACAGGCACGAATTACGAGTGCAGGGTCAACAAAGCCAAAAGCCCCTGCCGACTCGCAGTCTGGCACAAAACCGACTTTTGGCAAACGAGCATGGTTAATACCCCAGCGGTACCCAGGTTCGACTCCTAACCAACGAACCCAGAGCACGTCCATTTCATGCTGTGCACCCTCATAGCAGACGTGGAATATGCACACTCTAATCAGCTGCGCATACCAGAAAGGGTGGGCACTGGCTCCTTCTTCACATGAGCGCATCATGATGGTATCCCCACAGCCCGAATAAAGAGTGTCCTGATCACGTCGTATGTCGTATGTTGTGAAGTTGAGCTGTAGTCGCTTTGGCATGAGTACGCCGTTGAGATTGTTGACGAAGCCGACCGAATGCCGTTCCTCTGAGGTGAAGATCCACTTGTCACCGTTGTACTCTCGCTTTTGCAATCTTGCAAGGAGGTGATCCTTCAGTCTCGGAATAAAATCCTGTCCAACTCAGTCATTACTATCCTCTGAGTTTGTCTGGATGTCTCACCTTGATGGCGGGATCGCCATTATGATCGTTCAGGAGGGTAGCCAGGTTGATAACATTGCGAAAAGAACGAGATAAATTGTAATGGCTTGTGAGTGGTGCATTCTCTTCCTTCTCTTTGGAATCGGAATCTATCGTCTGGTCTAGCTCCCGGTGAGTATGAGTACACCGTCTTTCCTGTTTCGCCAGTTGGCCGGTAGGGTCGTGTTTATTGGTGCTCCGGTAAAATTTCTTTAACTGTCGATGGGCAAGTTCTCCCTAGGCGTGCTGTCAGTCTCAAGTTGATGCTCTGCATGCTTGGCTTACTATCTGAGTTGTATACGAGTCGGTCGTGCCAAACATGCGAATAGTATCTGCATAATCACCAAGAGCGTGCATCTTGTAAGTAGACAAGTTGAACGTCTTTGGCCGACGCACGCCGGAGCTTGGTGCGCTCATGGAATCGGCCTTCGCCTCTCTTGCTCTCTGCCGTGCTGCTGCTTCGGAGGGCAGTTCAGTTGTTTGGAAAGATGCGCAGGTAAATTCTTGAAACTTTCGCAGCTGCTGGCCCAGGAGTCTTGTTGCATGTTTGAGGAGTTCAAGGGAATTGTCCGTATGTAGTCGAAGCTTGGCAAGGGCATGCCACTGTGCAAGGCGGAATAATAGGGTACGAATAACGTTGTCATGGTCGGGTGGAAATAGCCCTTCAAAAGCAGGTATTGCGCACTGGGAAGAGAGATCAGTTAAACCGTACCATCCAAGAATAGAGAAGCCATGGTTGGAGGCTGGTAGCGACAAGCATGACGGACGACTCACCTGCAGGACATTTTCGAAATGCCAGGCAGCACGCTGACGCATCTCAGACACATCCGGAGGAAACTGCCGAATGGAACCTTTACCAAATGCACAGATCTCACGGAAACTGATTGGACGGTAATAGTGAGATAATGCGTTACTCAGGACACGTCCACGTACCGTGCATTAAGAATATTTATAGCATCCGGATTGATGGCATATAGCAAACGCAGCAGATGCCTGAATACCGACTTAAATACCCCTAGCTCAAATTCGTGTAGGAGGTCGACAGTAAACATCGTGAATATATTCCATCCGAGAGGACCGAGAATTTCAGCAAAAGAGTTCTTGATAGATCATGCGGTCAGACATAGGACGGCAGGAAAAACAACCACTTACCAACGTTGGCACCAGCGACAAACCCTTCAGATATTGTTCCGGAGTAGCACCTTTGATAGGAGCTCCGAGCTTGTAGATTGCATTGCGTGCTGCAACGACTCGACTACGGAAGTACTGACGAATGTTTGTAGTTCTCGCAGCAAGATCGGACAACAGGCCAAGCCTGCTAAAGTACCCTCTCGGAAGTAGACATCGAGGACACGGACACTCTCCTTTATCCCTGATGGTAGCAAGTAATACCCTGTAAAAGTCGTCAGGCTTTAAGTTTCGGGTTCCGGGACACCTACTTCTCTGGGTAGTCAGCCGAGTAGGTAAAAATCCGAGGAAAGATACGGCGACGCACACCATCATAGCACTTAACTACGATCCCATTCTTGTGTGCGTTCACAAAGTCCTCGTCCAACAAAATTTTCCATACCGCATGGACAAGTTCTCTCTTGCAGTGCGCTAAGATATCACCTCGGCTCTTCTTCTTCATCAGCTGAGATACGAAACTGAAGATTGTCTGAGGGATCTGCAGAAATTCCCTTGTCATTGAATTCAGCATCAAAAATGAGGCGCCCATTCACCCACCTTTGGAATGAATGCCACTAGGTGGCATGCACCTGTTGAATTAGGTCGTGCCCGCATGTACTTCGACTGATTTCCAAAGAACAGGTACACTGGCCATGCTGAAGCATGGCCAAACTGTGTAAGGTGCGTGGCGTCGGACGAGAACATCAACCCTGCAATAACCCGTTCTAAGGTACACCCATCATCCCGTCTTTGTTTCTGCACCTCGTCATGAGCCTTGATCCAAGCGTCAGACGTATACAGCTCATCATATAGCCGTTGTTCTTTGCCTGTTACAGGGGACCGCCAAATGTGTCGGAACGGAGTTAGGTGAAAAAACCTCGATGTATGTTCAGAGAATGCTGCCTCTACGACCGCGGTAAGTTTGCGGTAGAAGAATGATGGAACGTTGAAAGTTTGGCCATTTCCGTCAGGATTGCGGTCGCGAGTTGGTATCTCGATAGAAACCGATGTTTCTGTCCAGCCATCTTTGCGAAATACATGGTCGGTCTGAAGGACCTCTTCGGACGCGTCAAACCGCTTCAACTCCGTGTGGGCATTAAAATTTCGTAGGTCCTCCGGCCGGAAATCATCCGCTGTGATAACCGTACTAACGAGTCTTGAGACTTCAGCCTCCGACTTCTGCTTGCTACCGGTCAACATCCACCTCATTAACCTCCAGACTGACATTGTTTGAAATGGCCATGGAGGAGGCATGGGGATAGTTTCAGCATGATTATCAGCTGTCATGTGCGACCTGGCATCAGACAATTCATCGGGAGAAAGGAATGAATTGGGGTCATAAGAGGGGCGGTGACGATATTCCCGAGCAATGCCGAATGTATTGAATGCTGAACGGAATGAATCAAATACATGGAGGATGACACGAGGTATGAATCGGGCAGCGGGAGGATCGGCAGCTACCGGGACTGGTGGCTCAGGCAATATGTCCCTAAAACGTGCGGGCAGACGGCGAGGCCGAGTGGGACGGCATGACTGTTCTGAATTGCTACGATGTGAATCTGGAGTGGATTCGGGCCGGCACAACTCCACGTCTGCCACTTTTGAGCGTGGCACGCCACTGCCAGAGGCAACTGACAGAGCACAGTCTGCGATCCTATTCAGTGCCGAGTTCGGGAGTGACTTCGATGATATTAGCCCGGAGCGCACCTGAAGTCAATGGGACATGAGTGTTGGAACCGCTTCCAGCGGTATCGGAGCATGGGATTGTGAGAACACGGTCTTCCTGGCATGTGTTCTTTGATGGTGACGATGTTGCAAGGGACGGTTGTGGTAGGCTTCGCTTGCCCCGCTGCTTGCCGGATTGTGCTTGGTAGTGCAGGCAGCTCAAGCGGTGGAGGGTCATGCTGCGGCTGCTTTCGAAGGCACGATCACAAGTACCTGTTCCACACCTGAAGTACATCTTTGGATCAGTAAGATGGCCAAAGGATTGCAGGTGCCCGCACACCTGAAGCGACCAGCCATTATGACAACCTCGACGCACAGTGAAAGCCTGATATACCAAACGATGAGAAACCTCAGTATTTGCTTGGAACCCATACGCTGGACTCCGAGCACGGTGCCAGCTGGCAAGGATCTTGGTACAGATGGAGTCGGCGAATGCCGCCGAGCAGTGGCACAAACATCACGCATAAGGTATAAGAAAGTGAAACACGTTCTCGATGGACATTAGTCAGAAGTTTCATCAGTCACGTGATCAGGCCTACTCGTGCGACTGAGTGCTGCTGCAGCGGGGACAATGCCAACTAACGCTAGCAATACTGGTTCAAT
The DNA here is from genome assembly GCA_024613165.1 of Pisolithus albus. Classification (NCBI taxonomy): domain Eukaryota; kingdom Fungi; phylum Basidiomycota; class Agaricomycetes; order Boletales; family Pisolithaceae; genus Pisolithus; species Pisolithus albus. The sequence continues at coordinate 642,390 of JANFAB010000016.1, read as the reverse complement.
AACAGGAGAAGTACTCTACGCGTTCTAAAGCAGTGGAAAAGAACGAATGGTCCGAGAGGCTGGAAACCCCAGGACGAACGAAAGAGTTCCCAAGTACGTTGGGATGCCGTTTATCTGTCCTCAGCTGAAGCTCGGCCAGCAGCAATCGAAGAAGGCACCGAAGTAGAATCCTTCACCGTCGGTACCACATGCTATGAAAACATCGGAGCTTCGTCGCACAAAATGGGATCACATTTTTCAAGTGTGAAGGTCGAGGTACGTATTTACTATCCGACCATAACACAGCATTCACGTTCTGTACCCCGATAACTTCATAGACCCAATCTTCGATATTGTCCGTTGGCCGCATCTACACTGACATCTGTCCAGTTTATTCATTTCCGATGTCATGACTGTAGCGTTTCACGACCGTATGTTAATGTTCATCCATACACTGAAACCACGTTGGAAGTGCCGTCTTGGACCTCACAGGTAAGTTCATGTGGCGAGGTGCCGGAAGTTACCATTATGAATCCTAATGATCCTGCAGATCCTTTTAACGCAAGTGGACCGCGACGCATCAAGAGAAATTGAACACCCAGCTCAGTGTCTCATGATCTCACAGCGAGGTCAAGGCTATGACTACTTCACTGGATTTCCTACATTCTGCTGAGACGCTTTAATACACATAAACTATTTGGTTACACGGCATTCTGATGACATTCGTCCAACTGGTACGCATCTGACCTTCATTCATATCTGTTCACTTAGTCCGCATGTGGAATTGTGCGAAGATGCTCAGGGATTTCAAACGGTTCAGCTTAAGCCGAGCCTCGGAGGTAAGCACGCGTGTTAACCTATCATATGCTAAGGAGACTTACCATCGTTCTTCCTGCGCCAGTCGACCACACACTCCACGTAGTTCCAGAACCCACCACCTTGCATGGCGCTGAAGAAGTCAGCTGAATTCAAGATGACGATGCGCCTGTCGGCGAGGTCATGCGACGTCAACCACTCTTCCACCTGGTCGTCAGTCACAGACCACTTCTGCCACAAAACCATTGCCACAAGATTATCTCGCCTCAAAACCCCTTTCAACATCGATGTGTCTGTGCGCAACATGGAGAGGTGGAAGGAAAGGTGGGTAATTTGTTCAAGTCCCTCTACTCCGATTGTCTGGGAGCCGCCCTGCCAGGATGCCCATGCGTTGGATATGTGAAGGTGAGTAACACGGTGCAGGATGTCGATGTTAGGTAGATATATGACGCGATTATTGAAGATTGAGGCTAGGTCGATGGAGAGAGCGCGGAGTTGCTGCAGAGCATTCATTGGCTGAAGGACAGGATTTTTGCCGATGAGGTGACATGGAACGCGTAGTGTCAGTTCTTCGATACCGCGGCAAATCCCCAGAATTTTCCCTGCCGTCTCGATCGCAACTGCAGCCGCAAAGAATAATACCTTGACTGTTTTTTCTGCAAATTCAGGACGAGACTCGACGGACTGAAGGAACTTCTTGGCAACCCTGTCAGAGGGTAAGTGTACTACGCGATAGGCAACGGGCTCCAGCCTATAATCTATTAGGTACATCTGCTCGTCATCACGAAAATCCAGTGCTAACCACACTTGGACACGCTTGGCCACTGCTAGGTACGTATGCCGGTTTTTGTGTTGAGCACACAGGATGAATATCATCCATTCGATCTCAACAGGAAGAGAAGGTGTCGGCATAGCAGCAATGCGAGATGGGTGAGCTAGCTGCGGTGATTTTCCAGACTCAGTATTCATGCACGGTTTTTGTATCTTAACATCGGCCTCAATCCCGAAGGTTTCTTGCTATATGGGAGTGCTGCCGTTGGACCCCCATGTGATCATCGAGCTCCATTGGGCGTTGCACGATGGCAATGTCTGGTCCGCCACTATACTACGACAGTCAAGCTTCGTCGACTTAGGAGACAGGGTCAGTCTTTTCTTTTCGCATGATGACTTGCATTCCCCGCCAGACGATCTGACAAAACATAGGGCCAGTGGACGTGTTTGGTCCGAGCCGCTGCCCTGCAGGAGAGAGTGCGGCAGACTGGAGCTCGTGGCGACTCAATAGTCCGATTGTCCGTCATCCATGTTTGGGTTCCTCACGATGAGGACGCCCGGGACCGCAACCATACTTTATGTGGTCTGCTCTACCATCCTTGCCATGACAGTCATGCTCCATTGACTGTACGAAACAGGGCAGCTACGTACGTTAGAGTTCCATGTGTCACCCGAACGTAATGCTATGGTTATCAGTAAGAATGAATTCAACGGAAAGTTGATCCGCACAGCTAGCCATGATCTCGGACACTAGGATATTGGATCCGTGGCGTCAAAAGTAATCATGCTGCATGTTTTTTGCAGTGAGCACCTGCACATCTTCGGGTGGATCGAGCAACGAGTTGTTCAAGTGCATAACTTATCTCTTCGTATAGTACATATGGCCAGAATCAAATGGATGTACGAGGTACACATGGTTAAGACGGCTAAGAGGTATGTAATAAGGCAGAGGTGGACAACATCGAGTAATATGGACGTGACAGAACATTGGCAGACCACATAGAGGGGTATTGATAGTGGAGCGGGTGAGGGTTAAACGGGGCAAAGCCTGAGTGTTGAACGTCGAACTCTGGGGAGAGTGATGGGAGTCAATGCCGGTTAGAATTCTAGTACGAGATCCAAATAACGCTGGCAAAAAGTAAGCAGAAAGTACTGAAGAATGCACAGATCTGCGTACCATTGAGAACCCTCCACAGGAAGGGCAGTTCGCTGCTTCCTTGGAGTCATGATGTGCATTCAGCCGAGCACACTCCAAGGCAGATAAGGCCTCCACACAGAAGTCCATGACCCAGGCAGGGTGAAGCTCAAAGATGATGCAGAGTGAGTTGGGCACCATGAAGTACAACGAATCAATAGTAACTTCATCGAGAGATCGCCCACCAAGGAGACACATGAGTGGCTGCGAAAACTTCCGTGACCATCCGAAGTGTGGCTGCTGCATATCCAAATGCATGAGTAACTGGGCAAACGTCGGATATGATATGCAAGGGAGGCGGCAGGCTGAATAGACCATGTCAAAAGGAATGCGGTCCATGGAAGACACGAACTTGTGAGAGAACATACCCAAGCACCAGTGCCATATTTGTGCTGGGGGCACAAGTCTATCCATCGGAGGTCACTGCAGTCTGATCGACGAATCGACCCTGCAGTCTGTGGAGTGCGCGAGGCGCTATGTAAATCTAAGGTTCAAGATTGATATGGGGAGTAAATCCCGTCGAGTTTCCTGTCAAACAGACTCGCAGGATCGATTCAACGGGAGGAACATGACATTGTTGTGCTTCCCTTTTTTACTTTTTTTTTTTGTTTCCAGCTGATAGCGTCATAGCAAACATACGTGACAAGGTCTTGTAACATCGTTGCAGTCAACTTGGCACATTATTTAGCTGGGAACCGCCTTCGACTCGTGACAGCCCCACCTCCGATGTCTTCTAGCCACACGCCTGAAACTCACGCAGTTGCATCCCTCAAGCGGGTGATATCCTTACTTGAAAATGAGAATGCGCAACTTCATCACAAGATAACGAAGAAGCCGTGAGTAATTTCCCTACATACAGGATTGAAATGACAGTTGCCTCCAGTGCTCTGTCCTTAACACGGGAGGGCCGGGCGGTGTGCCGGGTTGTTACCCTTGTGGAACCAGTGGCTGACTTGATTGCGGAATACGACCGCCGCGAGATTCAGGCTACTGAGCAACAGGCTTCATCCAACTCTGAGGTAATTCCGCCAACCCCCGAGTGAGTACTGATCTTTCTTGACTACTTTTGGGCTGTTCCATACTCACGACATGTTAGACAGCAGCGCACCTACCGTGCATATGAAAAGCTCATACAGTGGTGCCCCTCAGTGCATAAACTAGTTGGCCCTGCTGCCGACGCGGATACCGCCAGCTTCGAGGTTGCATTTGCTTGTAGGGAGGTACGTTTTTCATAGCTCCCATTTTTAGTTTCCGTTTCACTCTCACCATGTGATAGTTACAGAAGGGCGCAGATGGAGCACGAGGGGATGATGGCGCTACATTGAAGGTGGCCGTAGCCCAATGGTTGAACGAGAGTCAGCCTCCACCTGACCCCCCCTTCAGCTCACGGGAAAAATATGGAAGAGGGTTCAATCACGACATTACAGGAAAACTCCTTTGTCCCGTAGACTATGACTGGTCCAATGCTGAGTGCATGACCCTCCCCATTGAATCTCGGCCGTTGTGCTGACGCTGTTGATGTTTAGTATCCGCAGTGCTATCAGAGAATTCCAACCCGACTTTCGTGTCATGGCTCATAGCTGGCCCTCGTTTCTTTACGCCGATGGCGACTATGATCCGACAAGGCCCGCCAAAGGACTCTTCAAAGGAAAGTACCTTGTTATGGTGAGTAATATTGTAGCTAAGTGCACGGAGCTACTCCGACATTTAAGCACCTTTCAGGCATTTCGATGCATCTTCACGTCCCCAAGCTCCGTGTAAGGTTGTGTTGCCTTAGTTCACACCCGCGAACTGTACCGTATGGTATTCGCAGTGTAAAATTTAAGACAAAGATGTCCTTAAAGTCACTACGACGACTTCTTTATATACTAGACATGCAGGCATGTGATACCGGAGTATCACATGCCTGCGGATGATTACAGACATCTAAATTAGGGCACGGCCCCTAACACCCTCCCCCTGTAGAGCCGACTTAGGCTCGTAAGACGAGAAGAAAAGAAAAAGAAAAGAAAAAGGAAAAAAGAAAAAGAAAAAGATAGGGAAGACCCTATGTACATTCACGCGAGATGTTGAATCTCGCAGCACTACCAATCCGAGGGTTACGCCTCATTTCAGTAATGCAGAGCAAGGTACGAAAGGTGTTGAACCCTTCGTACCACAACTCGAACTGAGGGGTTACGCCCTCGAGAAGACGACCCAGCACCCGATGTAGCGTCCCTTCTACATCGGAGCCGGCTCGTCCCTCATCTCGCCCTCCTCGGGCTCATCATTTTGTTCGGGAGTTCTCTCCCGCGAAATTCGACCTTCCACCCCCAAGTAGTTGGGCAGGTCATAGATAACTGCAGCGGAGCAGAAGTCCCTAACGATAGGGAGCTCTGCGTCGCTGACTGTGCGGGCCTCGTAGGCCGCAATGCGCTCGGTAGCAATACTGAGGGTCCTAGCCTGGCGCTCGACCCACTCCTTCGAGCGATTCTCCTTCAATACTGGAGGGTCGTTGATTGCTGCCCTCAGAAGATCGAGCGTGGCTCGCACGTTGGGGTCTCGTTCCCCTCCATTATCGACTGCGCGGGTAATATACTCTCTACCCGCTCTCCTGGCCCAAACGAGGGCATCGTCGGCATCGTGAGGAGTGATGCCATTAGCCGCGAGGTATGCGGCGATATCAGCCATACCGGCTGAGCGAGTGAACTCCCCTTCCCAGGGGACACGAGTACCATCACGAGGGGCCACCTCGGCACAATCCAGAAGGGCTCTGTAGCGACCCTTCGCTGCGAGGAGACGAACTAGCTCCCGGAACCAGACCATCCGGTCATAGCTCCCTCTGGGGACTGGAGCCAGTCGTTCGTAGAGGAGGAATCCTCGTACTAATTGTGCTGTGGGAGGACTGATTTCCCACTCGTCGTCATCGGGGCGCTCACTGACACCTAGCGCCCCAGGGAACATTCTCGAGAGCTCGGAGCTCTCGTCTGAACCGCTGTACCCATTCTGGTACTCGTGAATAAATTTAACCCAGTCAGCGACTGGGGCTTCGAGGCTCGGAGCCTCTCGTGGTAGTTCGGGGATCCCCCCTTTTCCCTTCTTTCCGGAGGTTTGACCTCCTCCTCTAGGATTAAACGCTCGACCCCTTGGAGGGGGTCGTTCTTGATGAGCAGGGGCTTGGGGGACCCCAGGGTTTTCGACCATCAGGCGGTCGCGGAGAGGCACGATGGGTCTCTGACCCATCTCTGGCAAAGGAGCGGCGGGTTGACCCCCTATCTGCTGTTGTAAGGCCGGCTGTCCACCGGCGGGTTGTAATGCGAGGGCTTCTCCCTCCCTCCTTGCCCTTTCCTTGTCTCGTAGCGCCTCTCTCCTCTGGCGCGCTTTCTGGGAGGCCCAAACAGGCGGCCTCCATTCTTTAAGTGCGAGGTTCATGACCTCGTTCGTGACCAACCTGCACTTCTTCCACAGGTTGATGTAGGTGATCAGCTCCTGCGCCCTACGGACGCAAGGAGCGTTCTCCTCAGGTTCATCGTACGCTTCGGCGTACAGCTTGCGGATTTCCTCCGCGGTGTTAACGAGTCTAATGGGACCCATTATCCCCCTGTCCCATCTGGTAACCGATGCGACGAGATTTCCTCGTCTGAGGGGAACAGGAGGGGGGGTCCCCTGGCGAATGTTGGCGAGGGCGGCGCCAAGCCTCTCATCATCGTAGGCGTAGAGGTTGTCGTTGATCCTCACAAAGAGGATCGACCTCACGCCATCCCTGCCTTGCCCAAGGACGCGTACTCTGTACGGGTTCTCTTCTCCCGTAAATTCAGGGAAGAGTGTTCCCTGAGAGGCGGTATCGACGACCATAGGAATGTCGTCATCGTAACATTGTTGAGCGGAGGTATCTTCCTCCATGGCGGTAAATTCGTTATCAGGCGCTGCCTGATGGGTATCCTCGAGCTGCTTCTCTTTGCCCTTTCTTGACACTACAGGTTCAACCTGCGACGCAGGTTTAGCCTGTACCCTCCCCCTCGAAGAAGAAGAAGGCTGTGGTGCCGGTGGAGGCGGCAGCCTGGAGGAACTAGCCTCCGCGTTTGATGAATAAGTACGCCCCCCCAAGGAGGCGACACGAGCGCGTTCGAAGTCACGCGCAGCTTGCTCAACCATAGCGGGAGCGGGGATGGTGGGGTGGGTTCGTGTTGAAGATCATCGATCTTCCGGAGGGCACGATGGAGGTCGTAGGAGGTGTCCTCGAGATCACGCTCGAGACGGCTGATACGACGACGTAGGTCGTCGTAAGGGGTACGTTTGATGAGACGCGCGGTCTCATCAGCCAAAGTAACGATAGCAGGCATGATACCTGCGTCGGACAAGGCCATGCCTTGGGAGAGATGAAGCGCGTAAGACGCGCACTGGTCACAAGCGCCGTGATGGTGCAATAAAGGAAACTGGGGGTGGCATTCCCAGTACGGGCAGGAACGTTTGTCCCGGCGGGGCTCATACTCGAGGGACGACGAGCGTGAGGGTGATCGTGGCCGTTTCTGGCCACTGCTGACCGTACGCAGACTGCGTCGGTTGACGGGGGACAGGGAGTACGAACATGATGGCGAACCATCGTGAGGCGCTGTAGGGAAGGCAAGCTCCCTACTAGGATATGGACTAGGTATGGAGTGGTTGAGGCTGGTTTGGTTTTTCTAAGGGGCTAGATCCCCGTTTTGTACTTGGGATTGGGACTTAGCTGCGAGGCGAGTGGCTGCTTAGTAAGTGAAGTGGGAACTTGGACTCGAGTTTGTATTAGTTAAAAATCAATCACCACTATGGAGACTGGAGAGCACAGGCTGGTGAGACCAGCCTGTGGCAGTCTTCTTCTGTTGCTATCCTTGAGTGTGAGGACAGGACAGCCCTAGGGGAGTCCCAGGGTAGTGGGATTGGAGAGTCTTCAGTCAGAGTACAGCTAAGTGTCTACAGTGTCTTTTCAGTTTCTTTTTCTCTACAGTCCTCTTTTCCAGACAGAGTCCCCAGGACTATCTGCAGGCCTATCAGGTCTACCCTACCCCTACTCTATTCTATCTTCTTTTCCTTCAGCGCGTCGGAACGCGCGGGGGATCTGCCTCGCCGGGGCGAGGGAGATCGGGACGGGGTGGGGCTAATAGAGCCTTGTGGGCTTGGGGGTTCTCTGCGACGGTGATCGCGGTGGGACATTGTATCTACTAGAACGTTATGAGCGTTAAAGAAAAAGAAAAAGAAGAAGAAGAAGACGGAGTATTGTAAAAAGAAAATCACGTGATCAGTAAAGTTAATGCACGTGAAACGGTGAAAATGTGATCGGAGGAAAGTATATACTCTAATTAAATTTGGTAACTATGCTGTGCTCGAGGCCGACGGTATTATTGACGGTATTATTTTTATTTTTATCTTTTGTTTGTTTTTATTTTTGTTTTTTCTGACTTGTCCGTTTGCTTCCGGTAGTAGTCTCCCGACTACGTTTAACCACTTAGTGGTTACCGTACGCCTACGCGTACTATTTCGCCCTTTGGGGCAACTGGCGTATACTTTGTACGCCCTGGAGCTCGAGGTACCTGTCGAGGGCCTCAAGCTCCTTACAATTAGACACCGGCTCCCATGTCGTGTCTCCGAGGTTCCATCTTACAAGGAACTCTATCTTGTTATTCGTCCACCGGTGAGCCGTTATCTCATCTACTAACCACTCCTCTTCGTCGGTCATACCGACATCGTAGAACGCGTGCGCGTCACGCCTCGGGAACAGAACATCATCGTTCTGTTCGTATCTATGCAATAACCCGACGTGGAACATTGGGTGTATGCGCCGCTGGCGCAATTGTTCTGGCAGGTCCAGAGTGTAGGTGTCGTTCGCGCTATCACAGCGCAACACTTTCATCGGACCGATGAATTTTGGCACGAGCTTTCGTGCACGTCCCTTCGGAACGCTCAAGTTCTGAGTAGAGAGGTAGACGAGGTCCCCCTCTCGAAGGCTGAAGCCTTCCTTTCGTTTCTTATTCGCATGGTACGTCTGTACTACCCTGCTTTCAATGATGGCGTCATGGGCCATCTCAAGATTTTCTAACGCTTGTTTTACGAAGGTCTTCACCCCTGGTGCTGTTGAGGGCGTTCCCCCTCTGACTCGTTGCATTACTTCGGGCATGTACCCGTAATTTAATTCGAAGGGTGCGAACCCTGTCGAGCTACTTATGCTCGAGTTGATCGCGAACTCGACCATTGGCATCTTCGATGTCCAATCCGTCTGGTCTGGTCGGACCATGGCTCGTAGCATCTGCGCTACATTCCTTATCGCTCGTTCAGACGCCCCGTCTGTTTGTGGATGGAACGCCGTCGACATTAGGAGTTTCGCTCCCAACATTCTGTGCATTTCACGCCAGAAAGTCGACATGAACTTCGCGTCTCAATCTGAGACTATCGTCTCTGGTAGTCCATGTAGTCGGACGACTTCCCGTATGAACATCCCCGCGAGCTCTGACGCTCGTATCGTCGTAGTCACCGGTACTAGGTGTACCATCGACGTTAGACGGCACAGGACCACCCACAGGTAGTCGTGCCCGTCGCTCGGTGGGAAAGGTCCCACAAAGTCCATTGCTATCGACCCCCAGGGTCTTCGCGGCACAGGCAGACTGTGCAATAGACCCCTCGGTCGCTGATTGTCGTTCTTTGTCGTCTGACATATCGGACATGTTCGACAAAACTTGTCCACCTCCCGGCCGAGCTTCGGCCACCAATACCATCTGCGGATATAATCCGCTGTCCTCTGGGATCCAAAATGTCCCAGCGTCCTGTGCGCTTGATCGATTACCCTGGCGATAGTATCATCGCCGTCGTACTTTGCATGGGGAAGGCATAACACCCTCTCTCCTCCACGATTTCTCGTGTATAGAAGGCCATCTTCCCCTTCGAACTGAGGATAGTGTGACGGCTGTGCCATCACTTTCGCGAGTACAGGATCGCTTCTATATCCTGCGCGGATAGCGTTCAGGAAGCCTGGTGCTTCTCCAAATGTTATTGGGGAGGCTTTAGAGGCCTCGGCAGATTCGAGTATCGTAGGGTCTTCCTGCGCACTTGCGCTAGGGGATTCCTTGTTACTCTGATCTGCGGCTGAGGCCATCTCTTTAGCCTCTTCATATCTTTTCTCGACCTTTTCTTTCAACCGGTTACTCTTCCGAGGGGTACCTCCCTCTCTCATCGCTGATAACTTCAGCTCTCGCCACCTGTCTTGAGGGAGGTCGTCCCCCTCTGGGTCCAAACGTATATCTGCGTCGGCCCATTCTACTTCATCATCGGAGGCTACGTCCCCTCCTTCTTGCTCGTAGTAACGAGAAAGGCAATCCGCTACGTGGTTCTCCGTGCCTTTTGCATAGACGATGTTTGCGTCGAATCGTGACATGTAGTCCAACCAGCGGACTTGTCGACTCGACAGTTTTCGTTGGGTTTTGAGGTACCCCAACGCCTCATGATCGGTGACGATCGTAAACTTGAAGCCGAGGAGTTTATCCTCCCATTTCAAGAGCGCTTCGATTATTGCGAGAGTTTCTCGCTCAAATGTTCGATAATTCTGTTGAGCATCGCTCAACTTTTTCGACATAAATCCTGCTGGTCGGCAGGTTTTCCAGTCGGGCCCCTGCCCGTACAACGCACCCACTCCATAGAGTGATGCATCACACACGAGCCATATTGGCTCTTCCTTCCGCAGATCAATAGGCCGCAGGATCGGATACTTGCACGCAAGATCCTTGATCACTTGGAAGCACCTGTCGTGGATTTCCCTCCACTGAAACGGATGTTCGTTCCATTGTATACCAGTCAGTGTAACGGCCCGTACTTTTTCACTACTTGTTGTAGCGTAGTCTTAGCGTAGTTTGCCTTATTTATCCACTCTCTGGTTAGGGTTACTTAGACGCGCTCATAGACGCTTTACTTAGTCAGCTGCTTGGTCAGCGTTGCCGCCTTGACTCAGCGTGTACGGCTGCAGCCAATGGCGTTTATCTCTCTTTGTTTGGTTTGTTCTACGACGTTCCACGGTACAAACACTCTAGTTAGTATAAATACCGCCTCTCTTGTCGTAGACACTCCAATCGAGTTCATTTGTGCTCTTGCGCATTAACTCAGTTCCTTAAACTCAGCTCTCTATCAGTCAAGGAGTGACCGATAACGATCTTCGGATTGTTAGTGTTACAGTCAGGGGCGTAGTATACGCCGATATGTCTGGCATAAACTGTGCTAGATACTCCACTAGTCCTACGAACCTTTGGACTTCGTTTAGGTTCTTCGGAGTCCTCCAGCTCCTGATTCGAGACATTTTGTCTCTGTCGGCGTGGACGCCCTTAGCGTCTATGATGTGCCCTAGGCAGTCCAATTTTTCTGCATAAAGGTCGCACTTCTCCTTCTCAAGGTAGAAGTCGGCCTTTTCCAGTGTTTCAAACACTATTCTGAGGTGTCGCTCGTGATCCTCAATTGTGTCGCTAAAGATGAATATATCATCAAGATAGACGTACACAAAACATCCTATGTGATCTCTGAAGATCACTGTCATAAGGCGTTGAAACGTCGCAGGGGCGTTACAATCTCCCTGCTGCATTACTTGACTTAAGAAAGTCCCATATATCGTCGAGAAGGCCGTCTTCCAGACGTCTTCGGGTTCTATACGAACTTGTTCGTATGCGTTTGATAAGTCGATCTTTGAGCGATACTTCGCTCGCGCTACGTCCATTCGTATCTGGTCCTGATCCGGGAAGGGGGTGACGTCCTTCACAGTATTTTCGTTTCTCTTGCGGCAGTCAATGACTGTCCGCAGCTTTCCATTTTTCTTCGGGATGCATAGCATCGGAGCAGCCTGTGGGACGCTTTTCAGCACCCACCATTCTGCATCCGTATACAGTCGGATTTTATCCGACAACTGTTGTTTAAGCGCGTCAGCGCACCGTGGCAGGTGGTACGCGTACTGCTTCCTTTCGTCTATCAGGGGGATCCTGTGGTTTACCTCCCGTAGTGGAGGCAGTTTTGGGATCACCCCGCTAAGCCTGTGCTTATACCGTTCGAACCATTGGTTCCGTAACTGAGGTATATCCTCATTGCTCAACAATTTTTTTGGCTTTATTATTGCGAGATGTTCCTCGCTTTTCGTTGAGCCCCTTGGCTCTTTTACTCCATCGGATCCCCTCCCCCCTTTAGAGCCCTTGCGAGACTGAGGCCTCGCAGGGCGCGAGAGTCAATGCTTAGGACGGGATTTACCCGTCATCAGAGCCTCAGGCTCTGTGAGGAGAGGCACGCACTCTGCTGCTATCTGTATCGTCTTCTCTGCGAAGTTTAAGATCGCTTTAGTTTGTCTTAGGAAGGGGATTCCTATTATACAATTGTAGCGGTCAATATTCGCTACATCGAAGTATATCTCTACTTCATAGCTTCCAATGCGTATTGTGGATATTCCACCATGAGTAATCTTCGACCGGCTGCCTATGCAGCCTAATTGCAGCGTCAGCTGCTGTTCGAGGGGAAAGACCCTCATCTTCGTGACCTTGGCGAATGCCGGGCTCACGAAATTACCTGTACTCCCGGTGTCTATCATCGTATACGCGGTACATCCGTTAATTATGCTTTGCAACGTTGCGCACGTTCGCAACTCAGGATTTATTTTGGGACGAGATCCCACTACATTATTCGTATGCATAGCATACCGAAACGATCGTGTCAATGACTTCGTCATCGGCTCGATCTTTGCAGCGAGATCCATTGCTGCCAATCGCGCGGTATGACGATATTGTCCTTCGTCGTTCGTGATAATCACATCACCGTGGGGAGTCACCACTATCATATCGTCGGGATATATTCCAACACGGCGATTAGTTTCAGTGGTTTGTTGGAGGCGAACCTCCATTGCTTCCAGTGCTCTTCGCACTTCTGGGGCCACGCCACTGCGTTCCCCCAGTATTTCTAATATATCTGCGATCGTCTGAAGCCTGTCGGCTTCCAAGGACCGTATCCGGTCTGCCATGGTTCGCATCGCATAACGCGTGCAATCCATGTTCATTCCGTGTCCCTCCATCTGCGCTCGGTCGCAATCTTCCCAGCCGTGGTCGTACTCCCTACGAGCTAATTGCTCTGGGTATCGCAACGCCACGTTCAACGTAGTGTCTCCGTCGATTGCCGACTCGGATACGTGCTCTATTCTCTGAGCACATTCTCGGCATGAAGGTTCTTCATGGATTGCACCGTAGATGGGAGACCAAATCCATCGATTTCTCGTAGACATAGTATCTACCGCGCTATTAAATTCTATGGCATCCTCCATTTGGGAGTCCATATCTTCGTCTGCTATCCTCAGAGACGCACTCCACAGAGGTCCCCCTGTACCTCCCATTACCGATGGTTGATATTCCATCGTATTGTCTCGGTTGATCCATACCTTACCCCACAGGGTATTGACTATCACTACGTCGGGGTAAATCCCGACGTCACTCTCCGCCATACTTTGGCGGCGTATGTCAAATATGGCATTGTCCAGGTGCTCTTGTAGCTCCTGACTGCGTCCTGGCAGATGTCGCACGTCCTCTCGTGCCAATACCATTTGTCGCAGGGCATTCCTACGATAGCCCTCGTGGACTCTGAGATGGAATGCCATCGTCTGCAACGCAGCCCGTACGTGATTCGTACTACCATTCGCATCCGAGAGTCGTATGCGGTTTCCTTCTCCTACCCCTCTGTGGTATTCACGCCTAGTGTGTTCTTCCGGTACATTAAGTGCTCGTGCAAGGGACTCATCCCTACTAAGTAGCCCTTCCGCTACATGGTCGACTCGATGTCGACACTCATCGCACGTCCCTTCGTGCACTGCTCCATAAGTTCCGGACCATTCCCACTTTTCCTCCTGAGGTTCTTCTTCGTAGGAGCTTCCTTCATTTGCATCTGGGAGATCACTTCCCGCCTCGGAGACCTGGTCTCCTTTTGACGAGTCTTCGTCATCATGTACAATGCGCATCATGGCGCAAGTTACCTCCTCATCGGAAGCAACAGCTTCGTCTTCTTCGTGTATAGCGCCGAAGTATGCGACGGGCTCGTCGTCGTCGTCAATCTCTGAGTACATTTCGTACTCGTCGATGATTTCCACTTCGTCACAGTGTGATCCTCCCTCGTGATCACTAGATTCGTTGTGACCGGGTTCACCTTCAACGACTTTTCCCTCGTCGGGTTCCTCCGACTGATCTTTTGCGAGGGTATCGCGTCCCTCTTCCTCTTGGACGTCTACAGCGTATAACCGCGGCTTAACCGCCGCTTTGTTCTTGTCCTTTCGAGGATGAGGGCAATCTGGGGCCATATGGCCCACCTCCGAGCAGTTGAAGCACGTTATCCCCGGCATGAACCTTCGGGGCTGCCGTCCTTTCTGTTGCGAGTCGTCTCGAACCTGATGATGGTACTTATGGTCACCATCCTTACGGTGGAACTGTCCACCCTTCCTTCCAGCATCAGCGCCTCTTGGCGCAAAGTTCACCTTACGTCGATATAATGTATTTCCCTTCTGGAAGTACTTATAATTGTCCTTGTTCATGGAGCTTCCTGCGCTCCTGTTTCCATGTGGGTGTGAGCCACTTCGTCCCTGGGAGGTCTTCCCTCCAGAGCCGGCGTGGCTCGTTCTCATATGCATATTCACCGCTTTCTGCGCAGTTTCCATGCGCCTTACTTCTTCGAGGATCTCCTCGATCGTTGAATGCTCTGCGGATATTCCGCGAGCTTCGAATATCGATTTAATTATAGAGTGCGGTAGCCCCCGCAGGAACTTCCTCCTGAACGAGTAGTCGTCTGGAGGCTGCACCATTCGGTGCGCACGACGCTTCAAGTCGTTGTAATACGCAAGGGCCCCCTTGTCATATTCGAACCTCGTTCGATCATACTTGTCGGCAGCGTTCTGCGCCGACGCCTCGTGGACAAATCGCTTAAATAGTCCACATATGAGTTCTTCGAAGGTCCAGTGATGTACTTGTCGATTCGGGGAGTCGACCTCTTGGTCATACCATTGGGAGGCTAGACCCTCCAAGTACAACCCAGTGTACAATACGCGATCTTCATCGCGATCAGGGCCGGTGACCTTGAATGTACGAAAGTACTTTAATATCTGGCCCAGCCAGTCGTTGAACTTATCCAGGTCATCCTGGCCTCCGTACTTCCCGGGCTTAGGCGGGTTCATCGCCTTCACTTCAGGTCCAACCTGTCCCATCGGTAACCCGACTTGCTCCCAGATACGCTGTGCGTATTTGTTTTGCATAAAATCCATGTACCTCGTATTACCTGGGGTGAATCCCCTCAGATAGTTCGGTCGGTTTCCCTGGACGACACGTCGTCCCCCAACTATGGGGATTCTCCCATACCCTCGAGGATCGTCATCGTCCTCTTCGTCCGGATCATCACCGCCAGGGGGTCCTCCTCCTGGAGGGCCACCGTCAGGGGGACCACCCCCAGGGAATCCCTGACCAGGGAAGTTTCCCCCATAGTTATTTCCTTCGGGAGGGCCGCCTCCATCTTCATTTCGGCCGTACCGATTCTCGGCCGCTTCATCTCGATCATTTCCTCCAGGGGTATTATCCCTGTTTCCTCCGGCAGCGTTTCTGGCTGCAATAGTACGATCTCGAGCCATCTGGTGGAGTATCGCAGCCCCCCGCTCGTTTCCGAACATCTGTCGGATTATATCCGAGTCTCGCCTCGAGAAGTATGCAGGGCGATCTGGCATGTTAGGAGCGAATCCGCCCCTTCTGCCGAGAGCGTCAGCTCTTTCGAATGGGAGGTTTTCCCTCCTTACTGGCATTCCTGGCCAGAAATGAGGGATTGTCCCCTCTCTCTTAACCGTAGGTTCGACGTCCGGAGTAGTCGTCCTGCTCGCACTCTTGGCGGCGAGTGCCCGCCTATACCTCTCTAATTCTTCTGCGTGATGCACGCCGGGGTTTACCCCATGATTGTCGAAACCTTCGGGGCCATACCCGTAGTCCAGCCACTGTTGCTGCAGACTTTCGAGGAAGTCGTTCATAGCCTCGAAGGCCATGCGAGGGTCGATTGGGGCATCCCTCTCATTCGTCTCTCTCCTCGAAGGCTCCTCGCCTTCTTCGAATATCTCAATTGAAGGACTCTGAGTCCTTCGTACTAACACGGGGTCGGAAGACATTCGTGAGTTATCTAGCTCAGTGCGCTGAGGAGTAAGGGGACTCATCGAGTCTCTGGCTGCCTCATTCCCCTCTCTCGCAGCTCGTTCGATGCTGCTCCCCAAAGTCGTTGAGGTATTCAACCCTCCGGGCATATGCGCACCTGGCGCTACAGATCCAGGCTGTCTGGCGCTCGTCTCTTGGGAGGCGCTTCCGGCCGGCGGCTGCCTGTCCTCCGTGTTCCCTTCATTTCTTTGGACCTCGGATGGTCCCTTTTGCTTTCGACGACTATTGTCGTCTAGAGGGGGATCCCCTCCGTCGGGCGGCTTGCTCTGGCCCGACTTTACTGCGCGAGCATATGCGCGGGTAGCCGTGCGGCTCATTGCGAATACTTTGACGAGAGTTCAAAAAATTGTAAGGTTGTGTTGCCTTAGTTCACACCCGCGAACTGTACCGTATGGTATTCGCAGTGTAAAATTTAAGACAAAGATGTCCTTAAAGTCACTACGACGACTTTTTTATATACTAGACATGCAGGCATGTGATACCGGAGTATCACATGCCTGCGGATGATTACAGACATCTAAATTAGGGCACAGCCCCTAACAGTTAATTTATTTCCTCGGTCTTGTTATATATGCTGAAACTGGAGACGCATTTGCTCCATCTGCAGACTCGGGTTTGATGCTCTGGACAAGCAGCTATCACTGTCTTGCGGGCCAAAAACTTGAATCGAAACGTGCTCGCAAGCGCACCATCTCGAGTACTCATCAGCCTTATGGGTACGCTCAGCGTCAAGCTAGCCTCAGCCCGAAGAGCATCACTGTCGCCGAAGTTAGTCAGCTTTGTGCCGCCAAGCGCACGGACTGTGTACTTGTTGTCATCGACGAAGAAAGACCCAGCAGAATATTTACAGCGAAAGTCTTGGCCCACGGAGTGCGTCGTCTATCCCTCGCTTTCCAGAACTAACATGCCGCAGGTTACAGCGGACGGACTGGATCTACACCATACACCCACTAGTCAAATAATGAAGCAGAATCCCATGGTCACTCGTGACACGACAAACGCGACTGATTCTCCGACCCATTCACGAGGGATGCTTCGAGAGGTTGTACGTGGGAAACTCACCTCGGACCCTACTGATTTCACTTTGTCGTACATGGACGTGGACGGTGACATGGTACTGATCATGTCCAATTCTGACGCTGCGCATGCTGTAAAAGATTACAAGAACCAGAAGTTTGGATCGGATTCTTCTAGTTATCGAGGGCAGTTAACATTGGACCAAGGCTGGGGTGGATGAGAGCGAAGACGAGACTAAGGCAGTTCTAGACGCTGTGTAGGAATAATTGCAGGTGCTGGACAGAATGGATTCGACTGCCGAACCCCGAACTTGTTGAACATATCATGTGAAACTCTATGGCTATATGGTTACGTCTAAGCCGATCATGTGACGTTGACAGTTCCACAACGTTCTATTACATTCTACGGTGTTCTCTTGTACCGGATTATCGGATAACACGTTCCTAGTAGAAAGACAGAGTCGTACCTATATGGAAGGTCCTCTTACTTACAAATATAGTAGTTTACTGTACGGTGACAGCACACCTGGTCTGTGCGCACCTGAGATGTATATATACCACTGGGCTCTGCCCATACTCTGTAGCAGCTCAACGAGTTACTTCTCTCACATACTACTTCGTCTTACTACTCTTCAAGTCCAAGACTCAACTGAACTATAAGGCAAGTGCTCAGCCTAGTCCCTTGCCCCTTTATCCCTCTGCACGATAGGTTATGAGCCCCGCATAAGGGTTCTTAACGTTACACGTGCATTTTGTTCTTCGAGAGAGACGTCTGTCGTAGACTATGCCGTTACACGGACCTGAAGCGCTAGGTTGGGCCTTGGCCACCTTGCTTGTTTCGTTCGTGCTAGGCTCCAGTCAGGCATCGTTTCTAGTTTTCCATTATGGTGGTCCTTTTTCATTGGCTCTTGTTCTTTCTACCGTCATGTGGGGTACTTTTCTAGGCATTCCAACTTGGCATACGATCTTTCGATCGTATCAGGAGTATCGACTACATCTCGACTGCTATCGCGAGCTTCGAGTCCGAATTGCGGCTTCTGTTGAAGCGTGGGATACATGGCCTCAGAGGATTCCTTCACCGGACCCTGTGCCGAGTTTGCCTCCGCCCTCTTACGAGGCGCACTTATTCTGGAATGTAGATGCGATCCCTGATCTTTCTCCTGTTCCGCCTTACCCATCCTCGCCGCCACAGTACCCTTTGGTCATGGCAGAACCGTTTGACCCGACAGAGCTTGCTCTGATCCAGGTCTATCGTTCATGGCGAGACGGACAGATAGATCGTGATATGCACGAATCTTTTCTTAGAAGGTGGAGTCCGTATCGGCAGCATCTTTTGCAGACTGACCCTGATGCTCGGATTAACAATCCTGAGCTATTTGATGACGATTCCTCGCCTTCGACTCCAGAAGGAGAAGTCAGCGAACCGGGTTCGGACTCTGCCGAATTCGAGTTGCTGTAGTCGCTTCTCTCTTCTTCTCCTCTTGAGTTCACCGCAGCTGATAGCGCTCCTGTCGTTACAGATGTCGCTCGTCATCAACAGGAATCATGTCTTGCCATGCTACGTGGAGCACTCCCGACCCTTCCCGATCGCAGCTGAGCGTGAGACCGCTCTAGCTCTCGAGAAGGTGAGTACGACGGAGGAGCATTCACATGCCAAATATGTCGAGTTTTGCATCGAATATACGGACCGACTTTATGTCGACAAGTGCCGAGATTGGAAGAATGCCACAAATGGTTCTAGTCGTTCCCATTTCGTAAAAGCTCCGTCGCCTCTTCACCTCGTTCCCACCTTAGCCATTCAAGCAGTGTGGAACTCTATCCAGGTCGATTTACGTGACAGCGATTGTTCCCTGTTAGTCTATGAGGAACCGCTATCCTGGTCCACGCTCAATCTTTCCTATCATGGCTATTTCGTTAACTCCATTCCCAAAATCCACTCCGCCTCTTCTCCACACGTGATTGCTCACTTTAACGGTGCAGATATCCCTTCCTTTACTCATGAAGATCCTGCCCTCGAAACCGTCCCAGCCTTCATGATCACTAACGACACGTACTTTTATTTCAAAGGACGTGCACACCCCCTCTTCGACTTCGGAAAGTTCCACGGATTCATCCCGTCTCTTCGGGTTTGGAACCTCTATTTGGAAAGCTGTTTCCGACGAGTTTGGAATTCCGACTCAGTTCGAATCGAGCACGTCCCAGCCATCTTCCGAACAACCCACCGGGATGGTCGTGTCGAAGTTGATCCCATGGTCTTATTACGCTGGAGACAGTACACGAGTCGAGCGTTCAGTGGATATCTGGACTCGTTCAACAGATACAACAAATCTCTACAGCGTCTCGAGTGGAGATCTAATAGTGGAGATAAACACTGGGTCTTATGGCCCTCTACAGAAACGATTCTCAAGGATTTGGAACGGGAGTGCGAAAAAGGCTCTGGAGAGGATGTCCCTCCTAGGCGTGACAGAGGAATCTATGCGCGGCGTCATAGAGCAATACATGCAAACCGTTCTGCTAAGCAATTATCCGCTTCCCAGAAATGATTACTACGGTTATGCAGGCTATGGTACAGAATGTTACCCGGAAACTAGTACCTTAAAAACTATAAACTTGTTTGCGATCCAAATGTCAAAGGAGTCTGGCTTGCGCCAGTTGTTCCTGCCTTATCAATGTGGCGTCCACGAGGGGTTTGATATGGATGGAAAACCATCGGAATCACTCCTAGATCTGGCAGAACCCTCCTTCATCGCATACCACTACTTTCCGGAGCTTCACTTCGAGGAGTTAGAAGCTATAACATTCTCACACCAACGTTATGCGAAAAAGGGAAACGACATTCCATTATACCCTAAAAAGGCGAAAACGAAATGAACAAAGCGGACACCGCTTATCACCACAGACCTACCTGATCAGGTTCTGGACTTTATGCTGACGCTAGAATACTTCTAGCAGAAATGGCCGACCAAAAGGAATCTTCTTCCTCAAAGAACATCCCACGCCTTAACGGCTCAAACTACCCTTCTTGGAAAGCGTTGATAAAAGGATACTTTATGACTCTCGATGTCTGGGGAGTCGTAAAAGGTTCGATTACAAAGCCGCTTGCCCCTCCTGAGGCAATAGCAGCTTGGGAGACGAAAGATCAACGAGGAATGGGAACCATTCTTCTGTATTGCGATCCAGTTATTGCGGTTTCTATGGATGCCCTGGACACTGCACACAAGATGTGGGACTATCTTGAAAAGCAGTATGGCTCTCCGTCGGCGGTATCTGCCTATACGGACTTCATGAGGTTGATCAAGATCCGCATTAATCTGACGGATGACCTCAGATCTAAACTTGCGGAGTTCAATATGATCCTTGGGTCGCTTGCGACTCAAAACTTGACCTTGTCCAAGCCAGTGCAGTGTATGCTCCTTTGTGGGGCATTTACCGATCGTTGGGGACAGGGCCCCATAAATATTTTATCATCCGTCGAAACCAAAGATTTGAAGATTGCAACAGTCACAACCCGTCTCAAAGAACTTTCGTCGCACCGAACCGGACAGTCATCGCTTCCTAAACTGGAATCCAGGATAGAAGCATCATCTTCGCAGCCACTAGTAGCGCGGTTGAGTAAACCTCCCCGCTGCCGAAAATGCCGTGGTAATCATCCCACGGAACAACACATTAACCGACCTGGGACACCATACCCTAGTCGAGGTCGTGCATCATTCAGAGGACGTGGTGGTCCGTCTAGAGGGGGAGCACCCCAACAGCAACAGCAACAGCAACAACAACAATCTCAAAACAAGAGAAAAAGTCGTGCTCGTCAAAGTCGTGGTCGTGGTCGCGGTCGTTTTAACGCCGTAGACTTTAATAATGCCGAACCTGAGGAATCCCAGGTTTACGACAACAATGCTTCCGATGAGGAAGCTAGTTATCAGTACTACGAGCAAGAGGGCTATGAGTCATATGCCCTCGAGACAAACAATGTGAACATTGACGACGCCTCCCGTTTTGAGGAGTTCGATCAAGACACGACTCCTGTTCCAGTCACTGAGGAACAAGTTGAGTACGTTGCTAAATTGCTGGACAAGGACACCACTAAAATCTGTAATTGCTCCATCTGCCTTCGTCGTTTAGGAACCGGAACAAGTATTCGGGTATTGCAGGGTCTTCCCGCACCGAATCGAGTGGGAGTTTTGGAGGGGACCTCAACGAGATGGACATCTGTTGAACCAGAAAACAGACATGATCCGAGGGTTCCCGACTCTGGTTCTGACCTTGATAGATCCGACGATCCCATTCCGGTTTCCGGATCATTGGGTGCAGATGATGAGGGAGAGAGGTTGTTTTTACCAGGTGGTAGACCACCTAAGAAGTCTAGGCGTCGAGTATCTCGAGTAAAGGTTTCCTTACAGGACTTTCATGCTTCGGTATCCGAGCATAGATATCCTCTGCCTTCCTTACCTCTCGTAAATTTCCCTCATGATGATGACGACTTAACTGTATGTGGTGCTGCTGATGTCTACTACAATGATGACTCTTTTGACTTGTATCCTTGTGAGTTGGAAACCAACATCACTACTAACCTTATTTCCAAGAACTGTATGTGGATGTTAGACAGTGGTTGCTCGGACCATGTCACTCCGTATCGTAAAGATTTCCTAACTTATAAGGCCCTAGCATATCCAGAGTTCGCCAACACGGCTGGAACTAAACCTGCAAAAATATATGGAAAAGGGACTGTTGTCCTGAAACTAGAAAATGGAAACTACCTGACTCTCCATTCGGTTCACCATGGAGATTTTTCTAAACGCCTATGCTCACGAAATCAACTGCTCCGAGAAGGAATGACCTCTCGAGCGACGAAACATAATGAGGTGATCTGTGCTCCCGATGGTCGTGTTGTTCTCAAGGCGAAATGCTTGTCTACATCGCGGTTGCACTGGTTCTATGGAATACCTGTCCATTCCTCCAGCGCCGATACCGTAGACCTAGGGAATATCACAGTGGACAAATACATTCTTTGGCATAATCGCCTCGGACATCCGGGCGTATCAGTACTTAAAAATTGCAAGCGTCATTTACAAGGGTTTCCTGCTGAGCTAATCGCGAAACCTCTTGAAACATGTCGTGGTTGTGCCCAAGGCAAACTGGCTTCCGATCCATTTCATCCGTCCGCCAAGCGAGCCTCTAAACCGCTTGAATTGGTACATGGCGATCTTTTGGAATTACCTGTGGAGTCTTACTACCGCAGTAAATATGTATTTACCCTTTTGGATGACTACTCCTCTATGGGCTTTTGTCTATATCTCCGAAACAAGTCCGACACCCTGGCCAGGTTCACTGATTGGATTACCAACATTGAACGGCATTGTGGTTGTATGTTGAAGACTTTTCGTTCGGATTGAGGGGGAGAGTTTATGGGATATGCTTTCAAAGCACTCCTCAACTCCAAGGGTATTACACATGAACTATCGATCCCTGACCAACCTCAACAAAACGGACGAGCTGAAAGATTTAACTGCACAATACTTGAAAAAGCTGGATCTATTTGCCATCATGCCTGTATACCAAAACGATTCTGGAATTTTGCATTTGACTGTGCTTTGCACGTCTATAACCGCACTCCACTTAGGCGTATCCAGTGGAAGACTCCAGTCGAATTGTTTTTGGGCAAGATACCCGATATATCCTATTTCCGAGTCTTTGGATGTTTGGCCTATGTTTGGATTCCCAAAGATCAACAGAAAGATAAATTGGATCCTCATGCTCAGGAAATGGTTTTCTTGGGTTATGAAGCGAACACCAAAGGCTATCGCTTCTTGCATGGCCAGAAAATAATAATCGCTCGCACTGCAAAATTTGTCGAAGATGTTTTTCCTTTTTGTAGCACAGATAAGGATAAGGACAAAAAATCCGATGACTCCGACCTAATTCCTGTGACGAACCAAATACCACATGACCTACCCGATGACGTAGACTTCGGGATGGATAATGGGCCTGATCCGCCCAGGGACGAGAGACCCCAATCTCGACCACATAGTCCACAACAACAAAACCCACCGAGGAATGGCAATGGAGACCAGGACGATGGACAACCTCGTCATCCGCCACCAGGGACAATTCCTCGTACCAATCGACGTCCATCACCTCCTACACGGCAAGTTGGGAGAAAAAGACCACGTGATTGGACACATCCTTCTCAGAGAAAAGGTGTTTCTCCTGATCCGCCTCCAAGAAGATCCGGAAGACAGACTCGAGCTCCTCTCAGACCAGATAATGTGTACGGTGACCGTCGCAATCCTGCTGAGGTTGAAAGGGAGATTCGTGAAAATCGAGATCGTCTTCATCAGTTACTTCAGGATCAATCTCGTAACGTTCAGGGTGTACGAGAACTTATAGAAGAAAGAAGATTTGAGGAGTTACCCTCAGAGCGTATGCGCTCAGAGCAAGTAGAACAAGGGAGGATTAGAGCTGAGGAAGCTCGTCCACCTTCTCCTCTTCTTCAACAACAAGAGGCTGGACCTTCGCGTCACCCGGAAGCTATAGACGAAGCGTATCGTGATACGGAAATGAGCTTCGTAACCATTTTAGCTGCGCGTATTAAAACAGCTCCGGAACAGTATAAGGATGTTATGCGACTTCCTAAAGAAGACCAAAGGAAATGGTTTGACGTGATGAAAGATGAACTTAAATCGATTGAGGAAAGAAAAGTATGGACACTAGTGGATCCTCCTCCAGGTCGCAAACTGGTTAAATCAAGATGGGTTTACGCTATTAAAAGCGATGGTCGTCACACAGCCCGTTTGGTAGCCAAGGGCTTTACTCAAGAGTATGGAATTGACTTTGAAGATACCTTTTCTCCGGTCGCACGATTCGAAACTGTGCAAATCCTACTAGCTCATGCAGCGCAGCATAACTGGGAAATGGAAGTGCTAGATGTTAAGACCGCCTTCCTTTACGGCAAGCTAGACGAGGAAATTTATATGGAACAACCGGAAGGATTTAAAGTCAAAGGTCAAGAGCACAAAGTCTATCGGTTGTTGCGCACTCTCTACGGATTGAAGCAAGCAGCACTCTCATGGAACAAAGAGTTACACCAATCACTTTTGCGCATGGGTTTCCTGCGATCCAAAGTTGATGCCGGAGTTTACATTTATCAATCAAAAGCTGGTACAGTTATCTTCTTGGTTTACGTGGACGATGGACTTTTCCTCAGATCACACAAAAACCTCCTTAAAAAGAAGAAAGACGAGTTTATGAAGAAATGGGAATCAAGAGATCTTGGCGAAGTCAAAGAATATCTCGGAATCCAGATATCTTGTAACCGCAAATCTCGAGAACTTTGGTTACACCAAATCCCATATGTCCAGAAGGTCATAAAGCATTTCAATATGGAGCATGCAACTTCAGTTCGCACACCTCTACCTTCGGGCTATCAACCCGAGAAAGCTCCGGAAAAGTATCAAGCCACTTCACAACTTCGTTCCAGGTTTCAATCGGTTATAGGATCTCTCCTTTATATGGCTTTGGGAACCAGACCAGACATAGCATATTCGGTTGTCCGAATGTCTCAATATATGTCAAATCCTACCGATTTACATTTTAAACAAGCACTTCATATTGTTCGTTATGTGGCATCCACTTCGAACTTATGTTTGCATTATCATGGAAACGAAGCACGAGTTTATGGCTTTGCAGACGCTGACTGGGCATCAAATAAAGATACTCGTCATTCTACAACTGGCTTTGCCATGTATTATGGCAACTCCCTTATTTCGTGGAGATCCCGAAAACAGAAAACAATCGCTCTCTCTTCTACTGAAGCAGAGTATATGGCGATGTGCGACGCTGCCAGACAAATTAAATGGCTTGATATGCTCTTCAAAGAATTGTCGTTTAAAATGGACAAAACCATCCTCTATTGTGACAACATGGGTGCTCGCTTTATAGCTGAGAATCCAGTTTCCGATGGTCGTTCCAAACACATTGACATTCAATGGCACTTTGTTCGCGAATGTGTTGAAGAAGGGTTATTCGCCATAGAATATGTTAACACCAATCGTCAACGTGCTGATGGGTTAACAAAAGGTCTCACATGGCAGAAGTTCGAAGAAAATCGCTCGTCATTAGGATTGGTAACCAACCCAAATTAGAGCGAGGGGGAGTGTTGAACATATCATGTGAAACTCTACGGCTATATGGTTACGTCTAAGCCGATCATGTGACGTTGACAGTTCCACAACGTTCTATTACATTCTACGGTGTTCTCTTGTACCGGATTATCGGATAACATGTTCCTAGTAGAAAGACAGAGTCGTACCTATATGGAAGGTCCTCTTACTTACAAATATAGTAGTTTACTGTACAGTGACAGCACACCTGGTCTGTGCGCACCTGAGATGTATATATACCACTGGGCTCTGCCCATACTCTGTAGCAGCTCAACGAGTTACTTCTCTCACATACTACTTCGTCTTACATCAGTAAATCGGCCAATCTCTTTTTTGTACTTTTCATACTTATTTAGCTACGGATAGTCGAAGAAGTACAAAAAGTATTACACTTTTTTTAGTAGGTCCTTCGTCTATCCCCTGAACTTTTCTGACTATTTACACTATCACGACTTCTCATCATGGCAGCTGTTGCTACAATCTTACCTTTTTCAGCTTACATTTCTCTCGCAAATAAGTGACACAATGATGATTATTCAAACACACCATGTACAGGTATCATACTGAAAAATCTGTATCACCATCTACCAAGTAAAGTGACACTCTCATTGAGCATGAACAGACTTCGTAACCGCTTCGAGAGGGCTCTCCAGTCATGGAGGAATATGGTTTGGTACTGAACGAAAGGTCATCCCCGGGCCAATTAGACGGAAGTTTGGCACCTACCAAAGGCTGCTGCAAACTGCCTTAGGCCATGTATGGCGAGACCTGAGAAAACAACTCACCTAGAATAAAATGAAAATGACCATATCAATTAAAATACTGCAAGAGAAGTGATGATGTCATGTAAAACCTACCAAGGAGGCGCCTGCATGCTTCTACGACCCAAGCCATTGGACTGTGGAAGTGGTGATAGTCACCTGGGGCAAGGTAGATGACCAGGAAGTAGGGAGTGTTGCCCGATGGCTGGAGACTCTGGCAGTCGAAGCACCATGGAGGGATACAGTAAAGACCATGTGCGAGGGAGAAAACAGGCTTCGGCGAAAATTTTCAAAGTTCGTGATTACATCAGCATTTCACAGTGCCACGTAGTCACTTCGCACACAGCACTCACTGCCCCAACAATGGTATGGATGCTCACCACCTCAACTTGCCTGCATTGTAGTAGAAATGAGCCTCGCCAGAAGCTTCGGGAGCTTCAATATGGATGATGCAGGTAAGTAGTTGTTGTAGCCAGAGCCTTCAGGAATCTGACTTGCTACCATCAGCCATTGAGTTTTTGTGTGCATTCCACTCTCCATTCGTTGCACTCAAGGCAACCAGTCAGCCCCCCGACATCTTCTCCTGCTCGTTCTGTGACCATCTCACCCACAAACACAGATCCAAGCTAAGTGTAGGTTTGTACATTGGTAATTCCTGTCGCACTGATACTAGCTTGTCTTTACAGCGTGTGGTGCTCACAAACCCAGCATGTGCATTGGGTGCAGACTCGCATGAGGCTGTGAGAGATCTCGTGTCCTGGGAACACTACATGGAGTTGCGCAATTCGGAGGCAGAGATGTGACCACCCAACGATACACATTGTGTCCCAGCCCACTGCTACCCGTGAGTGCACTTCCCAGCATTCCCCTCACCCACTCCGGAGTTCCCTCTATTGATGCTGCTGGACATTCTCACTCGCTTCATCAGTGCCCACAGTCTTCCCGCCCCTGTACACACCATCGACATTGTCACCACCCTTCAGACGAGTTATTGGTATCCCTGTGAGTGATGAATTGAACAAACAAGCTGAAGGGAGGCACGTAGGGTGGTAAGTTTGGATATGTCACCCTCACTGTGGTATACCGAAATTTACTCAGTTCCAGGCCACTATACAGTAAAGCGCAACTAGCAGAGGTTGTCTTTTTTTTGACTTTTTTTGCCTTATTGTCTTTCCAAGATGTATCGTAATTAATTACCTTACGGAAAGTTACATGCTCGGAGGGGAAAAGTTTAGTAAGCCTGAAAAGCCCTGAAAGATCCAAATAATGTCAAAAGGGCTCGGATAGAGTTTTGCCGCTTTACTGATGTACTACTCTTCAAGTCCAAGACTCAACTGAACTATAAGGCAAGTGCTCAGCCTAGTCCCTTGCCCCTTTATCCCTCTGCACGATAGAACTGTCCCACCATCCCCCCCACACTAATGTCCGTTGTTCTGGAGGAGCTGTTGGCGTCCTCGTCACGTGGACCTTCTCTCAGCTATAGACTTGTTCCCTCCATCTCCTTGGTAGACTGAAATGTGGTATGTATGTGTTCCGGTCACCCTAATCACAAACTACTTACTGGATAGGTTTCGAGGACTGCCCTACTCTCACTGCGCACGTCTGGGATGGCAACTGCAAGTAGTAGGTGCATGATTAGGGATTGTATTATATGATAGAAACAAGAAGGATGCTGCCTAGCGAATTCTGAGGCAAATCTGTGACGAGCAGATTCACCTGAAAATAGTGGAGATGCACTGGGGGGTTTCTCGCGTTCAGATAATGTTACAATGGCCCAAAAAGCCATATCTCGCATTCAAAACACGTGGGGACGCTGCATATCACGGTGGATGATTGATGCGCACTTACATGGTCTTGCAAGGGCTGATAATTACAAGGTGGGATTTCAACGGCTTTCCTCGCATGGATAAGATGGTTTGTGGTGGACATTGCAATTGCCATTTGACACTTGTAGCCTTAATTATAAGCCGTCAGATGCGCCCTGCCACAACGATTGTAATCCATTGCAAGTATCTGCTCTTTTGATTGTAGTGTGACCAACCAGCACACTCCTGTTCCTCCACCACAAAGTTTCGTAAGGCTTTGGCACATCAGTAAATATGCACGTTACTTTTTTCCACTTTTGGAAATTTTCCGAGTTTCTGCACTTTGCAAAGCACAGCAAGAAAAAAAAGTAAATAAAGCAATCCTGTCATACTTTTCCAGCTTTTTCATTGCCCACCACAAGACGAGATGTACTGCATTACCTATTTACAAGTAAAATATACATAAATCTCTGTCATAGTTATCATCAAGCTGTCCCTTCCATTCGTGATTGTGTTGACCCAGACTACTGCTACCCCAGACTACTGCTACTGTAAGTGGTGACCAGATGCTGCAGCGGCATCACACATGTCTACAAGGT
The DNA here is from genome assembly GCA_024613165.1 of Pisolithus albus. Classification (NCBI taxonomy): domain Eukaryota; kingdom Fungi; phylum Basidiomycota; class Agaricomycetes; order Boletales; family Pisolithaceae; genus Pisolithus; species Pisolithus albus. The sequence continues at coordinate 614,105 of JANFAB010000016.1, read as the reverse complement.
CCATGCCACATGCGGGACAGTCTGCAAATTGGGTGCGTGGACTTGGAAGATATTTCGCGTGAATGCTTATGTCAGCAATGTTGAACTTTGAACAGGTGTCGTACGACTTCAAAAAATTTCAGCCAGTTCTCACGCTAGTCTTCCTTTGCGGGCTGGAGCTCTTTCGTTTCAACTCTCACTTCATGAGGTTACTGTGCTTGCTCTTTCGTCACGCAACTCGCAAGGCAAGTTGCATGTGGTATACTGTGCTTCAGTTCAGTGGCTGCTAGCCTGGTCAGTGGTAGAGTCTGATACTCTTGGCAGGTTTGAATGGCATGAGAGAACCTTGCTCTCTGTCTCGCAGCAGCGCTCCCCACTTCGGAACTGACTCCATGCTTGAGAGGTCAACCAGGTCTGCTTATTTTTTGGTGTTCTAGCGTCCGCTGTTCTTGCTGAGTACCCAACATTTCTAGTTAGAGGCAACCATTCGTGGATATGGCGTCCTCCTCCCACAGCTTGTTGAGCAACGGTGCATGGCACAGAGGCCAGCTCCACTGGACTCACCTTTAGGTTTAAGTAGTAACGAGTTGAGACGAGGTAAGAGGGCAAAAGCGATTGTATTTTGGGGCGCCATAGGCTGCCTTTATATACTACAGGGTGAGTGTGACGTGACGTGTGACAACTACCTAAATAGTCGTAGCTATTGTCTACCGTATTTGGACTAAGTGTTGTTCTACCTATGTAGTAACTACTTCCCACGCTGCACTAAGTAGGCGCGTGTTCAACACTCCCCCTTGCTAAGTCGCTGGTTAAAGCGCGCAAGCATAGGATGGCGCTACAATTAAGTGCAGCCAGATTTAGTTGTCAGCCTGATAGATTTCAAGCCCGAGTTGTGCCCTGAATTTCTCAAATTTGTCTCGACCCAAGTTCTTGGTGAACATATCCGCAGGGTTCTCTGCACCATCGATGAAGAATAGGGCGACTTTACTGTCAGCCACAGCTTCGCGTACATAGTGGTAGCGAATGTCGATGTGCTTGGACCTTTTCTCGGTCACAGGGTTTGAAGCCATAAACAAGGCTCCCTGGTTGTCACCGCAAATCGGAATGGGTTTCAACTTATATCCCAATTCCTCGAGCAGGTTTCGTATCCAGATTACTTGGCGGCTACAGTCACTGAGCGCCATGTATTCTGCTTCAGTGGACGACAGGGCTACTGTCTTTTGGGCATGTGATGTCCAACTGAAGATGCCATCAGCGAGTTTCAGGAAGAATCCTGTCTGCGATCGGCGAGTGGAAGGGTCGGAGGCCCAGTCTGAATCTGTACATGCAGTGATGCCTAGGCCAGAATCACCGTTGAGGACGAGGGAGTAATCTCTTGTCCCAAGTAGGTAGCGGCAGATATACAGCGCTTTATCTAGGTGTTCCTTGGACGGATTCGCAGAGTGTCACGATAGAGCCGTCACGGCATATGCGATGTCAGGACGGGTGCCTAACATGATGTAAAGCAGTGACCCAATCACTGTTTGGAAACGAGTTCTGAGCTCTGGGTCGGCAGGCTCGTCGTTTGGTAGGGCATAGTACCCTGTGGGTAGTGGAGTCTTTGCCGGTTTGGCATTTTGGAGTCCACAGCGCTCAACGACTTTGTCGAGATAGGCGCATTGATCGAGATAGATCTTGCGGCCTTGGCGCTTGATGGACATCCGGAGGAACTCTCTAGGTTCTCCAAGATCTCTGCATTCCCACTTGCGCATGAACAGTGCTTTGACCTCATCGACTACAGCCTTGCTAGGGCCACAGAAGAGGGCGTCATCCACATATATAATGGCGACGACTGTATTTTTCCTCTTGTAGAGGAAGAGTCCAGCATCGGATTTGAGGCGCTCAAAACCTAGTTCCTTTAGGGATTTATCTAGTGTTCGCCACCAGGCCAGGCCAGCCTGCTTCAGGCCATAGAGGGCACGCTTTAAGCGGAGCACTTTCTGCTCTTGCCCAGGCACTGCAAAGCCTTCAGGTTGCTCCATGTAAATTTCTTCTTCAAGTTCGCCATATAGATAGGCGCTCCTGACATCGAGAGCTGAGATGTACCAGTTTTCAAGCGCAGCAAGCGCGAACATAAGGCGCACGGTTTCGTAGCGCACTACTGGTGAGAAGATTTGGTCAAAGTCTAAACCTTCGACCTGGGAGTACCCTTTGGCGACAAGCCTAGCTTTCTTCCGGCCATCGGACTTTACGTCGAATACCCAACGGTTTTTGATCACCTTTCTCCCCCTTGGGCGGCTTACGAGGTCAAAGACCTTCCGCTTACGGAGCATGTCTAGCTCCTCACGACATGCAGTTTCCCACTGCTGCTGCTCAGCCTTGGGTAGGCGAGCAATGTCGCGGTAAGACCATTCCCGCACATTAAGTTTGGGAGGCTCACTAGAGGGGACCGCTTTAGCGAGGAGGAAATTTGCCAGGTCTACTCCCCCTTCCCGGCATATCCGCTCGACGTCATCCTCACTACTGGGGGACGGAGCAGGGGGTGGTTCCGGGAATCCTCCTGGCACAGGGCGAGATCCTGATGATTCGCCAACTGTATCTCTCCATCGGCGCTCATTCTCAATATCCCTGAACTGTTCGACAGGGTGGCGCCGTTCGCCATAGACATTTCCTGGGCGAACTGGAGGTCTGCGCTCCCTTTGGGGGCGCACTGGTGCTGGAGGTACAGGGGGCCTGCGCTCCTTACGAGGGCGGCGAGGTTCCTGGGGTGGTGGTGGGTTTCGAGCCGGAGAAGGTGTTCTCGGCGGTGGAGGAACAGGTTCCTGCTCCACTGGGGTCTCAGCGCGCTGTCTGCCCTGAGTGGGGCGCGAGGGACGAGGAGGGTCATCCTCAGATGGTGCAGGGGCCTCATGAGTGGGCTCATGATCATCGCGGACTGGTTGTCTGATGCAAGATCTAGTCGAGGAGCAGCGGGGGAACGCGCTCTCATCGAAAGTAGCATGTGCCGCAGTGAATACGGCATTGGAGGGGCGCATGAATAGATAATTGCGCTCATTCCCTGGAGCGACACCAATGTAGGTCATTAATTCAGACTTCGCAGCCATTTTGTTGGCGCGAGCCTCGGCAGGCAAATATACATATGCGCCGCATCCAAAGACGCGAAGGTGGTCGATGGATGGTTCCTCCCCATTAATCAACTGATATGGGGTGCGCCAGTTAATACGGCGCATCGGTGACCTGTTGTAAACATGGGTCGCATGTGAGAAAGAGAATTCCCACCAGGAGTCAGGGAGGCAAGCCTCGATTCTCATAGACTCGGCCTTGTCCATGAGGGTGCGCATGATTCTCTCTGCGCGACCATTTTGCATAGGGGTGCGAGGCGCACTTTGGAATATACGAATTCCCTTCTCCTGTAAAACTCGATCGAAGGCTTCAGATTTGTACTCTCCCCCTGCATCGGACATCCAGCCTTTGACGTAGGCATTATATTGAACGCGGACCATCTGCAGGAAATTTTTGGTCGCGGAAATCGCAGCATCTTTGGTGCGCAGATTTACTGTCCATGCATGTGATGAATAGTCGTCTAAAAAGACAATCACATATTTAAATTTGCGATAAGACGCAATGGGGAAGGACTTCAGATCAGAGTGTATTAACTCGAACGGCTGCGAAGCTCTGCGCTCATTCGGTGGGAAGGCTCTGTTAGGCATCTTGCCCAGAGCACAACCAGGACATATCTCGTCCTTGGTGGGTAACTCGATCTCAGGGAAATCCCTGGTATGTTTCTGCGCATGGCGCAGGACGTCTTTAGAGGGGTGTCCCAGACGTCGATGCATAGTATCATAGGTTACCATGCAGAGGGTTGCTTCAGTCAGCACAGCAGGCGACTTCAGCACAAAAATTGTGTCCTTGTTTTCCCTGGGGACGCAGGTCAGGTATGCATTTCCATCAGGGCTATATATCGTCAGATGCGACGAGTTACCGCGCACGACAGCACCTTGTTTGAGGAGCACACCTAGTGAAATTAGCCGGCCCCGTAAATCCGGCATGTAGTAAACGGGATAGAGCCGCACAAGATCTCCTTGGCGCTCATTTGGGAGTCCTGAATAAACGAGGACAGTTCCTCTCCCAGTCGCAACGGAGGCTCCATTCGCAGTCTGGATAGGGAGTTGTTGATCCCCTTTGAGTGGCTCATAATCAACGAAGTCATCTAAGTCATTCGTGAAATGGTTGGAAGCACCAGAGTCGAGCACCCATTCGGGGTCGTCATGCTTACATTTCCCCTTACAGTTCACACACATCGCAAACGAGAGCGCATGGACACAAGTAGTATTCGAAGAAATAGAATACATGCTACTACTACTCGCTATATACCGCGCAGAGTTGCAAGCGAAAGCGGAGTTAGTGTCCTGCTTAAGTGAACGTGGGGGGATGACTAACCTATCCATGGTCAAGTCGATGCCAGCCGCCTCGGCTATGTCGGCATCAATATCCCCGTCGTAGATGGTACCGATGGAGACAGTGTCTTCAACATCGGGGGACGGGTTGCGCACCTCAAGACGAGGGCGCTTAGAAGGACCTGCCTCTGGGGCAGACTGAGCGAAGGGCGACGGGATGCAGGAATCTAGTATTTTGACCCGCTGGGGGGTCGGTTCGATGCCAATGCGATGGGCCAGCTCGAAGGCTTTCACCGTCTGGGGGAAGGCAGGAGGACCAAACTGCGCAGCACCGACAGTGTGCGCAAGTTTCCTGGGATCGGGGGCTGGCTCAGGGCCAGTGGTCACTACCATGGAGGCCATGTGGGCCTCCTCGTCGTCGTGCTGACGCTTCTTCCCACCACGCTTACCACGTTTGTTCTTCTTCTTCCCCTTCTCCTGGTTCGGCGCATTGTTGCCGCCAGATCCAGAAGGCTTCTGCTGCTGCTGTTGCTGCTGCGAGAAGTGGGGGTCGCCCTGCTTGCGCTTAACAGCGCTGAGCTTGTTGGCAGACGCATGTGGTTTGCGACGGGAGTTCCTCTGCTCCCAACTTAGAGTGGCGGCACGCACCACCCCATCTGGTTTTAGCGTTTTGATGTTCTCGGCATCACTGCCGGCTTGGTTAAGTAGCTGAGCTACAACCTCCATAGTTGGAGGGAGCTTGGCCAGAACGATCATAGCCTGGACGGGGGCGGAGAGCTCAAAGCCGGCGTCGGCGAGCTTGGCGAAGTGCGCCATGATTTTCGTCAGGGCAGGAGCGGGGTGCTGGTCACCAGGGACGTTGGTCTCGATTAGGGTCTTGAAGTCGGCATAGGCCGCGGCGATGCCGGGCTTGCCATACTCAGACTGGAGGGCGTCCCAAGTAGCCTTGGCGGTCGAATGGGTCGACACCTGAATGCGCACAGGAGGCGCAAGGCGAAGACGGATGTTCCCAAGAGCCTGGGAGTTGCTGTCGTCCCAGTCGCCAGCATCGTCATCGCTGGCAGGGCGGGTCTTGTTAAGAACCCACCACTGACCTTGAGACATCAAGAAGGCCTCCATTGCTGGAGACCATTCCTGCCAGTTGGCACCGGTGAAGACGGGGACGAGGTTGGTCAATGCGCTAGACATAGTATCTGCAAGCAAAGACGAAGTCAGCACTGTGAGGTGCGACGACAAGAGGATGAAAAGCTTGGCCCAGCGAACGAGACGTTCAGCTGGAGGCCATTGCCTATGAGCAGCCATGAAGGCGCTCAACGTTCTCAACGAGGCAGCCAATGAAGGCGCCACTAAGGCGAGCCAGAGTGCTCCTCAACGCTGCCAAGAATGGCGCTGGAGAGGGCTGCTCATCGGGGCTCATAACCTGTTGAGCAACGGTGCATGGCACAGAGGCCAGCTCCACTGGACTCACCTTTAGGTTTAAGTAGTAACGAGTTGAGACGAGGTAAGAGGGCAAAAGCGATTGTATTTTGGGGCGCCATAGGCTGCCTTTATATACTACAGGGTGAGTGTGACGTGACGTGTGACAACTACCTAAATAGTCGTAGCTATTGTCTACCGTATTTGGACTAAGTGTTGTTCTACCTATGTAGTAACTACTTCCCACGCTGCACTAAGTAGGCGCGTGTTCAACACAGCTTCCATCCAAGATGTCTTTGGCGACTCGACGTCTGGCATGTCTGCCCACCACAAAGGGTATGTATGCCTCACCTCCACTCCATGCTTCAGCCACTCACATTTCTCGTAGCACTTTTCTCTAGATAATCCAACCTTCCCCTCTACCTTGCATATGCCCAGGTCCGAAACCACACCCTCTTCGACACCAGTCTATGTCATCATCTTTGGATACCCTCCCGACAAGTATTCCATAACCGTCCAGTACTCGAATTACTCGGAGTCACTGCAGATCCATGGCCACGTAACGTCTATTACTCGTCCACAGCACAAGCATACCTTTTTTTGCGATATCACTCAACTGTATTATTTTTTTGATATCCGGAATATGCCTACGTAGTGGCATAAATAAATGTCTTTTAGTACTTTCTAAAGTAAAATGAGTGTGACGGAAAGTAAGAAAAGCACAGAAAGTAACACTTTTTCTGCTTTGTCGAGCACGAGATCTACTATTTAAAGTCCTAACAGTACTTTTAAAAGCAGCAGCTTTTTTTACTTTTTTACTTGGAAAAGTTGCAAAAGCAAAAAAAAGTAAAGTGCGAATTTGCTGATGCAGTCAGTACCATTCCTGAGCACAGTAGCCATAGATAGTATACTGGTCGTTGTCCTACAGAAACATGTATGCCAGTGTAACCAATGCTAAGGGGGAGCATTTCTGCTGCTGATTAATCATAGTCAAAATGACATGGCAAAAAAATTACGTTTCAGTGATGTAGCCAGACGATCGGTGCTTTCCACGATAGCTCGCAAGAAATGCGCCATGCCATTGATCTCGGCATTCAACGTCTCGGGAAGCTGAAAACAGATATTGTTGTTCTCGAGTCCTGAGGCTTGGTCACCCAAAGGGGTCGGAATTGCCGGGGAAACAAGCGTCGACTGAGTGAGCAAGAACTCCAGAGAGTTTGGTGGTCGGTTTCATTTCTAGCGGCATATTCCTCTGAGATACAACCTGTCGTTCGAGAGGGGCGTACATATCTTGGGCTGGGAGACTCCTGTGCATGGTTGAAGTCGAAGTTCTCTGCCATTGTTCCAAGTCGCACCTCACACTTCGTTTGAGGTATGTCAGTTCGACATCGTGTCACTGCAGGGTAGTACAAGCATCACTAGCGCCCGACTCTCCGTGCAAATACTAATACATATAGCTACTAAATATTACCGAGTGCATTGGTGGTACATAAATAAGAATCTCGCCTATATCGCGGAAGGGAAAAGCTGCGACCCTCAACAGATCATGCACGAGTCCCGCGGCGGCCTTTCTGCAAGATCCCTAACCAGACGAGTTCGAATGCGAAGATCCTCTACTTCCTTTGTCAACGCTCTGGTTCTCTCCCGCTCCTCCCTTCTTACTTGAATCAAGGCAGGTAGCAGCGTACTTATTTCTTCCCATGGATCCACCCCTTCGGACAATTCCACCAACGTGTTGAGGTCGAGAGAACGATGTTCGAGAGTACCTCTGCCCGTCCACGTTATACCGAACTGCAACCTGCACCATGGTGGAAGGAAGAGACTCAGAAATGCGGCAACGGCTTTGGGACCCTGGACCGTGGATGTTCCGACATTCAAAATCTGGAGAGCGTGGAAACGTTTGAAAGAGGCGCGTGCCGAAGGTGCTTCAAAGCCGGTTGCGTGCATGAACAGACCTAGATGACGTAGCTTTGGACAGTGATGTGCAAAGGGAAGGAGGACTTCGAGATCGAGTGTGGGGTTGCGAGTGAACAGTGGCTCCGGATTAAGTTCCAAGGCTTCAAGCGACGGTAACCGCATTGCAAGCTCCTCCATTTCGTCTTGCGTTATTCTGAGTGGGTACTTGTGTATGACTTCGAACCACGTTAGATCGGAAATGGAGAACAGGGGCTGGAGAGTGCAAAAAGACAACTGCTCGTCTTCCGTACACGTGGTTTGATTTATCTCTTTATTGAGCAGCATGACATGCAAACGAGAAAGGCGTTTGCATTCTTGCGAGAGAGTCGACAGAAACGACTGTACTTCTGCGGCGCTGTGTCTCGCATACGAGTTGACGTAGAGCGTGGTGATGTTAACGGGAGCGAATGGGCTTTGGAAAAACCTCTCCAAATCACCGATCCTAGCAGTCAGGCTGAGATCATAGAGAGCGGGGAAGGCACCATCTGCGAGGACCGGAGCGAACTGCTCCACGTTCTTCGGGTTACCAGGACCCATGGCTAAATCGTGTTGGAACTCGATGACGCCAAGGTTTGGCATGCGCGAGAGTTCTTGGATCACTTCGGAGGTGAAATGAAATTCAGGAAGTACTATTTTCCTGAGGTAGTGCAAGTTCTGGGCGATGACTTGTATCTGGTCGAACGGCTGCATGTCGGATTCGTCGATGTGCAGTCTCAGCGTGTGAAGGTTAGGTGCTCGAGCCCAAATGTTGGCCAGGAGAGGGCTAGGTATCGCAAGATCTGACCACATAGGCACGGTGAGATGTCTGAGTCGCCCATGTAAGAACAAGAGGCAGCGTTGTAAGTCGCACAAGTCGTGGCACATCCACACCAATTCCCGCAGGTTTGGGAGTATTTCGATGGACGTTCTTGTCCTAGCTACTTCGTCAAGGACTGCTTCCGCGGCACCATCTCTGGAATCGGAATTGAAGCGCAGACACCGGACGCGACGCGCATATTTTTGGAACCTCGCCCAATCTGACACTCCTGGAATGTCTTCGAACTGCTGTACGATAGCCTAATTTCAGCGTGGGATGGTCTCCTGAGGGGTGCCAAGACTCACGTAGGTACCATGCATTTCCAAGGAAATGGGTTGCAGTATGGAGAACAGGTGGATTAGGTCGTCTACCTCCTTCCAGACGGTGTCTAGGGCTATGTCTGACCAAAACTTGCAAACGCATGCATTCGACACGTTCGACTCCTTGTCTAGAAAACTGAATATAAGGTGCAGCAACTCCGGAATATGGAAGATGCGGTTAGCAAGTTGCAACGACTGTACAGGGGACACGGGCGCGTCGGCGGTAGTCATGAGGGTTGGGTTCTCTGCAAGTTTGACAGTCGTCAACGACTCGGCCGTGGCAGCGATGGCGTAGCTCACGTGAAGCACTAGCACTTCTGGTGGACTTGTCACGGTGGAACGTCGAAGTAGTCGACGAAGAGCCGCTCATTGTCAAGACTCAGCCACTCAGTCGCGTTTCCCACCAGCGGACTCTCTCAACCTCGACGACGTCCCTCTAGGATATACGTTACATTTCACTCTACGTGCCCTTTGGCAACGCGTCTTAGTGTGTAGCAGTCAACTTGTTGCGGTATAGCTCGGGTGTATCGCCCACCGACAAGATTTTGCTCGGCCTTGGTTCTCTCTTTCTCGCACTGCAAGCTTGTTCACCTCCACGGCGAGGGCACTAAGTCGACGGTGGCTGTCTTCGAGGCTACCCTACTCAGTGGCATTGGGTCAACTCCTCGACAATGTTTAGGCTTCCTCTCGCGTGCTAGGCACGATGAGAACATGCGTTGGAGAATATTGTTACGTGCCCGCCATGACGCAGGGTCCTGGCACGAGGGATACCGCGGATTCAACACTTGACGGCCTAGCCAGTCGATCTCTCGCCTTCCTCATTCTGTGTCTCAGGTATATCGGCCGTGTCCACGTCAATGCCAACGGTGTGGGATGTGTTTTGCAGTTCGTTGCCCACTTCGTAGCAATCCTCTCATGCGGAAGGCTTATCTGTTCAAGTTTGGTACCTATCGCGTGCTCGGAAACAGAGTGTGCCTGCCGTCCAATACTCCTCTTTGAATCACTGTGTCACATAAGTTTGGCTCACCTGTCTTCATCGCCATGCACGCTCCAAAAGTCCCAAAAATAACACTAGAGGAATGCACACGTTTTCGTGAATGTTGACGGGGCTCGTGATAAGCATCCGGCCCCTTTGCAAATAACCGCTAAAAAGGTTCAAGTTTCTCCTCTCACTCGGGGTCGTCGTTCAAGACCCAACATTTGCAAGTTCCCGTGAACGGGTCTTGTGGACCTGCGAAATCTCTCGAGCCTCGTCGTGGCGTGTGTCCAGGTACCGACGTTTTTTTATAGTGTTTCGTGGTGTGGAGGCGTCAGTTTCCAAGAATAGCCAGCTGTAGCATGCGGTCATTCACAAGGAAGCACGCGGGTATGCCAATCATCATTACCATGATCACAGATAAAAGAAGCATTCCACTCGATGGAGTAACCTTGCGGCCTTTCCCTCCCGGTCTCCTTCTGCAAAGATGGCGTTTAAACCTGCGGCAATCCAAGGCCACGACCCTCGCGTCCCTATTCCTGAGGAGGACCTCCATCCTGACCACCCTGCCCTTGCAGATGGCACGGAGCCCAATTTCGAGACTTATCTCTACTATGCTAAACAGCAGCGAGAGAAAGAAGCTGCAGAATCCAAGTCGGACGACATGGAGCGAGGATTCTGGGCTAACCTCCTCTGGGGAAAGGGGGGCGAGAGGTTAGTGCCCGCTACCCACTTTGCAGACGAGAAGAAAGGAGATACGGGTGGATTGGTTTCCGAAGCGGAATACCGGGCTGCCTCGAGCGCTTTGAGAACCGCTTCTTGGGGAAGTATATTCTACCTCATCACCACTGGTTTGTGGAAACGTGCTCCTACAAGAAGATCTACAACTGATCCTCTGTCAAGACATCCTCGGTCCGTATACATCTCCATGGGCGTTCTCGCAGGTTGGCTATGGTCCAGGCGTTGCATGCTTCATCGCATTCGCCATCATGGCTGCCTACGGCGGACTGATACTCTGGTACCTGTTCATGAAACTGGACTCGGAGAGGCATCCCCTCAGATCCTTCGGTGACCTCGCCTACCGTATTTACGGCGCCTGGTTCCGGCATGGTAGGTGGCACACGTGTTCCGTCCTTCAGCACTTGTCTCAACTGTGTTTAGTATGCAACATCTTGCAGAGTCTGCAGCTTATATTCAACGTCGGTCTGATCATCCTCTCAAATGGTCAAGGTCTTTCGCAAATGTCAAAGTTCAAGGTCGGATCATATTGAATCGTGCAGGACACTTGCTTATGTCGTCTATTAGCTTTGCTTCACCGTCTGTAACATCGTCTGGATGTTGGCTGGTTCGTTTTCTATGAGTAACTGAATTACACTAGCTGAACGTTGTCGACAGGAATGTTACTCGGGCAAATCAGGACTCTCCGGAAGTTCGGCTGGGTTGCTAACTTCGCGATATGGCTCAATGTCATCACCCTGATTATCACCATGGGTGCCGTTGCACACACGCCTCCGAACTATGCGGGTGCTAACCTTCCACCCGGCCCCGTTCAGACGCTCGCTATTAATAACCTGCCCTTCGAGAGCCAACTCAATGGTATCATGCAGATGGTCTTCTCCTACGGCGGCGCGTAAGTATCCTCTCGTTACGCGCAACTGTGAATAAGGGTTAATGATTTATTTGCAGATTGATGTTCATCGAGTTCATGGCTGAAATGCGTCGTCCCATGGACTTCTGGAAAGCTATGGCCGTCGCTCAGGCGTTCATTACCATTATTTATATGTTCTTCGGTCTCTTCGTCTATTCATATCAGGGGCAGTTCGTTCTCAGCGTAGGATCACTTATGTCTCATGACAAGTACCGGACTGAGTTGGTTTTCCTCTAGATCGCCAACCAGGGCATTTCCCTCTATAGCCTCCAGACAGTGACCAACGCTACTTCCCTCGTGGCCGGCCTCATCGCAGCCGCCTTGTACGGTAACATTGGCGTGAAGGTGATCTACAACATCATCCTCGTTGAACTATTCAGGGCGCCACCCCTCACTGTCAAGTCCGGAAAGTACCTGTTTGCCATATCTATCGTAGTTTATTGGGCCCTCGCGTATATCATTAGCTCCGCGATCCCTCAATTTGCCCTCCTATCTGCATTGGTTGCCGCCGTTTGCATCTTCCGTACGTCAAAGTTTACTCCTCGGAGATCAGCATCCATCAGTTCTAACTTTTGTTTTTTTCCTACTGAATTGTAGAATTCACTTACACGTTCCCGCCATTCATGCTCCTAGGATTTATGATGCAAAATACAGCCCTGTCCGGAGATAAACCTTACGACGTCAACAACCCACACAGCTCCAGAGTTGACACGTGGAGGGATTGGTCTCGTTGGAGACGAGCCCGTACGTTCTCTGTTCGTCGTCATATGTTATTCGAACTGATGGTCGCTTCTCGTCCAGTGTCTAAACACCTCCTGATCAATTTCTGGAATTTCATCCTCACGCTTGCGTGCCTAGCGACAGCGGTTCTCGCGGCCTACTCTGCGATCAAGTCGATGGTCACCCAGTTCAATACTTACGGGTCCGCGACCTCTTTTGGTTGTCAATCCCCCGTTCAATAGTTCCTATTATGTGTTTTTCTTCCAACATTACGATGTCCCTCCTGCCAGACTGTAATCGATTACAGCAGTGTGCGAAAACGTTGAGAAAAGCAAAATATTTCACGCGCGCGAAAGTTCTTCCGCAAAAGGAAATGTAGGAAATCGAGTAGTAGAGTATGCTAATAGCACTACCGTTCGGCCCTCGCCTCATCGTTCCAGTATAGCACAGTTGGACATGCATTCCACGTGCTGCGCGTCTGTAGCGTCGGGCATAGGTGCCAGCCGTTCGCAGGACCCGTGTTCTGCAAGCATCCGTTGCCAGGAATAGCAACTGCTGGATGAACTTACACCAAGAGCAATGCATACATCCTCAATTTCCAAGCCAGAATCGCAGAGACGGATCACACAGTCCCTGGGGTCAGAGGTGATATGGCAATATGGCATGGGGGAGTGTTATGCTGGAACAATGAGGCGAGGGCCGAACGGTAGTGCCATTAGCATACTCTACTACTCGATTTCCTACATTTCCTTTTGCGGAAGAACTTTCGCGCGCGTGAAATATTTTGCTTTTCTCAACGTTTTCGCACACTGCTGTAATGTTGTAATGAATAGTGTTAGCTCTACACGATCCACTGTACATCCTCCGGGCGATATAATGTGCGTACCCGCTGGTTGAACTGTCGGAAGGCCAGGGGTAAGGTCGAGATAAGAACTTCAGGTTCCATCAAACTGAAACTACTAACTGGATCATGATAAACCGGTAGTGCGTAACCCTCGCCCACGATACACAAGATATTCATGATATAACGACATGGGTGCGTTGCCAGAGCTCTGTTCTACTAGGCAGCCAGGGGGAATTCGAACTTGGAGAGTAGTGCGATGTGCGAAACACCCAACGATTTCTAGAGATTTTCTAGCCCAGATCCAAGAGATCTATTGAAGCACTGCAATGAGCATGAAATTCTCAGAGTAACCGAAGCGTCATGTCGGAATGAATGTTCCCCCGAGGGAAACTCGGCTAACTGATACACCTGCGCTTATCAGACCCACAACGGACTCGAGTACATTAGATGTCGTTGCTATGTAGTTGTTCCAATTTCATGAAGATCACCGTGCATTGCCTTGGGCATGCGGATGCGTTCAATGCTCAAGCGCTCATGGCCGAACAATGCAGGGGTAAAAGAGACCGAATCCATTACACCAGGAACTGAACATCACCCCGTCGTTGGGATCCTCGTAGCAAGGGATGTCGTTGCTCCACGGTTATATCAATTTCGCGAAAATCGTGCAATGCCTTGTGGGGGGATGCATTGCTATGGCCGTACAATGCAGTCGAAGTACTTATGTAAAGAAACCGAATCCATCACACACCAGGAACTGAATTAACATGACCCAATTGTCGTCGTTGGGATCTTCGTCGTAAAGCCGAAACTAGTAACTCAGCATCATTCACCCAACGATGGAGTAAACTGCACGGTAACCAGTCCCCCAGAGGCTCACGTATCACAAGCAAAACCGTCATAAAATGGAAGTACATATATTGTAGCAGTCTAACAGATAATGTTGATCATAGTAGATACAGTCCATGATTCTAGATTATGTAAACGCAAAACGAGAAAACAGACACCATCGTAAGACACGAGCGCAAATCCTAAGTGATATTATGTATGACCGACTCCGCAGAAGAAGAAAAAGAC